>CM067344.1:19770772-19948272 GCA_034190875.2 Urechis unicinctus
TAATTGTTCTTCATTGATCAACGCGGTTTGGAATCTGTTCCTTGTTCAAGCAGGTTTGTGTTCGAATACAAGAGTCCCAGAATTTAAAGATTAATTATTTTTTCAAGTTTCATCCATTTGCGTTCGCGTATGTCTAACACCACTCTATCTGCGTTGAGGTCATCGGTCAATACCTCAAATTTACCTATATCGACCCTCTCCTACAAGGACTCTTCTTATCGTCGAATTGTGTCACCCGAGTAGGATTCGATTATATAGCATCAACCATCATCCTACCGATTACGTCGCATGTAAACACATGGAAAGTCCGACTTCTTTGCCTTGCCCTTACTGGCACAAGCTAACCTCGCTACTCCAACTGCAGCCTGTAGTACCCATACATGTTAGAAGTGTCGTAAACAGTCGCACCATTCTAATTTTCTTCTGTGCTGCCTAAACCATTCCATCCGCTATTTTATCCTTCAATTTATTTGTAGCTTAAAACTTTACCCTGATTCCCGTTCGATATTTAAACGCAGATATACTCAGTCTGTATATCAAAAGCAATGTTACTAAGCACTCCTCTGTACGGTGCTGTTTTGGTGAGGAGGGATATAAATCGAAGACATGCCGCTCGTTATTGCCTGGTTCAGATACAAGTCCATGCGATAGCATGGGCATTGGTCGGCACATTGAGCTGGGATGCTGTTGAGTATTTCTCGGATGAAGGGTCTGCTACGAAATCCCAAGTCATCACCGCTTTTGCTGTGATTGGATAACTAATGACAGACTTAGACAACTAACAACTTACTCAGTAATCAATTACAATAGATAAGTAAGCATAATTATAATTTGGCTGTGCGACAATATTTTACGCTGCATTAAGTGCAATAATTTACAGTTCAACTTGCCTTTAAGTCTTTCATGCATTACATCCAACGCATAAAAAGCTGTAGACAAACGAATTATCGCGCGTTGCTGAATATGCACGATGACCAAGCCGATTAATACAGTAAAGCTGTATGATTCCTGACTCGTTGTGTTTTATGTTGAAATTCCCGTCAAAGGAAGTAGAAGAAAATTAAAGGGACAGTATGATGCCAACTGCGTTCTTTCTTCGATAATAGTGAGAGAATCATTAATTCTCTCCTTGACATCGGGTCAAGGTGCATTTCTAATGAACCGAAGAGCGCGTATGGGTTTATTTAGCATGTCAATTATCAATTCCATTTGGAGGGCAAATGCCAATTGCATCAGAGAAATATGTAGCAAGATCATGTAGAATTGTATCGAGGATAAAAGGATCCTATGAATAATACATTTTATCGCCGTTCCTCGACCAGAATCGGTTGGGGAATTACAAAACATCTGTCTCATGGAATGGTCATTACGGCATCACCTTTTTCACAGGCTGCACCATGAGGCTCCCCTGGAAGTCGTCGGAAGCGGTAGATGGCTATGTGTTACTCTGTCCACGTAGCACAGAGTAGGTGGGACGTAAGGTAGGGAGATAAATCAGCGTGATAGCATCCGTCGCGCCAACTCTGCTTCGTCTAGTGCTTTAAATAATGCTGTGAAGGAAGTGGGTGAAGTAAAAACTATTTATTAACGCCCTGCAGGAGTCTTGGCTGTTTATCTGGCATGCCAGACATTGCAAATGATGCATCACACGCCAACTACCTCAATCAGGCATCCAGCTTGTTCTTTCGACAAAGCAGTGACCTTTCAGAATGCGATATACAATGCTCATTACAATTGATGTCAGCCAGGAAGGATGGAAGGTAAATTGATGTAATATGTTTTTAATCAAATATCCATGTAGAAGTGGGCAGAATGTGTATCCATCTGGGCTATTGCCAATCTGACACCAACGGCTGTGATCAGATGGACATCATAGCTTCTATGAGTGTGTACCATGGCATATATACAAGCCTGCTTACGTAGTATGAGTAGTATATATATTCATATATATACATATATATATAATATATGTATATATATATGTTTATATATATATATGTAGTATATATATATATATATATATATATATATATATATATATATATATATATATATATATATATATATATATATATATATATATATATATATATATATATATATATATATATATATATATATATATATATATATATATATATATGTTAATATACCCCCACCTCTAATCGGCCTGAGATACTCATGGGAAAGGAATGTGATTTATATGTATGCTCACGTTTGTGTTCATATCCATTTGTTAAGTCCAAGCCAGACAACTACTATAGAATTCAAACGAGCAGTTACCTTGTAGCTGTGAAATTGACAGACACGTTCTGTTCCAACGGCCAAGTACAGTGGCTGCAAGGGAACCGGCCAATATATATATATATATATATATATATATAGAGATATATATATATATATATATAGATATATATATATATATATATATATATATATATATATATATATATATATATATATATATATATATATATATATATATATATATATATTTATACAGATATATATATATATATATATATTGTATATTATATATATATATATATATATATATAAATACATATATTTATATTCATACAACCATGTGTGTACGCACGTATATATATATATATGTATATATATATACATATATATATAAATATATATAAAAACATATATATATATATATATATATATATATATATATATATATATATATATATATACATAAATCTATATATGTATTTACTTTCAACAGCGCACATAACTTGCAGGTGTCTTGTCTAGTTACCATTTACATTTAGAGCCTCCAATATAACCATCAACCTACCCGATTTTATTTGCGCACCATCCCCATACTTAGCCAATATTGGCACTATAAATTGTAAAATAATTTTCTCTCAAAAAGGAACCCTGCAGGCAACAAACGGGGGATTTTGCATACTGCTGTATATTTACGCTATTTACGCTACATTAAGTTGATTATTTCTCTGAGGGTAATGAACGAGAAATAGGGAATAATAAGGATGAAGTTGAACAATATATAACACGGAGAGGCTGCTTTTAATGGCAAATTAGGGGCCAAATATGATTCCAGATTTTGGTGATTAAGCGCAGTGATATTTGTAAAGGGAACATAAGATTTAGGTTACCTATTGACGCCAACCACATGTCGTGATTCTAAAATATTGACGTATATTACATATCTTCTTTGACGTGAGCTCAGAGCGCATTACTGAATAGAACGATGTGTTGATCTACGATAAGCAAGTCACTAGGTGGATTTATGTTCATTATATGAGGAATAGGCTGTAACATCTTATTCTGGAGTTCGCCACACAAACGTAATAGCATTTCAGGGCTTGCTAAGCGCGTGCTTAGAGCGTGGTCGCCACAGCAACTCATACCTCGTGCTTCCACCATAACTGCACCACCGCTATCCATAGGAGGTAGTTAGAGATGGTCGATGGGTTAATGATGTTCAATTATATCCAAGGTAGCATAGAGCCTTTGGAGGACGAGAGGAACAGAGATATATCGAAGCAATAAAGCCTACAGATGAAGGCACAGCATTCTCCGCCGCGTCTATTGGGCTTCGTCATAGCGTACCGTTCTGTAAACAATGCAGTGTAGTGGCTTCATTCAAAAGTGGCGGGGTAGCTGGTGGCTTTCAGGTGATATTATACTCTGTTGAGGAGAAATCACACGGCTATTACCATCACAAATAAATGTAAATATAAGATAAAATGCCTATCATATATTTACCCACAATGTTTTAATCGCCATGTTAGAGATTGTTATCACTTAAATTATCATGCAACCAGATTGTTATCAATTCACTATCACAAACCAAACATCACTTTTGCAATGCATCGGTTAGAGGAACATCCGCCCAGTTAAAATAATTTCGGTCTAAGCAGCAAATATTTCTCATTTTACCCTTAAAACGACAGGCCCGAGATGTTCTACGGTATACAATAGAAGGAATCAGGTTGCAAAAGCCCCAAAACTCGATCGCAATTCCCCGTCGTAGTTGCATGGTGATTTATTGTACAGTCAGGCACTGAATGTTGTGGTTCCATGACCGTGACGTCAAGGATATTTCCTGTTTTGAATAATGTTATGCTTATTCGGGAACAGAATGAAGCTTTTTAGCGTCACAATATGAAGGATAAATCAGAGTGGTTGTGGTTAAAAAACGAACAAATATTATTATAACCAGAATGTCCTTTAAAGCTGAAATCAGAACGGTTTGTTTTTTGCTAGGCTGGCTACATCATCAATTAAATTAATGATAATCATTGACAATAAAAAACTTTTTGGTGGACAGAAGTGTAATATAAGTCGAACGGATATTCATATATCTGTTATCCCAAAGATAACACACAGACCTGTCATCAGATTGGCATCACAGGTTCTGTGCGATCCCCGAGTGTTAAATGATTTATGCCTTCATTTCCAATTAATTTATCAGTTCATAATGTAACTGAATAAATAGAACTAGCATTGTGCCAGTTATACGCTACGATTACCGCAACGTTCTTCCTGCATCAGTCCAGATGTTTCTCTACTGTCAAACTCCTTGTGCAAACAAATAGCCGTTAATGCACACTACTGAAAAAAGGCAACGCGAAGCTGTTTCATGTTGCTTCAACATTATATACTGTAAATTGATATATGGATAAAAGAGATTCACATCACGCATGAGCGCAGATACAGAAAACTGATTTGAAGTAACAAACTCGCTCTATCCGATTAACCAATTAACATCCCCCAACACACACACACACACACACACACACACACACACACACACACACACACACACACACACACACACACACACACACACACACACACACACACACACACACACACACACACACACACATCCACACACACACACACACACACACACACCTTTTTGATTTGCTGATTGACACACAACTTATCTGACATACGTTAGCCACGCCTCCATTACAAACGATGATTGAATTAAAGCAAACCTGTCGAAATCTTAAATCGAATAGTTACCAATAGGACGCGGGACATGTTCGTTAATGTTCGTTTACATTCGGGTCATTGCGTACCCATTTTATTGCGGTTTACTAATGACTAATTATGCTCATTTTGTCTCTACTTTATATATACAATGGCTCAGCCAGACGTCTTTGACGAGTGAAATATGCGGTCGTTTGTGGCTAACATGGCTCAACATAACGACATCGGAAGGGGTTAGGGCAGAATGGTCAGATATAAATAAAGCCTGCACTATGAACAGCTTACTCGTTTTCTTAGATACGATCTGGCATTTTGTTTGACTGTAATGATGATGTATCAAAACATGACCATCCAAAGGTAAATGTTCGGAATGCAAAATCCTGAAGTGTGTGCATTTGAAAACATCACTCTAATTGGTCTCACACAAGTAATGTCAATCCTCTTACAACCGCGAGTTGAGGCCTCACGTGGCCTTTTAGCGCCAAAATTCAGTTTTGACGCTGCATACTGTGACAGTGCTAAGCGGATTCACAATCCGTCTGTAGACACACGTAGTAAGATGGGAACTGCCAACTTAATATACGCAGCGTTAATAACAAACCACTTTTTCGCTCATTAACATCGCAAACTCTGTAGTTGAGAACATACACATGTTAGTAAGGTGATCCCGCCATTGATACATTTGCTATGACGAGGTGAAGTGGGGAACATTTAAATAAGATAACCATGTCAGACAACATGCTGCTTTGGGCATTCACAGAGCACCTGCCTTATATATAATCAAAGGCGTTCCGTAATCGGTGTCAGACTTCAGAGCTTCGAGCGGTTTGATCAACCAGATATGAAAAGGCAGCTGAGTAAATAGCAGCCCCCGCAGATATTCATATTTAAAAAGATACACTTTCAGCAGGAGTATCCATTTTTAAATTAATTAACCTGAGCTTTTTAATCAAGGATTAGACTGCGAGCACCGGTGACAGAGAACTACTATAATTAGTTCACTATATAAACAGATTGTGGCTTAGAGGCAAGCACTTCCGATTGACGATGAAAGATTTAAACCTTGCTATTTCCCATTTAAATCAATTAAGGACACTCAACAAAAGCGCAGCCATCACAAATAGCAACATTTATTTTCTACAAACCCTGCTTGCGTTGGACCTTTATGCTATGGCATGGGTTCAGTTCCTGTCGGAGGGCGATTTGTGAAATATACATAAACGTTTCAAGCATATGATGACAGGTATCAAATGTAACGACAGGAGAAGGCTGACAAGCATGCAGCATGGGGAGGGTGCTATTGTAATTAGATAAATGCTAGACGGAGTTATCGATGTTGCTGAAATTCGACCCTTCCATTCATCTTGGCTATGAATCACGGTCTTCTATCGATAAAAAATAGTTTAGCCAAGACCGACCGTTTGTTTTAATATTTCTTACGCAATAGGCGAGGTGCAATATTACGGCCTCAGGTCGTGAGGAAACTTACCTTATTAACAAAGTAGGTTAAGCAGCTGATAAAGTAAATTTTGCTTGTGCGGAAGATATGGGGTACATTTGTCAGGCAACTAAATGCGGCGCCGTGGTTGTGTTTTTTCAAAAGTGATCACCGAGTATGACGTTACTTCCGTGTCCTCTGTGTCTTTTGATGATAACACATCGTATTTGATAACTTCCTTCCAATATCTTTATTTCCACATTAATTTACGAAATATGCTTATCTTTCTCTGTGTGTTTACCCTGCTCTCATTGCATGGCCTAAGATGCCTTATAAAAATTACCACTGTGTGATCATTTTGGAGCTGAGAAGTGACTATCGCTTCGTTGCCACAAATCAAGCAAACATGCGTTCCATTTGCCGTACAGCTTAGGAAAGCATGGCTAAGATTCAATTCGGTTGTGAAAACCTCCAATTACCACCACTTTCACTACAATCGCCATTCACGACAGAGTCATGCGCAAAATCTTTCACTGGCGAATTCCAAGCAACGCAGTGACAGCATATATCATGCGCGTTTAATATAATACTTAACACGTATCCGATACTGGCTCTAGAAAATACACACATTCAATTAAGCTCTGTACACGTACGGTGCATATGGCTTTCAGCAGCTTGGTGTCAGTGAAGAACGCGGGAGACTGTGATGCGAGGTAATCATTCCTCCATGATATTGGCTGGACGCATTAACCGTCGTATTGACCCTTGTAGGAGCCCGCCAAATGTTCGAGGTATTGGACCCTCTAGCAGGCATGTTTGGTAGCTCAGTTTAACAACAATTTTGAAAAACGTTTTGTCCCTGAAATATTGTCAATAGGAATAGCTTATTTGAAGCAAATACAATCTCATCAAAAAATGTAACTAACATCATATATACCCCTATAATTATTTCGATAACCATTTGTTACTTGTCTGTGTATGACTACTGAAAGTGCATCTGATCATTCTGAGAAATCAATTTCCTTTTGGTTTACTTTCTCGGCTAAATTCCGTAAAAGTCATGGGATACACTTGAACGATGTTAAAGTCCATGAATAAAACAAATTTAGTAATACAAAATAAGTCCGTGAACTATTTATATATATCAACAAAAATTTGGCAAGTCTAAAATTCGAATCGCAAACTAAAACGCTATAAAGCGTCTCGCAGAACATTGACGACAGCATCTTTGTCTTTCATAAGCTCCATGTTTCGTCTGCAATAGTATTCACATATTGATTCGATGTCTGTGGTAAGGAAATTGCTAAAAACACTGATTGGGGACAAAATGATGGATTACCTAACTAAAAACACCTTACTGAATAAAAGCAACATATAATATTCTGTAAATAAGACATGCCCTCACTCGCAGATGTCACAGAAATAGTATACTCTCGATTTTCTATTGATGTTATTTACTCCCAATGTTTTGCAAATATTCTCATGTCTAAAGAAATAAATATAGTACAGGATTTATCCTTACACAAAGCCACTTACACCCAAACACTCGATTGCAGGAATCACTTCATCGGGCACTTGCTAAAGCTTACCAAACATATACAGCTCAATTGCACTTTATCTAAAATCTAAATCCATGCGTTACTAGGAATTCCCCATTGCGATGATTGCAGAAATAAATGCCTCCCATCATATTCCACAAATAGCTTATGTGGGAGAGGAATCATAGCTAATAAAATCAAGAAGACGAAGTATAATAACACAGCTGCTGTCAACTGAGAGTCATAAAGTTGAAAAATTAGTTAATCCGACAACAAAAGTTAAGAGCGTTGTAAATCGCTCACGTAACAACCGATCGTGGTGCATACAGATTGTAATATCTCAACAATATGATACTTAGATAGCAGTTACTCGTGTACCTGTGAAAAATTGGATTAGACACCCGCCAAGTCTGGTAGAATAAGAAGGGCCGAACCCAAATATGTCTAAATCGCCAGGCCAATTGGAGAAGGAATTAATAAAATTTCACGCTTTCACTATGAATGCCGATCAATTAATCGTGCCATTCAGCTACACCAAATGGCTGGTTAGATAGTAGGGCCACATATATATACATATATATATATATATATAGATACATATATATGTATATGTTATATACATACGTATATATATATACATATATATATATATATATATATATATATATATATATATATATATATGTATATATATATATATAGTTGTATATATTAATCGATATATATCTATGCACATATATATATATATATATATATATATACAAACATATATATTTATATATGTGTATACAAATAAGCATATACATGTTTACAGATACAAGTATATAAATACATACTTAAACATTTATATAAAAATAAATTAACATATATGTTTAAATATACGTATATGTTTATAGGTATTAACATTACCCTGCATATAAAGAAACATATATATGTATATATTAATATACTTGCGTATATATATATATATATATATATATATATATATATATATATATATATATATATATATATATATATATATATATATATATATATATATATATATATATATATATATATATGTATATATATATAGTTGTATATATTAATCGATATATATCTATACACATATATATATATATATATATATATATATATATATTATATTATATATATATATGGATAGATATATATATATATATTTATAGATATATATATGTACGTATATGTATATCAGTATATGTATATATGTATATAAATATATATTTTTGTATAAATATATTTATCTATATATATGTGCGTGTATATATATATATATATATATAGTAAATATATTTATGTATAGATATATATATATATATATTGTATATATATAGTATATATATATATGTATATATATATATATATGTTTATATTTGTATATATATATTTATATATGAATATATATATATACATATATATATATAAATACGTATATGTATATTTGTATATTCACATAAATATAAGCACATATATAAATGTATACATATAAAAATATATGTATGTATTTCAATTTGAGATCCTATGAACATTAAAGATGTAGATCTGTCCATACATATCGAAACATTGATTTGCCGCATATAGTGCATACACATAAACGCTTCGGGAAGATAACAGCGGAATATAAATACTACTTTTTAAAGATGCATGTATCGTTCATTTGCCTTGTTACAGAAATAGAAATCCCACTGAATGGTGGAACAAAGGATACACAAGGTTAATTGGAAACTCTTTTGGGTCGGTAGATGGACGAAAGGTTATTTTTAGAATTGAATATAAATTCAATGAAATAATAACAAAAACGATGCATGTGGTAAGATTAAGTTACATTGTTTTACCCGAAATGAACAAATGAAATGGTTAGTGAAGTCGAACACTTGACAGTAGGATAATAGACGGTGTGAAGCTGCAATGTCGGTGTTAAACGACCGCAGCCCCACCACCACTTACGTAGGATTCGACTTATATAATATAATGCATTCTCCCAATTTACCTGCACTTAGTGAAAGGCTGACCCTTCACAATTCCCTATCCTTTTATCCAGTGGCATTGTACCATTACCTGGTCTATTCAATGCACAGGACTTGATGTAGTGGGCTGAGCGTATCCTTCATCATCGGTCCTGCAGCAAGAATCAAAAGGGAGATTCACCACAGACCAAGGCGGTTTGTGGTTGTTGAGGCTTCGGCACTTGCCCAGCTTGTGATTCAACCTTCGGGTCAGGTTGTTACGTAATGGTGGTTACTATCGGGATCGATGTTCCTGCAGTAAGCCACAGCATGATGAACCTATTAATACACGTTCAACACCTTTCTTGGTCGTTCGTCACAAACCGACATAGTCTGATGGAATGCAGCGAGGTTTGTATATATAAAGCACCTTATGTTTTTATGAAGATCCTCTTTTTCGCTGTTGTCGCTCTGACTTGGATTGTTCCTGTTCGCTGTCAAATTCATTCCCTAAATGTATCGATCATTAGATGGTTCGAATCGAATGAACGATGAACATAATTCTAGATTTATTCCGTATGGGTATTTAAATTGTCCCATATTGAATTCGCAAAAGTTTATACTTAGCATGAAATACCAGGTGATAGCCAAAGTATTTTTGCCGATACATCTCTCTGCTTGAATGAGCGTGATGGGGCCCCATTCGACAATTCACTCCGAATCATTATGATAAAACCCCCACACATTCCCCTCACACACATTAACGTTGAACATATTCAATGTTACATTCATGTTGTTCCAGACATGTCTTATCTCTATGCCAATGTCCTGTGTGCGTGTGTATACATGTGTGAGCCTGTATGTATGCGGACACTTCTGTGTGCGAGTCTGCATGCGTGCATTTGGGTGTAAATTTTGGGAGTAAATGTTTTGCCCAATTGCGGGCTTGCCTATCAGGGTGCATCTTTTTGTGACGCAGTTTTGCTAGAATCGGTTCGGGTTGATTCTCAAATGTTACAACATGTATCCTACCATAAAAACCGCATTCCTTCATCAAAAACGAATCGACCATATCCAACATACCTCAAACACTTACTGAGTGGGGAGAGATATCACAACATTACGCTCTCAACTGACGTAATTTTTGTCGATTACACCGATGCCATCGTAAAAGTTCCACATGCACGACAGCTCCGACAAAGACATGGGACTGATCCTAGAGGGGCTACGAAATTTCTTGCTTGCAAGAAGATAGTCAATGGTTAATGGTCAATGATAAATATTTATTTAGGACAAACGTAACAAGTGGTCAACTACAGCGTTCATTGTTAGGCCGCATGTTCACTTCCTTGTTTGTGATCCAAGTTAGTAGCGACCCTACGTGGAATGAGTGGGTGCAAGGTCAATATGAGATACGCAGGTTGAAATATTTGATCAGCCTGCCTCATCACCAGTAAAACGGGTTGGTCAATGATCTCGCTAACTACTCAGAGTAAAAAATAATAGTCACATGAATTATCCAACGGTGAAGTCGCCAGTGGCAATATGAGCTGATACCTTGACAGCATGAAATGAGAGGGCTTTCAAATGTCACTGACTGCCACCTTTGAAAATGCAGACCTTGTTGTAGATATCCGTCATTTTGTGTGTAAGGACAAGCTATTTATTGGTCATTTATAAACCCAGTCGTTCGTGCATTACTGACAACATGATGGTACGATGATGGTTCATGGCAATATCGTGCCTGACCGTTTGGTCATTCAAAGGAAAGGGGAAAATACCGGATCAATACCGTGTATCAAGGGTCATCAAGGTTCAAGGGCAATTGGTTCTTTCATAAGAAGTTGTTTTGGAAAGGTGCCCATACACTCTGACCTGCTTTGATCAGTGAAAGCTTCTCCGCGCCACAGCTGGAAACAATAATATTTTCGCTCGTTAATTTGCGTAGCCTATAATGACCTGACATCTGGCTGTGATGAAGGTACATCCATGAAATGTGACTGTCAGATGACATGAATGGCATCATTCGCAATTTTTGAATACCATTTACCTGTCTGTGTGAATAGTAAGATAAATGTTTATCATAACTCTGACCTTGACCTCTGGCTTCATAAACGTGATAAGCACCATAGCCTTGGATTGCACGCAAACATGAGTTGGGCGCATTTACGTGAATCAATAGGAACCAACTCGTCGACTGTCGCCTCTACAATATCTTAAGCAGACTAGACGCTGTTATACGGCTCGAAATTGTTACCGATTCGATAATTCGTGCATATAAAGGCAGTCATGAATAATTACTCATTACTCTGACTTAATATATGAATATATATATAATTATATATATTTATAAATGTATATATTTATATATGTACATTTTCATATATATTTATATTCCTATATATGCATATATATAAATATATATGAAAACGTATACACATATATATTTTTACATGTATATATATATATATATATATATATATATATATGCATATATCTATATATATGTATGTATTCATAAATAAATATATATATATACATGTAAATATTTACACATATATATATATATATATATATATTTATATATGTATATATATATATATATATACATACATATATAAATATACATGTATAAATACATATATATATATCCATATATTTACATATCAATATATATATAATATCTGTAGTTTAATATTATATATATATCGTGCAAATATTTAAGTGTATTGTGACTGCAATAAATTGTTATTAACTACATGACCTGAGTTTAGTGCTTTTTAAACTTGCGAATGGTCCAAGGTAGAATGGAATGGGTTCGAGAAGAAGGAAAATAGAGTGAAAAAAATACGAAACCTATGAAAACCAATGGAAATTTAGTTGCAGGTGAATGATATTTAGATTTTTTTAAATCGGAATATGAATAGAGTTGAAATAGCTCAAGAAACACTTCCTTAGTGCCCGAATTGAACGAGTCAACAACAGAATACAGCCAGTTTTGTGGGTAACCCTGATTTGGACAATTGTTGCTTGTATCATTCAGTTAGCATTACCCATGTCCTGTTGGTGTGCAGCTGTTTAGGTCGGATACGTACAGTTATTCCAGTGGAGTCATAACCCATAATGAGTTAGATGTTGGACTATGGGGTATTTTCACAGCTGACATGTACGGCAGATAAAATAAGCGAGCCAAGTCAAAGCTCCATGTTTTTCCACCTTCAACACCTGCAGCAGAGTCACTTTATTCGTGCACCTTATGTGTTAGATTGCTGAATGTTCGAATGCTCAATTCGTCCCTCGCACATCAAATAAAACATTGGTTCGTTCCATATGTAAGTCACATTCCAATCCGATTCGTGTTTTTACAATCAGAGGGTAAATACGATACAAATCTTGTAACCGCGGTGCTGCTAGTCACAGGCATTCACCATATTTACAGAGACAATGCCGGGTACGTACTGCGTAAGCTCGCCTGTTTACACGCGATGTTATTAACGCACTCCATCTACAAATAATATACTTATATTCTTACAATGCGTCACACGGGATGCCATGCTGAATATTACAGTTTAAATCGTTTCCAATTCAACGTACGGTTGGCTCTTTTTGTTACAGCAACGTTAGATGCATTCTTGTGAATGGCATTAGTACAATAACGTTGATGTTTGAATTGAAACACGGGATTCATCAAGCCCGCGGGAGAGGCAATTTGTGCGCAACCCGATGTGAGCATTGATTTACTGCAAAGTGAGGACCTTCGCACATGCGCACACGCATAACAAACAACCCAATCAATAACCGCGTCGAGATTATCCTGATTTGGATAGCAACAACTATGTTGCGTATGTGGGTCCCAAGGCACGACTCCGTTCAATATTCATGGCTATAAAGCTGAAGATGTAGCAATAAAGGCAACCACAATACGACCCACACAGCAAGAATGAGCCAGGTTGAAAGCAATACTTAATGACTCACCTGCTGTACTGCATTTGTAGCGCCCTTTTGTCTTGAACGTAGACGTAGGTTATAGTTTCGATAGGAACAAATGTCAAAAGAATTGCACAAGTACAATTATGCCTAGGTTTAAGGTGGTCAGTCCTGGGTAATGAAGAAATGTGCATGTGTTCATTTGGTTTTCTTTTGCATTTGTACGGACATTACGAGTTGCATAACATGAGGATTGATTCACCTGTAGAGAGACAATTTTGTGCATTCCTTCGCATCAATTTCAGATGATGTACGAGGCATTCAAAGGGTAACAATTAGGATTCTCCATTCGTAAACGCATTAAAACGGCTGTGACACTGCTGCTATTTAGCTACAATAAATGCGATATTTACAGTCGCCTGGCTCACTGCTGTGCTGCTACAGACCAATTTAGCAACATAAAGGCGACTCGCCTAATGTAGTGCTAGGCTGTGCAAACATATTGCATAGCTGCGCTAGCTATATATATATATATATATATATATATATATATATATATATATATATATATATATATATATATATATATATATATATATATATATATATATATATATATATATATATATATATATATATATATATATATATATATATATATATATATATATATATATATATATATATATATATATATATATATATATATATATATATATATATATATATATATATATATTGCTGATGATGTACCACATAAAGCAAATGAATTGTCTGCAGTCATTCAATAGCTAATTACATGTTTTATAAAGCACAATGCTGGACAACAATTGAATATATGGCTATCAGATTGCATCATGTATTTCATCCTTAAATTTTAGGATATCTAGTATACCAGACGTTTGCTTCATGCATGGTATACGATATGTGATGATGACGCATTAAAAGTTGTGTACATTATACGTATACAATTGCGTTGCTTTGAAGCCACAGATATGTCATTATGCGTTATCGTCACACACTGCTCATGCGACATTCGTTGCATCAAAGTGATGCCATTTGAATGCCTGATGCAAGGGCTTGGATTGATGGATCAAAGTCTGTGCCAGTATCGTCTTCCATATGAAGCCCTGCTTCTGTGTTGCTTTTTTATGCAGTACTTGAAGATATACCGTTCGAGTTCTAGTGAACGAGATTTTTTAAGATCGCGGTGCTAAACCGAATTAGCTGTGAATATTTTGCTGTGCTTGTTCAAAGCGCAATGTTGTAATAGTGGGACGCACAAATGCCATTCACTCAAGATGTGCTCAAGTCAGTAAAAAGCGTTTACATCGCATGGCCACAATAACTTGTTACCATAATAAATTATCGTTTCTGTCAGAATGGCCCCACTTTATAGACAACAGCTACCGATCCCTGAATAATGCCTCGATTCTGAATTTGATGGCTATTGAAGCATATTTATGACTGTTTAAAATCCTACCATTTGGAATTACAAAAAAAGTTGCAACAATGCTTTCGATTATGACAGACGAGGTCAGTTGACTCTCTAATGACGTTGAGAGGCAAGGACGGCTTGCTTATTGATCCTATACAGAGTAATGACGAGAAGAAGACAGAGGGGAAAGTTCATGTCCATTACTCGTCGAGGAAAAGACGTCTAGAGAAGGCAGACATAGATAATGACGATGACTGAGAAGTAGAAGGGGATGAGCGATATGATAAAGAGGCTGCAGCGCTATTGCAAATTAAAAGCAATAAAAAGGTGGCCCATGTCAATGGTTGTGGTATTATGCTTTGTGCTATGATATGCCACAGTGATAGCCCGCAATGGAATGCATCAATGTTATAAAGATAATACTGTTATCTATTAAAGCAAGTCATACATAATAGGGAACATACAGATTGTAAATGATCACAAGTATGATATTAAAGGAAACAAACCAATTCAATTCGATGCCAGCTGAAGGGAGGTGACAATAGCATACGGGTCGAATGAGCAATCAACGAAATACAAGTCAGTTGTGAGTATTCTCAGAATCCCGCCATGATAACTCGGCGTGAAAGGTGTCATACGTTAAAACAGTGAGAACCAGAAGATCGATTCCTTGCCATTACAAAGATGCATTTCATCACCTGAAAAGCTCCTGACGGTTGGATACTGTCAGCAATTGATGTATTGATTCTTTTGGCTTCGGTGCAAGCCCGAAAACTATATCTGGTTAATGAAATGCATCTTATTGAAAGGCGACGGAAGGAACCCAAAACACTTAATATTCATGACAACCTACTCGCGCATCTGATTGAAAGGTGGCGGGAGGAACCCAAAACACTCAATATTCCTGACAACCTACTCGCACATCTCACGCGCACAATGAGCATACGATCATACAAAAGAAGTAAGCTCAGTTAATAATCGGCGATACATGGCGCTTTTAGTTCGCACAGTCTACTCATTGCAATAAGAAATGACGTACCGTTCTAATCCAGGCGGTAATTATTATCAGTTCATTCGATGCCCTTAGGCAGACTGAACTTATTATCACGTATCTCCTTACCTTAGACCAGACTGTACAATTTGGCATCTAACTCGATGCTCTAATGTTGTCTGTATTCATTACCATCTAACTCGATGCCCTAATGTAGTCTGTATTCATTACCATATAAATGACAATGCATATTTAAATGATAATGCAGTTATTCGGGAAGCCGTTTGGGAGTTGAGGAATTACATGACAGGTGTGTTAATGGGCCATTATTTATTTTCTAGAAGGAGTCCACACTTAATTGATTGCAACGTGAACAGTGGAACAACTTTGGACAGACGAATGCCTCTAATTATTACCGCTTCGTGTGAAGAAGGCTATCTGTTAGTGGCAAGTTAGCGGTTAGTTATTGCAAATGTTATTTGTGAAATCAGACTATTCGACGGTAAAGCATCACGATCTTATGATATCTTGCACTTTTGAATTCAAAACATATATCGCTAAGTGCTGAATAAAATGCCATACGTATGGCGATGCTTTCACAGACTCATCAATCACAGAGCATGCATTAGGCATTCACATGTCAGCAATCTTCGCGCAGCTTTATTCTTGGCAACGAGTGTCACGTGAACACAGAGTAAAGAAATCGCACATTTACATATCTTTGACTTCAGTGGTAGGTAATTGTTTTAACTGCGTGATCGTGTATGACATTAAAGAAGGTTACCCTTGGAAAACACCTTTCATAACAGCAATGCTGCATTCACGGTTTTCAAGAAAAGTTTCACACAAACCCTTAATATGCAAAAATACTAAAATGATTTGGTCACGTTTTATACTCTTCTGACAACGTAATCAGTAATCGAATTGCCTCATCCAATTTAATGATTGAAGGAAGCAATTGGAGCTAATAACCATGAACAAATTGACATATAACTTCTTCTGATGATAACATACATATGTTAAAGAAATAACGAGTACCCTCAAGTCAATGAATGTAAGCTTCAAATTTAATGATTGAGGGACGCAATTGGAACTAACAGCCTTGAACAAAGTGACATATAATTTCTTCTGATGATAAAATACATATGTTAAAGAAATAACGAGTTCCCTCAGGTCAATGAATGTAAGCTTCCGGTTATGATTCACAGCCACTACTGCATATGATTATCATCTAATTTCAAATACAACTTGATTAAGGTCATTTATCCTATCCCAGCACAAAGTTGCCTTTTTTATTGTTGTCCTGATAAAGATTTTTTCACCAAGTATGCACTATCAATGACCATGTGTGCATCGTTAATAGTGGTACAGTAACCTGTAGACAATTAATGTTTTGTTGATGACACTTTGCCTTGTAAAATCTGTTCTGTGACGTTGCTGGGTTCTCATTGCAAATCTCCAAGCACTATCTTCTCTCACATATTCCTCTTCCCCTGGGTATCCGACCACTCGCCAATTCAATGCCGCTGAGGACCCGTAAATGGCACAGTTTTGCTTGACAGTTCACTTCAATATTTTACATGTCACACATTATGAGTGTATATGTGCATAGGTATGCTAATGTGCGTTTATGCATGTATGCATACATAAACTGACACCTCTGCAGAATGATATTCTGGTCTATCAATGAGGTCAATGGTATTTGGTAAATCTGGTTAACATATTTGTTTCATCTTAACACACAGACCACTGACAAACCAGCTCTTGATAGTCTATACGAATGTCACAAATGCAATAACATGCATTCCATCGAGACTTATCCGCTTGAATACTTGTTGGCACATGTTGTTGTTTGACGACATGGCATATGTTGTTTGTGACAATACTTGCATATGTACATGGTCCTATCCTACACCAGGTTCATTTAGGAACCTTCTTAATGTAGATTAGCTTAACCGGAATAGAATATGCGAAAAATTACAATACTAGTACGAATCGCTTGCGAATTCCCTATGGAGCAAGCTTTCGGGTTTGGGGTACTGTGTCAATAATTAACGAAGTTACTGGAGTTACTCAATACTTGCTTTGAATGAAATCAATTGACAACCACACCTACTAGTCCATCCAGCACAACCGTTAATGCTGGGGTCACTTAGTGCACTACGGGGATGAGGACACGTGATTTAACTCGGCCCTTGTATTTGTCACAGGTGGCTGCCTATGGGAACTGTGCTTGCTGAGGTTTTGATTTAAACTCTAATGTACGGAATTGTAGTCTCAATCACGGCTAATGGCATCGGGCTTCCTCATGGTGTGCAGAGATCTGATACTATAGACTAAATCATTCTGGTGTGACTACAAATACAATGAAATTATTTCCCTTTTTTGTATTACGTGCACGAAATGAGTGCAATCTTTACGTTATCCAGCTATTGCGCTCCGTACATGAAGGAAGGTTAATACTGTTAAATTTTTGTCGCTGCGTTTAATCTAATCGAGAGCACATATGGTTCTGTTAGGAAGATATTCCCAACTATTTACATAGTCGTCCGTTCCGCATAACTAGATGACGCGGCACAAATTTACAAATATTAGATTCACCCCATATGGGAATTACAGAGCAGCCTTGCACCGGTAACTCGCAAGCTCTCCAGTGATATTGAGGTTCAAAGACTCCCACTGAAAATTATAATATAATGGTTTCCGTTTATGATACTCAACATTATTGTGTTTAATCACTCACATCACTGTGTTTAATTGTCAGAAAGTCTCCGTTTTGTTAAAGTATAAGGCAATGGTAATTACCAAGTGCAAGAATTATAGAGCATTGTTGATCGGCGTGGAGAGCGGAGAGTGACTTAACGATGACTATAGAAGGTTAATCTGGTTGCTCAAATAATTCCAATTGTCTTTGCAGCTGCTGTGCTGCATTGCTTGCTGTACTGCTCAATTATGGCATATAATTCTTTAGATGGGACAATAGTCTGTAAACGCGCAGGTAGAAGCATATATATGTATATATATATATATATATATATATATATATATATATATATATATATATATATATATATATATATATATATATATATATATATATATATATATATATATATATATATATATATATATATATATATATATATATATGTGTGTGTGTGTGTGTGTGTGTGTGTGTGTGTGTGTGTGTATGTATATATTTATATACATGTTCCATGTATTGTAACTATGCAATACATATATATTGTCTTAGTGTATCGTATCCCGAGATTAATTGCATCGTATATTTGATCAGAAGTCCACATCTACTGAATAAATCGTACTACAACTGACCTTGACAAAAATGTGCCGTTTTTTGACATCCAGGACTCAGGAAGCTATATTTATTGATCTGCAAAGTTCTCGAAAAGACACGTCCTCATGACATTGATTCCAAGAAACGAGCATTCGTATCTCAACTGTTAGATCACACTGCTCAATAGCCGATATTTCCATATCCTCTCGGTCACAAGTGTTGTCAAGATATTTCAATGATAATAATAATCTCACTAATTGTGGTGCTCTTCAAGCACGGTGGAATCCCAAGCCCACATTCGACGATAAACACTGCACGTAGTTTAGAACCATACATATCTTCAATCATTAATTACTATAATCAAATGTTTGAAAAGGTTAAAATGTATTTATACAAATTAAGGGATGGCATGTCCTTTTAGAATATCTTCCTAATCAATTTTACTGATATATTCTTGTTTGACCATCAAATGATACCCTGGAATATTGTACACTTGTTTAATGGTTACATTCGAAAAATATAAATTACGTTAAACACGTATCATTAACACTTCGAAATAATGATGTGTATGTCAGTAAAGCGATATACTTGCCAGCTTTATACTGCACAGTTCGATTGATCTGTATGCATTTTTAAATTGACTTGAAAGGTCACATATTTACATTGCTTATGCCTCTACCCGTGTGTGCCGTTTACAAGTGACATAGTGCAGTACGGATATATGCGCAAGGTATTGTCATAAATCAGTGGTGTGGTAGGTCATTACAAGAAATAAAGACCTTCCGTAATGGGCATCTAATGGATGGTGTGGGCTATGAAAGGATAGCAGGCATGTGTTATGCACTTTAAATGTCAGAACTCGAACCCTTGTCACGCAAAAAGAGCGCATAATCGATGATAATCTCAAGAGGCAGTCCGCTTTGTATAGAGAAAATGACTGATCATGATAACCAATATTCCGCTTGTTTAGTATTGTTAAACAGGACAACCTGATTCTGATACTAATAACCCATTTATTAACTGGTAGCAGCCTGCTTACTACTGATCTATAGCACACGCCGCCAAAAGACACGGCGACTTTCTTAGAATATATAAGCTATAACATATATTACCCCTTTTATTCAATAGTTGCGTTCTCCAAAATACCCCTGAGAGAATTAATGGATATGGGGAGGATAAATATAAACTTACAATCTTAGATCACTGAGGAGTATAACAATTTTTAACGATTTTTTTCGATTCTGGAATTAGGCGTTTGGTCTGGCCTTAAGAGCAGATCCCGCACTTTGCAATATATGCCCTTATCAATAGTATGTAAAGTCTGACATCTGCTACTGAACCAACACAGATAAGTAAAATGCTATATTTGTTTGGTATCATGTACATATCACCAGGTCATGGAAGCCCAGACTTACAAATCTAGAATAATAGCACCAGCAAGTTTACAGCGACATCATTTATTTTTTAGAATATCCTTGGCTGTAATGTGGAGTAGAGATACCACCTGAATCTCGATTGACCGTGGGAATATTGCTTCTACGTTTGCATGTACCAGGTTACAATTAAATAATGAGGTACGGCCGCTGAGCAAGGTGAGCATCCTTTCTTTGAATTGAACCTTAAAAAAAATACACAACTTCCATATGACATACTTGGGAGCATCTCTTGTTCAGTAGTTGTCTCATTTATGAAGAGGTAAATAGTACAAGCAGGTGATTGCGCAGATGATGCTATGTTAAACAGCGGTTAAATCCAATTCAATCTTGCAATTATATAACCGACAATTCAATGTATTTTGAATAATGCCCGTACTGCCATTAATCAGGTCTTAAAAAAGCATCATTAAATATTTGGACTTGGCGGCACACATATTATTGTCCCAAGGGCAGCAACATTAATGTCTTAGAACTGATTCAATCACGAGCGGCTTAAGTATGTGGTGTGTAGAGAGGCATGTGCCACGAGGATGATGCATGATATAATCTAATGATGGATCTCTTCGTCCAATAATGCGTTGCTGGCTCCAATGATGCATCATTAGGTTGAATGATGCATGACAAGATCCATTGAACAAATACTACTCAATATCATATGTATCGACATAGTAACAGCTGCTATTTTGCCGCTCGTTGGATGGCATCCAATGGTGTCCAGCTAGTAATATAACAGCTGTCGATCCTGATGTGTGGTCGTATTAATGCAATCGATGCATTTGATGCTATAGGTTTTTCAAGCTTTTCATCATCCAATGCATTGATTGATCTTGAAATACGCAAGGTTTTGCGATCACATTTGCTATGTTTGAACAGCTTCCTATCAAATATTTAATAAGCCATTATCGAACGTCTATTCTTCATGCATCGTTACATTGTATTGAATGAAATGTTCTGTGCTTATTAATTCATCAATGGCAAAACCTTTTTTCAAAACCGCGAATAACTGCCTTGGAATGAATAGTCTTATAATAATAGATAATCACGTCCATGTGATTCATCCATGGAGTTAATAAAGTCACATGCAGCCTATGGCGTTTCTTTAAGCTCAGTTGTCCAATGTGCAGGTTGTAAAGTTTAATTGCTTAGCTGCACTGCCTTCATTTAGATAAGGGAGCTTATTGAGGATGAATTATCAATGTTAATCTATTGACATCGCCAAGGCATGAGGTAGAGGTGGCAATACGCCTTTTCATTTTGTGTTAAATATGGGAACTCAGATGATTTGCACTCTTGAATCGGCTCGCGGTCCATTGAGTAACTTACATATCCATGTTCATCAGACAGGCTAACTAAGAGTGATAGATTGTCCCAACGGACGGTGTTTTCGACGTTAATTACTGAGATTTATTAATTGATTTCAAGGAACCAGCGTCATAACGGCGTGCTAAATCGAGAACCAAACATGTCAATAAACAAAGGTTATGATGATAATATGACGTTTGTCATTAAACGGCACGTTCACGTTTTGCAACTGTTGGCTGCGTCGCTCCACGAACAGCGATTTATTCAACAGACATAAACTTCTGGGAAATCTACAGCGATATGAACTTAGATCACTTCAACTATAATGTCTGGCCAAGTTGCTATGGTGCTTTCAAGGATATGCTTGCGTAGTGTCATTTGTCATGCTTCTGATTGCCAAGCGGCTATATGTCTATATAGAATAACCGGACAACAAACGTGGTTCCATTAGTTACATACTCATAACCGCAATTTCTCTGAAAGCCAAGTGGCACTGAAACCTGTACGTTGATGGCCTTGTATAGGCAACAATGTAGGAATGGCCAGTGGTTGCGCAGATATGTTACCATGAAGACTGCTTTAGAGATAGCTAAACAATATGCGTATATGTCGGTGAATGTTGCCTTACTGGCCAATGTGCAAGCGGACATGATGGTTCTGTCATAATCCTAAGCTTCAGTGCCATAATTTGGATATGCAAGCATATTTATCTTGCAAATTAATTGCTGTACCTATTTTCATGAGTATTGTCAACACATGGAAAACCAACGCCATATACACCTTTCCATGCTTTTACAATGACTTGAGCACGGTTGATTTGCACATCGTTTCAGTCTTTATATGGGATCTTGGCTTCTTAAGTGATTATTCCCTTGAGTCAGATAAATCCCCATCGTCACAAAATGGGACAGCTTTGAGTAATAGGTTACCCCATGCCGGCAGTGTGTTGGGCCCATTCATCATAAAGAGGAACAGCATTGTGCTATTGCTTCAGCATTATTAGCTTGTTGGCCTTGCGATGAATGATTGCTTTCTTTGATGCTATGTGAAGTAAGTGGACACATTGTTAATCAATCACCATGTTAAATCCGGATACACCAGATGAGTTATTTTAATATGATAGGTAATATCCTTAGCTAGATATATACATTGTTACTGAATGTGCTGAAGAGATAGATTCACCACTATTGAGTCACTAGCATTGTCACACATGGAAAACTACAAGCATACACCTTTCCATGCTTTTATTCTTCAATGAATGATAATCATCGTGACCTCATCAAAATGAATGATAATCATCGCAACCTCATAAAAATGAATTATCAAAGAACATGTTAAAGTCAGCCTGCTGATGTCGAGCACTGACATTATTAAATGTGGTTATAAGCTGTATCTGTCAATAATATAAGGCTATAACTTGGTAGAACATCTTGAATATAACATGAGACGACAGCAAGCATTTAAGGTAAGGCACGTTGGGATTACATTACATGACCCTATGGTGACAAACTATTGGGTTCAGCCTCATGTGCAATATCTGTGACTACTCTGCCACAGCGCATAAGGTAAAACAAAACCTTGCTGCTGGCCATGTTCAGAGTTGCTCACGTGTTTTGGACGACGACAGCAGGAGCACGTTGCCATTACATTACATCTCTAGTCAAGCTATTGGGTTCAGACAGTGTTTATCACACCACAGCGCATAAAGTAAAACAAAATACGAATCATTACTATCATCATGATTTGGGATTTGGGGTTTTGCTTTGTTTTATTACCAATAACGCCTCACGAATAGAATTGCTGCTAGCATAGATGTTGCCCAGTGTCCATCATGGATTCGCAGAGGATATCACCTGTATCTATTGTATTGATACTGAGCAGTGTTAACTCTCCACCTGTGGACGTTAATGCGGTCAAAATATAGACAAGGCAATTGTCCATTAGTTTAACACAAAATGTTTGTATTGGTCATTGTGAAGTGCAAGTCAACAGAAAGTGGCAACAAATTTGTGGTCACCATTTGTGGATTGTTCGCGGCTGCATGTGTGCAATAAAATTCTGAACAGAGTACATGTGCTGAGTTAAATGGGCACATTGTTGGGGGCCTTTAACGCAGGCCTTTCACAAAGAGAACGCTTTTTGTCGTCTTTCTATATAGGGTTTGTTAAACATTTTACAAGTAGTGTAGCATTTAACTCATAGACCATTCGTATATGCTTGTGATATGTACATAAGTGCAGAAGAATGTTTGGGTATTTTATTGGTGCTCAGGCCAATATCATTTTAATCATATAACATGTTGCCCATGCATCATGGTGAAAGCTACTTAGAAGGAATGTTGAGAAGGACGCATGGTGACATTTCAGAGATACAATGTAGTTAACAAAATGGTTCATAATACCCCGTGTCACTGCTTCTCTCTGTAAACACAAGAATAATTGAGGAAATTGGACCAGTCACTCTGCTCCAGGCAACCCTATCAATTAAACGCCTGTTACTGCAGCAGACTACTATGTTTGCAGGTAACGCTCTTGATAAGAAAACCTGCTACTCCCTTGCTCATGTGACCCTAACTAACAAACACATGCAACTCAAACCTGCACTACAAACTAAGACCATGTAAAAATGCCCAGTAGTTTAGCGATCTCAACTAAGGCCACTTTGCCACATCTGACAAAAGAAAAAAAATGATTAAGGCACATCAGTTCGCCACGACCTCGATAAATAAGTGTCTCGCTGGGAGTAGAATAATATCTAGGAGATATAATTCCATGACGCTTGTCGGACATGTTTTTATAAATAAATGTTATGTGTAGGAGGCGTTTTCATTATTGGGGGTCGTAATTATATATAATCATAAGTGTGAATGCGCCTGATCAAGTAAACGTGATACGCTGATCACGCACATAAGTCGTGTTTATCAGTTTTGGTTCGGGATTTGAGTCAAAGTGACATTTCTGGTCGCTTTCGTTCGGTAATGGCAAGCACTGGTTAACATACCTAAATACGATTGGTGCCAAGCTAAAGTTAACTTTGGAAATAAAGATTAATACCCGCGGGCTGCCTCGCTGACGAGGTAACAACAGTCATTCAATCACTTTGGCTTCGTCTTTCCCAAATTACTGTTTTGGTCTTTTTGCATTGGTTATCTTTCTAATATACAAGCATTCGAACCCAAGTTAGCAAATTTGACTGTGTTTATGAAATGATTGGTATTGTAATTTTAGTTCGCAGCTCCAGAAGCAGAGTTGACGGAATTGGTATGAAATACTTCCCCTGTTGTTCTGCACCAGCTAGCTCACCATGCCCATAAGATTTCTCTCTTTCCATTGATGGGGTAATCACACCATGCAATATCTAAAGAATGAAAAAAATCTTTTCAAAGTACATTTCGCCTGCAAACGGATAGATTTGCATAATTGAGAAGAGACAATTTGTTGGTAATGCATGTCAGCAGCCAGGGCCAATACTATTGTGGTTTTATGCTGTGTAATGATAAAGCACTCTCAGCACAAATTAACCTCGTTCACTGATTAGTATTCAAGCACCGGTCTCTTGGTCTGCCTGTTGGTGATGTTTAATCAGAAAAATCATTTTAATTATTCAACAACCCCCCACTCATGCCACCCCACCATTTTTCGGAAGCATCTAGAAAATAAAAATGTGGTTGTTGAGCTAGTGTACGTAAGCGTACCTTTTCACTGTTAACTACTACATAGCGCACCATAATTGATTCAGTGTCCCACCTGTCACTTCATCAGATTATACAATGATACTCTCATAGCAATACACAACATATCATAACCATGTACCGTCATATGAAAAATGTGTTCGTTCATTAGCAACTATTGGTAATTTGTCACAGTTATGGATTAAAAAAGGGGAATCATTAAACTACAATTTGGTTGCTATGGTGGGGAGCATCACTAGATGGATGTTGCCTACCAAGTGACTATTTAAGGGTAAATCAAGACCAAGTTAGTATAAGCGTGAGGATTCATGACGAGCTCACTAAAACCTGACGACAATTATGAAAGTATATTGCTTCCTCTATCATCGGAACAACACCCACGACCATTTATGGTGTTTGCATTATATGCATGTTGAGCTCCACTGCCCATTGTATATAAAGATGTATCAAGATTCATGACGCAAGGAAGGCAAAGGAATGATTTATATTCTGCTTAGTAGCCTAAAAGAAAGGAGTCAGCAAGTGAAGTGTTTGATCATAGAAGCCTTACCTAAATGGCATAGGTCTTTTGTAGAGAAGCCAAGCCTGTCGATATACACGTTCCCGTTTCGATCATGATTGTAATAGTTGCTATGCAAGAACGTCATAACTAAGCATGCTTACATGGAATCATGACCGCTATATGTCGTTTGATTTATTTGTCCGGGTTGCGATGCATGCTGTGATTACCGATTGAGCGCCATGCGCCCTCAATCCAGGTACCAATGATGTTCACAATAATCTATTCCAGTATAACCTTTAATCCAAATGGCATTTCATATTATTCTGTGACATGGCGATAAATGGTGCTATCAAATTATTCCATGGTGTTATTATTCTATCAAAGCCACAGGTATGGCCGAGGTATATTGTTTTTATCGTGGAGTTACGAGTTACATACCTGTTTTAACAATTCTAAATTTGTTTTCACAGGCGAAATACACTCGACTGACCTTATACTCAGGTCTGTTCCACACGACCAGCCCAATATTGAGGTTCATTCCACACCGCAGGTTCAATTATAGGGTTCATTACATAGTACCCGCCTAATATGCAGGTCCATTTCACGCGAGAGGCTCCATACGAGCTGTTCGAGTGGTGTGTATGGGGCAACTCAAGATGACAAGAAGGTGGTGAGGTCAGACGAGAAGCCTGGTCAGAGAGCTATTCGTTCAGGGCAGGCTATTGTTACGTGCACTTCTACTCTGATATAGCCCCATCTGTTGGGTCTCTTGGTATGATTTTGTAATACAGTAAGGCATACTGTACAAAGCTTAACATATAAGCTGAAAATAAATTGACATTAACGCATGGACATTTTGACATAATAATTGTAATAAGTAATGAAACCAACATCCAGAGCGCTAATTTGATTATCAAACATTACACACACAAGGCACTCAGCGAAGATCCAGAATTCGCTTCACTCATTGTATTTGGTAGGGAACATCAGTATTATGTGCTTCTAGCCACGGCAGTCTGAGAGAAAAACCCTTACGAGATCGTAGCAAAATACAACTTATTACATCATCTTTTAATTACTGATATATATTGAACAGAACAAAAAATTCTTGAATATACAAAGAAATGGGTCATAGAACACACGGCTCACATTGGGATAGCGCATCGTTACTTATTCATCTCTAGAGCCGACGATAGCACCCACACACATCGTGTTGTAAGTGACACCAACCCGGGCTCATTCCTTGCCACAATGCTACATGGTCGCATAATAAAATATTGAATGTCAAGAGAGAGGCATATCCCCTTCTTGTCGAATGTTTTATGACCCGCCAACCGATCTTTAGGGTAACACCAGCGATGGCAATATATTTAATAGTGTGACAGGCCATAATCTCCGAAAGCATTTATCCGTTATGCAGCGTTTTCGCCTGATTTAGCACTTAGCTGACATTACCGAGGCTACAGGGAAATCTGGGTTTAATGCGATATCGTGAGTAGAATTGCAGAAGTAATAAAGGTGCAAATTCAGGTCCTTGTCAGAACGACGAGTCGTCATCAAGATAATGCCACAGTCGAGTCCTACAGCTGTGGGTGAACACATCAGCGTTCACACCCGTCAGATTTCATCTTGACTCCGTTCAACGCGCTGGTCGTGTGAATGGAGCCCATATGGCGCGACGTGCAATATCACACTGTATGGCCCTAATTGATTCAATCAATCACCCGACCCCTGTCTCTCTCTCTGAACCACAGTCGCGGATAGAGGGGTTTACCATCAGAGAACACCCGGCACTAGCAACTCAGTCCGTAGTGTCACAATTGATGGAACTTAAACGAACCCACATTTATATAAATTGTAAAATCTTCTATTATGAGAATCAAAGTATAAGGGCAAAAGTCATGTAAATTCCATGGTTGATACCTCTCTTTATTTTTTCTTTATTTCACGCAAATAGCAATCCTAGCACACCAGACAAAAGCACGATTTGACTCTAATAATGTACCTCATGTCGTATGTGTTGTCTCGTGTGTTGTTCTGAGAGCGAGTTGAGTGTACTTCGTGTAAATGCAACACATATTGCCAGATCTAGAGCTAAATGCAGCACATTACAGTCTGAAATCACACTTTAAAGCCGAAATTTTAAAGCCTAAATTATTTTAAGGCAAGTTTCATTCTTCGTGGCTATATTATGGGCAATGCAATGTTGTGTTGAGTTGTTCCTGTTCCTGACACGCAACCGAAAACCATTATATGGCCTTAGTTCGTTTATGAACAAAGTGAATATTCATTATTTGACACTTGGAGAAGATATAAACTGGCTCAATTTGCACCTAGAACCTTTTCGCCTCTCGATCAAATGTGCTATGGCAATCCGATAGCTAATGCAATGTCACTATAATATTGATCCACAACCATTCCATAAATCTCCCTATAAGATATCACTTGCAACTAATGAGAATAGTATCCACCCTTACAGTAGTACTTGTTATTTCATATTAAGATACAATGTGTTGAATCTGCGAATCGGTAGTTAGTGTTGGTTACCTTCAAAGACGAAGAATTTTCCATAGTTTTAACCAGGGAATAAATATAAATCAAGCGATGCAAGAACAGTGTATCCATTAATGCACCAAACTGAAGTAAAGCTTTTTCATAGCTGTGGAGAAATATTAAGGGCAAGACTACATACACAATTCATGGCCTAACCTGTCATAGCCATGATTTATTGGACCTTGACGGAACATTTCTAGCCCATACAATATATCATTAATGAGCCGCATCGTATGGCCATACCAGGAATGGTTCGTCTGATGTCACATTTGAGTCTATTCACCAACTCCCCATTGTATGACACACCTTGAACGCTCTTGATTAAGAATACCTTGTCAGCTAATGAGCTCGCTAATAAAGTGGGGTTGGATTATAGCATGCTATAATCTGAGATGGGTCATTGCCTTGTGCCCTAGCTCATATTGGGGGGTGGTTTTTTTTTATATATTGGATACATGAAGGGGGGGGGGGGGGGGGGGGGGGGGGTTAAGGACACAATAATTTGTCAAATGCTCCTAATATATCTCCCAAATGCAAAACCAAACGAAGATGCAGAGGATATATAGTATACAGAATAACTGTTAGTCTCCGTGTCTCTCAGGCATCTACGGAATGACGGACCACTTGCATCGTGTAGCATTGCCTGCCTAGCCAATGGTAGATGTGTGCATTGTGGAATTTGGGTCTGTGCGTTTTGGACGCAGCAAGCACATGCATATATGTACCAACTCACCTGCAATTATGTTTTTCTCACCACATCGTTATCGCCCAAACTATGTCTTTAAGTGGGGCCTGCATATAGCATTCAAAGGGGATATCAGGTCATTAATACTTCACAAATGCAGTTAATCAGCCCAACATAATTGGTATAAATGTCTGGTGCAATAACGCAGACGTCACAATGAACAACTAACGAAAGCTCGATGCAACATGACTGCCCCGATTGATAATTAGAATAGGTGGAAATCTTAATTGGGGTGAACCGAAGGCCAAATGAAGGCAACTAGTGAACGAACCGTACGGACAGAAGCCTTGCTACCTTGCCTTGGTATTTGAATCAATTTCTTTTCCTCTGACACTAACTGGAGAATATCGGGAGTACATTTCTGATCAGTTCAGACGTAGATAGGAAGAATAAGCCTATAAGTAGTCATGCACTTATCATGTGCGTGATCCTGAATTACATTTGAACGCATCTGCAGCTAATCAAACACTTAATCACCTGATATCCCTCCTGGGTAGATAATGGATAGGTATATATGATGGTTAACCCCCCTTCCATGACGCAACAACGACAGTGACCTTCCTTAAAGATAGTCTATGTTACAAGGGCGGTTATGTACTTCGTTGGGTATGCCCATACATAATAACTGAAGTGTTGAGGCAGTTGTGACACATTAACACATTGTGGTCCAATGTAGTGGGGTGCAGAAATGCTCTGCTGAATCTAACGAGGAGGGAATATGACCGACACATTATACACTACTTAAGCATGGCTCTGGCTTGCCTGGTGTGGAAGTGTCATTTCATTACAGCGTCCGGTGGATTTGGTATCCCGGCTAGTGAGTTAATTTTCCTGAGCAGTTGCGTTGCGTGCCAAAAGCGTATCCCCGGTCAAAAGATTATAATTGCCAACTAACCATTGATTTGGGATATACCGTGCTGTGGTGACCACCATTTCGGAAAATATGAGGTCACGTTGTTTGTGCTTGCTTTGCGTTAGCTCGGTGTTCACAGAACGGGTTCACGTCGGCGTCTCTGTGACCTTCTTGCAAATACTGTGTTGAAGCGCACATTTTTCAATGAAAACTTAATACCCTCTGTGGACAGGTTTAATTCCATTTTATTGGCACAGAGATGTCATGTAGGGCTGAGGTCTGGCAAATAGTTTACGCGCTTTGGTCCTTATCTACATGGCTGAACATTATTTTAGTTGTTCGCGATATCTCCTTCAATAGTGAAAGCTCCAGATCAGATAATATATTATACGGCTGGTATAACTATTCATTCTACTAGGAATGTCCGCACACCGTAATCAACTTGCGAACATATAAGAATGCATAAGTGAGACACACACACACACACACACACACACACACACACACACACACACACACACACACACACACACACACACACACACACACACACACACACACACACACACACACACACATATATATATATATATATATATATATATATATATATATATATATATATATATATATATATATATATACACACACATACACACACACACACACACACACACACACACACACACACACACACACACACACACACACACACACACACACACACACACACACACACAAGGCACACAACCTTACCCCTTGGCCTCAATAGCACTTTGGTTGTTATGAAATGATGTTACAATGGACATTGATTATGATGTCAGGTTAAAACTTATGTCCTAAAACCATATGATACCAATTAATTGAGACTGTGTGGACCCAACTATTTGGCGAATTGTTGCGTTAATTGTGGTAAATATTCAGTATTCGAACATTACTTCCACATTTGCATGGCGAGTGCTTTCTGTAATAAACCTGATGGATAATACACAGTGAGACTGGTTAGAGAATAGCTTACATTGTAACTGTTTTGAATTACTCAGCATTACTTACTCAACAGCCATGTTGCTAAACTATCTGTCCTAGAAAGATGGATCACATTACAAAACACATCAGATAAAGATGTTTAAAGTAGCATCTTGGATGTCGCATCAAGGCATTCCATCAGCAAATATTGCTAAATCTAGTATGAACGTAGTTAAATTTAGACACAAACCATAGATATCGATTGGTCATATAACACATTTGTTTCAGTTATTGTGCGGAAAGTCTTAATGGTATCGGGTACCTGATGGGGTTGCACATACTTGAAGAATACTTATGGTATACTCAGTGGACATAATGATTTAATCGTAGCAGGTTTCTGTATGGATATGGCCCTTGATATTTGGTCAACATGACGCACATGGTACACCTGACACAAAACAATCACGACATGACAGTAATGACGCACATGACGCGCGTGACAGTCATGACGCACAAGGTACACTTGACACCAAACAGTCATGACGCACCTGACGCACGTGACAGTCATGACGCACATGGTGCACTTGAAGAAAATGCTATTCACGACGCACATGACGCACGTAACAGTCATGGCGCACATAGTACACATTCTATACGTGCAACAGATGAGCCACGCGTTGTATTATATACATACCAGATCACCAACATTTATAGCACGTTATGGCTTTTGTGATGGTGTTACACAAAGCAGATGGGTATGCTCTTTGTGATGGGAAGAGACATCAGCAGTCATTCGAGTCACCGATTCGGAGTACCTCTTGGGGTCAGTATTCGGTTTGAGAGCTCCACAATGACCTGGTCACTATGAGCACCTATGGACCCCGCCACAGAAGAGACAACGTGCTTTGTCACATGTTTACATAGCTTGTTAACTTCCATCCCGGGTCACCTGGAGGAGTTTTGGACATTGAAAGTCTTTGCAGACACAACTGCTCGAGAGCAGAGGCCACATCAGCACAATGTTTTATTTCAGAAATCAATCTATTTGCAGAGGCCAGCCAGATCTGTAGCACAAGGCAGGTACTGTTAAGTTCTTTCTCACTGTGTATTTCAGGATCTTGGGGTCTTTGGTGTATTTATTTTGGGTCTTTACATGTAGATTTCACCCATCAAATGATCTTAAATCTAGTGCGTGCGATGATCTGAAATCTTAAGTTGCTGGTCTTAGATACTTCCACCTGGAGAGGATCCACGCAACAAAAAGGAAAATGATATCATACGTTTCAACATTGACTAACACTTAATATACACTAGCGACAACTTCGCGTAGTAAGCTAACGAAGGAAAAAGTGTTCCTTTAATTAAGTTTGTCAGAAAGTTCTGGTGAAAATCACTCCTTGCTTAATAACAGGAAAGTGGCTTCTCATTTGGCAGTCCGCCAAACAAGGAAAATGGCAAACATGTAAAATGGTAATTTTCATGAGCATGCGGATATGCATAGTGAATAATCGCACAAAAAGATAAAATGAATTGTTAATATAAATAAGCTAATATACAAAATGTTGCCCTGTTTGTTTGTGTTCATCTCAAAGAACTCTCTAGAACACGCATCTAACCAGACAATCACAGCAGCAATAACGCAAGCCGGCCCAAGATCAATGTTTGTTCATATATAAATATATGTATGTATATGCAATTATAATGTTGAAAGCGGTGAGCAAGATTTAGCATAAGCTTCCCAGCTCTGTGCATCATCGATGTCGACCCAACTTACCACGTACAGGGTTACCCAACAGTTGACAAAATATCACTGGGCAATTTCAGGACGGCCATAAAATAATATACGTTTTTTCAACTAAGCGGTTTGTCATTGATACAACAGATAAAGTGCAACTGCGCGGTCTAACATAAACTTATCCAGCTAATGGAAAATATCGGGCTTTTTGTTCTGTCGCTCGGATACCAAACAATAAACACTATTACATTATTTTCCAAAGCATAATTCGTACTAAATATAACCAGCAATCTCATTAAATGCGTCCACAGGAAAGTGTCCATCACTTAACTGCCCAGCGACCTTGTTTACGATGGATATTGCCTGTGTCAATTGTCTTGCCCTTCCACTTCACGCTCATAAGACCCCAGAGGAATTGGTCACGTGAGGGATTGGTAAATTAGCTTCCTCTGAGTATTGAAGATACGGGGCTATCTGATTAACATAAACGTGTGTCGATTGCTTTACACTTCCATGATACAAACACTGATGTTCTACAAGAACGTGAATTTCTACGTGTAAGAAAGTATGAGTTATTTACCCATAATGCAAAACACATGATAGTCAGCACTTGATCTTAGCATAACCTCACATAACCCGCTGAGTATCCGGTGAGTAACTAAGCTGAGCACCCTTTCACCCGACCAACACCTCATCCGGTTTGCCCCTTACCGAATGTACATTTGACAGAGGTACCACGTTATGGGCATTCCAACAATGTACGCGTAAAGTTATTCTTGTTCGTAAGACACAGCAAGCAGCTATACGGAATGTATCAAATAACAGCCATTTCCTCTATCCCCCTAGGGTATTCTTTGCCTTTTTTTGAGACAGGTACCCACCCTTATTTCGCTCGGTATTATATGTTTTCATGTATATAAGGCTATAAATTGGTATTCTTGCTCAGTGAAGTGAGAGAGCGTAGTGCGTGGGTCCCTTAGAGGGTGGGATTGCGTTCTATATACATATATATCTTGCGTTCATATATATTATATATATATATATATATATATATATATATATATATATATATATATATATATATATATATATATATATATATATATATATATATATATATATATATATATATATATATATATATATGTATATATATATATATGTGTATATATATATATGTGTATGGCGTGTGTGTGTGTGTGTGTGTGTTTCTTCTACCATTATTTTTGCAGGCGGTGTTTATGCATAGCTTCCCAGCTCTGTGCTTCTTCAATTTGGAACCATCTCATCACGTGCAGGATTGCCCAACAGCCGATGGAACTCATTGCGTGCGGGCTCGGTGAACGGAATAATATTATCTGTTATCCCCACAATTACTGCTTATATTTGTACGGGTGGTTGAAAGCGGTTCGAAGTCTTAAAATTCCGAATAAAAGCACTTTTAACCTGAATGCAGATCAAATCGTTGTCACCACCGTGCATTTTATAGTTTAATTTTGATTAGCTGCCTTACCAAATCATAAAGCAATAACGACCTGATTTAGTTAACCCAATGGAACTATGCCCCAGAGGCAGTCGAGCATTCTGACTAAAAACTTATTGATTGGTTAAATGATAAGGTTACAGTACGTATTCATACGGTGGAAGTTATCAGCTATAAAAATCCGCCAAGACTTAGGAGGTCAGCTGTTTTGCTTCGAGAACAATTGTGATGTAATCGTCATGTTCTACACCCAGAAGAACTCTAACCAATGCTTTTTCGTGATTGTGGAGAAATATGCATGGTGCAACCTGTTATAGCGAGACTATAAATATGACATTAACGGAACATTTCTCCCCCAAAGCATATCTGATAACAGAGCCTCATCTTTTGGCCGTGCCAGGAATGTACCACCTGACGCTATATTTCAGTCTATTGACCAACTACAATAACATTGGATAACACATCTTTGGTGCCCTGGATTAAGAATGTCTAACCTTACAGGCGCTTGTGTGCAAAGTGGCTTTGGATTACAATATGTTATTCTCATTGCCTTGTCCGTCCAAAGAGGCTCCAATGAGCAGGTGTGTTGGTAAATGCGAAGTGTGGGCGTCGACGGAAAGATTGAGTTGTCAAATGATCTAGATATATCTCCCAAGGCCAATTCACAGCGAAGATGTAGAGCATAGATAGTGCAAGGACGAACAATGTTTATGTGGCGCTCCTTGCCTCCCACGTATATACAGAATGACGAGTCACCCGTTTCCTGTAACTTCACCTACCCAGCCACTGACAGGCGTGCTCCTTGCGTGATTCCGTTCTGTGCGTGCTGCATGTGACATGCACATGCCGGTTAGATATACGGCGAATACAATCTGGTTTTATCATCATTCTATTTGTTACCACAAGTTAGATACGGTTTACCTGCGGTAAACGGAACAACCATGGCCCTGCTCGAATCCTACACTGAGTAATATACCAACACATTGGGAAAAGTGTATAGCAGTTAGTCACATATTAACTAGTCAAAATGACCTTGCCAAGTAAAAGTAGTCAATACGACTAATATTAGTCACATCGACTACAGTATAAGTAGTAATGACTATTAACTTAGTCAGGCCGACCAGAAGATTTGGTCATAGACTATGATTGAAGGTCAGTTTGACTATGATTGAAGGTCAATTTGACTTTGTTTGAAGGTCAGTTTGACGATGATTGGAGGTCATTTTGACTTAATTTGAAAGTCAGTTGAACTATGTTTGAAGTTGAATATGCCTCATACATATGAATGAATACAAATATATTTGACCAAATAAGTCACACTGATTGTTGGTTTGCATCAAACCATTGTAAAACCAAGTCAGACAACATCATATAAAAAACAAGAAGACTATATTGTATGTAAACACATTAATGCATGGCCTTACGGAGTTTGACTATCCTCAACATACCAGGTTAGTCATTTTGACAGATTTAAAGAAGTGTTTTGCATAAGGCTCATCGTCAACCATTCCACCACACCATCCTTCTGTACAGAACAAATTCAGGTTTTGTCCGACATTGAAAAGCGAGGCACATTAAAATGATCATAAATGCAGCATTTGCCATCAGCATGTCCATGGCCTGTTACATCTACAGCTAGTCATTTTGACTAGATTTAATTACATTACATTGGAAAAAGTAAAGCATGCCCGATGCACGGTCTATAATTACTTGAGTAAGTAATATGATGGTAAGTATGGATGATTCGAGTGTGTGAAATTAACTTGGATGAGCTGAAGGACAGTTGAAGGCAACTAGCAGACAATCAGCATAGACAGAAGCCTAGCTTTGTGGTAACGTGAAACAACGGTAATGTATAGCATTCAATTCAACCTTGCTAGCGGTGTAATTGAAATATAAATGAAGGTAACAAATGATGCACAGAAGGAAAGTACAAATGAGAAATATCAACAGGAGGTGTGGTAGGGGTCACCTGAAGCACAGATGAAGGTAACTAGTAACACATTGTGACGTCAGTGCCTCAACCTTCCAACTTCACCCTATCCCGCCCCTCGAACTACTTACTCATTGGTGCATTTAAGTACAGTAAATTTAGACTGTGTTTCTCCTATGCACGCCTATTATCTATCATGGCGGGCCTTTATGTCTAAAAAGCGGAACTTAATAATGCAGGGAATTTCCCCTCTATAACAGATTATGTAAATCACACATAACAAATTGTGTGTGTTCGTGGCGCCTCAATATGAGTGTTCCGATGAAAGGACGTATGATTTGCACTGTTCTTAATTATCTTATGTCACGGCAGGAACGTAGTGCACCCGTTATTACATCCAACAGAGAACATATAATCAATAGGCCACGTGCGTTCAGGGGGCGAGCTGGTCATTGTAATATATATGCATTTAGTCCAAGTAGTCAACCGAATAAAGTTGATCTGGCCATCCAGCATCGAAAGTACCGCCCTGTACATAATTTCCCTGGCGTTGAAGAGAATCCTCAGAAGTGGACATCTCATTAGATCTGGCTCATAAACTTAACTCAAATGGTTCCCCAAACTCTACATTTTTTCCAAAGGGTTTAATATAACGCCCAGTTGCTGGTCGCGGTATCAACCTCCCTGGCCACGCCACATTGCATGTATATATATAAATAAACTTGCTGAATACCATTTGCTGGGTTCATAGCTTTGGATTTAACATTTGCACACGTTCTAAAATGTTCATGTCACGCCTTAACAGTTTCCGTCCTGTATTGTTTGGACACACGACTTTAGAGTAATTGCGTACATTTAGTTCAGACACATATTGTAACATGCAATCAATTAGTCATGTATTAATCGCGTTCGTGCCCTTCAGTTACGTTCGATAGCATTTGCAGTGAAAAAAATTCTTAACGACTTGATACACTCCAGAATAAGTAAGGTAACATATGCAGGAACTAGAGTGACCGATCGTTGTTTCGGTCTGTGCTGTGAACGAGAGTTTTGTGTTTCGTCATACATGACCACACACTATGACTGATATGGTTGAGGCAGACGTGCTGTGAATTGTTGTGACAATAGTTTTTAGTTTAAGTTATCCTCTTCACGGTGATAGATCTGGGATATGGGGGTGTCCGGGAGACACTTGTCACTTTGTCGAGCGACATGCAAGGCACCCACTCCAGTCTGAATACTGATAATGGTAAAGTCTTTTGTATGCCTACGGCATATTCATTGCGTCGTTGTGTAGATGACGTACGCCTAGAATCTAGATGTTACTCATGTTACAGCGACACGCTAGGCATAACAGTCATAAACATCGAATGTATCTATTTTTAGACAAGATTGGATCCTCATATAGCTGCCGAAATTAATTGCATCAATGCGCCTCGGCTCGTATTAATATTATAAAGGACGGCCTTAATCATACCTTTTCCGCGTAATGAGTGGGCATAACATTACACTCACCATTGAGAACCACCTATTGTACGAAAGTAAGGTTGGATTAACCTTGTATAATGGGTATTGATTATTGAGTGAATAATGAACAAATTGAGGATTAACAGACAAGAATCATCACATTGTCCGAAGCCTTTAAATTAAACTAATTTGTGTCAAGGGTCGAAATGAATAGTTTTTATGGCGAGATGTATACTTTTAGCGTCTGTCGAGTGAATGTTAGAATTAAAATATTGAGTTTCTATGATGCCCCGCTGGATACTATATTCAGTTTATATCATTAAAATTCATCCTTACTTCCGTCCGACCCGCCAGAAAGTTAGGTGCATATATATATATATATATATATATATATATATATATATATATATATATATATATATATATATATATATATATATATATATATAGATATATATAGAGAGAGATATATATATATATATATATATATATATATATAGATATATATATATATATATATATATATATATATATATATCTATATATATATATATATATATATAATGCCCTACTTCCTTCCTCAGCGACAAATCCACGGACCTGTAATGACCCGATGAAAATATGATTGCGACATACACGTGTTGATGGCCTTTGTCCGACCAAGTTAATGCGAGTCATACTGGACGTACATGGAAGGAGTCATATTAGACGTACATGGAGGGAGTCATACTGGATACATGGAAGGAGTCATACTGGACGAACATTGAATGATTCATACTGGACGTACATGGAAGGAGTCATACTAGACGTACATGGAAGGGGTCATACTGGACGTACATAGAAGGAGTCATACTGGACGTGCATGTTGAGGCTGAGCTACTGTACATGTGGAGCGGCCAGAAGCGGTACTGCTACAACTGACAAGCTTATGGTTGGTATATGCATAGGTATGCGTCATGGTTCCTTGGCAATAATCATTCCATAATCTATTGTAAACAGATACATCACATACAAAATGTGTTCAATTGCGATTATTTGTGGGGAATATGTGGCGGAATACTTCACCCAGTGCATTTATACCATGGGAGGCAGTTCGTATTCAGTATATTTGCTATACTTTCCAGCAGCATAAGAAAAACTCTGAGCTGGCGCATGAGTAGAACTTTGTGTAAAACCTACACAACATTCCATGCAGAAATGCCATCACTAATTTAGGCCTTAATTGTAAATCAAATTTGTAACTGTATCTGAATATACAAAAACTGTTGAATTAAGTAAATGAGCCTTGTTTTGTGATCAATGCCCATCGTTAGACATTGTTCTACATTTAGGTAAGAGCAATATCATGTGTGCCAACCATTGATAGTTCTTTGATGGCTTCTAGCTTTCCGGCTAAACATTACGCAACCACGAGCCATGCGATATAAACATACTGCATTTTCAAACCCTGTAATGTGGTTGTCAATACATTTTTACATCGAGCATAACATGTGGCCCATAATCCAAATAAGACCTTGTGATTACTAATGTGGACAAACAATTCCTAAGCATCAATCTTCGTGGGCGCCTAGCAATAATTGTGATGGAATAAACGACTAATTACGCTTTATTAGTAGTAAGTTATAGTGCAGAAGTTCAATCGGTTGTTTTTCCATGGATGCTGGGAGGGGGTTGGGTTGGGCGTCAGTATCACATATTATCTATCTACTCAGTAAATTTGTTGTCCACTCAAACGAAGGCGGAAAATATCATGCTTTATATCAACACTATAGCAGCTCGTCCATGTTTAATCAATGTTGAGCTATATTGAACACTTTTCAATGTGCAGCTGATATAGATGTCGCATCGTAGGTATCAAAAATTCACGTTGCATACCTTATTTAGACGCGAAATTGCCTTTGCGCCACCGCAGAGACAAATAGAGGTCAAAAAATAATTTCATACTTGACAGTTGTTCTGAAGGATTCCCTCGCTAGCCATAGCAACATAAGCAGCTTAACATATAAATCTTGGTGGGGAAATCCAGGGTTATTGAATTTCATATTGGTGTGAGGGCATTTTAGTGAATGAAGGATTCGTGCAGTGCAGAAACAAATAGTGGTCATGAAATAATTTCATACTTGACAGTTGTTCCGAATGATTCCCTCTCAGGAGCGAGCGCTCTTTATATATATATTATATATATATATATATATATACATATCTTGATATGTTGCGCTGATGCTTGATGTATATTATATTACGCCTGAATGGTAGGTGCCAAAATACCCAATGCAGCAAAACGTAGATTGCTCCTCGTAGCTTTAATTAAATCTATCCAACGTAACAATGTGTTATAAAGCATCTGATATCTACTCCTGGTACTCGAACAGATAGCTTTCTGCAAACTTACTCTTCGATAGTTTTGCACCCTAATGAAGCATTGAGTACTTCCCCGTCATTGTACTTGGCGCGCTATGCAAACCACAAATTACCTCATATTTTATCCAGAAAAATCCATTCAGCGGCAAAGTTTTTCAGTGTATTATAATTCAACTAAACTCAAGTAGCCGACAAAATCAAGGGATGGTTGCATTTGGACCAATAATTAGTCGTGCATACTACCAAATACCTTCCAAAAGGTTTCTACTTCTTGATTGAAAGGTTAAACAATGTGACGCAAAGGGGTCCTGAAGGGACGCGGAATTCGAGGATGATTATCTTAGCACAATGTAGGGATGATACCAATTGAGCATGCAGTGTATGTGGGACATCATATTAATCATATTATTATGATGCCAAGTAAATATGATCATATGTGTATATGATACCAAAAGAGCAATGCGCCGAGTAAATATGATGATCTAGTTACCCATGCAGTGCTGCACATATAGAACTGCGTACGTTATGCAAAGCTATAAACGTTAAACAATCGGTGGTACTTTAGGCTGTAAACCGATGGTCGTTACATTAGGGTTAAGTCACAGAGCACTTATCACATTGCGCTGGGAAATGCCATGTTGTGACTAGGAGAAGATCGACTGAGATTATGAGGGAACACGAAGTTTTGGATCTCACCGGCAGCAAAAATAAAGAATATCTGCCGTGATCACAGAGAAAGTATAGTTCTTGGTATGCAAATACTTTAATGGTGTTAGAAATATTGAACCCGTTTTTCTGGATACTTTTAACAATGTCACTTTGTGTTATGTTTTTTTAAAATGCGGCATCATTTGATTTATTATTAGCAATAACTGGCTAATGTTTACAGCTTCACTTGATATAATTTTCTTACATTGTCCTAGATTTTTGAATCAGTTGCGATAACTGCTTGTCATAACGAAGTCTGAGCACATAGTAAATATATATTATGTGACTATTTTCATCGTCCCACACTGTCACCGACAACGTTGTTTATGGTCTCTTTTGACCAAAGAAATTCCGGTAAATTTTTGATTAAGGTTAATTGGCTAATCTAATTGTAGCTTTAAGGAAGGCACGTGAATAACTAATATTCGAAAATCTGTGAGGACCCCATAGCTGTGAGGATGAGGAGGATAGTAGTGGTGGGAACATAGCATCTGGTCCAATAGTCGGTACCAACAATTATACCAGTCCTGACAGGCAGGTGAAATCATCATGCCGATATCAGGTGAACAAAGAGTTTGGACCCCAACCTCAGCGTCATGGTGACTTGCTTTGATAGGGATGTCAATAGATTAAGGGGCCTTTGGACGTCTAGTCGTATCAGCATATACGACCAGGAAAATGGTATGAGGCCTATTGACTATCCAATAGTTGGTATCCAGGAGAAAGCATTTTCAACAGGTGTGGTAGGTGTCTGTGTAAAGATCGATTCGGCATATCACAGCTATTGGGCTATCTGATGCAAAAATGAGTGATTTGAGGAAAAGTTCAAGGAAGGACGGAGTATTTAGTGTAAAGGCACCAAAGACATGAGGACCCCCCCCCCCACTCTCTCCTACCACGCTGCCATACTAAGTTTTTTTTACCTCCAAATTGTCCACAAGCTTATCCCTACAGACAGTAAATATACCACGCCTATGAATCTCAGGGTGAGTAATAATGGTTGATATTTCCCAAAACATAGTAAACCCACTTAGGCATTAATGAGATTGCTGAATCAATATTTCAATTCCAATACAATAAGTTTTGTTATTATCTTATAACTTACACCAATGTTTGACCTAAAACCAGCTGCCGGTAATACTCATAACTGATCGCGCTACCCTCACGATTGTAAGCATTGACAACCATGCGTATTTTCTTTTCTTGAATCCATGTATTATTAATATTCCATTCCTCACGTGACATATTGCCTATAAAAGATACTCCTGCTACTAATTAAATTCGAATTGCTTCGATGAATATTTAAAATAAATTCACAGACCTATCTTATATGCACTGTTTCTTACATACTGTACATAAGTTAATTACTCATTTACATATTGCCATTGCATCATACCAATGGTAATTATTGGTAACAGGAATGGCAGGAAAGTTAATGAGCACGCATTATCAATGGTGTGAGATACATCATATATCAGGTGTGGTGGGGAACCAGGTAGAATAGCAGCCAAGTGTCCAGAAGTGGAATAAACAGTTTGCCTCGCAGATGTTTAAGCTCATTATAAGAATGCACAGATACATACCAGATAACACTGCTATTTACATTGTTTGTTTGTGACAATGATAAGAATAACAGATACAATATCAGTCATAAAACAACCCAGTCTATCCGACATTGTTTTTGACATTGAAACAATGAAGTGGATATCGCATGTGTACATAAGTTAAAACGTATAAACCATATCCGTATCGGTGGTCACGACATGCACTGATATTAGTGTTCATCAAGGAGAGGGGCGGTGAGGAGATAGTTATAATACACGGCGTAAAATATATATACTTATTGACCTTGACATAACTGTTTTCGATTTAGCCAGCCTTTCGGCGCCGATTATGAGAACGACATGGTATGAGCTTTGGTTATCATTTATCATTCCCGAGCGTTGTACATAAGACGTGCTGTCGCTTCACAAAGTTGTCTAATGGCTTCATGGGTAGCCATCTTTCGATCAACGTGTAAAAGGAGGTTTATTTCTGCATACTGCTGTTTGTGTGCGATGAAGCACGGAGCGCGAAGCAACTTTTACTGTCTGTGCGCTAACGCTTTTGAACTTGGTGGATTAACTATTTATCACTTGTATGTGGAGTTACCAAAATATATTTGAAATTAAACAGCAGCTAAGTCATCATTTTGTGAATTTGCTGCCAGAAATGTATGCTTGGCAAGCAGTTTATCTCGATCATCCATTTGAGGATCTCTATATACCAAATAGGATACCAAGTGTTTCAGTCATATCCCATGGGGCGATCATGATGTGTCTTAGGTAATGATCTGATTCCAGCACGACCTCATATGCAGTCGCACGATTGAAATAGGCACACAAATTACTTTAGCCGGGTTGATAATACATTTTCATGATTTCAACTGGTCGCTAAGCTGTTGAACGAACGCTCAGTCTTAGTTTTGCATTAGTTGTTTCTAATATCAAAATTATCAGGACAAGAAGGTTGACTAAAGTCATTACCAAATTCATAGCCATATCCATTAGAGTGTCAATAATACACACCCTATCCCTTCTTCCTAATTCTCAAACACCCCATCGTGACGGAGTGGGGCTATGTAAGCTATATATTGACTGATGCCATTGTTTATTAGAGTCAATCACATTAACTACGAGACCTCTACAGCCTTGGATTCGATGTGCTTTACCTTGGTCCTGTCCTTTTTTACGAAGAAGTCTTGCTTTCGCCCTAGCGTATGCAAAGAGCTTAATAGACTAATGGATGTACATCACATCTTTCCAAGGAAAGTCTAATACGGTTGAATAATGCTTCTTGCGAGCCTTTATAGCCTGACATTGTAGCCTTGTCTACATAACCGATTGCGGAAATGTGGCCAGGCTGATTAAGTTTGGGGCGTGATCGGGCCAGCACTGCAGTATTTTATGGTGACTATTAGCTTACAATATGAGCGGCATTGTATTCTGATTTTCCTCATTTTCTCATAATTGATACTTTGTACATTAGCGATAGGATTGAGATATTGTCACTACATACATTCATTCGTTACTAATACAATATGATGCGCACTTGTATTGTATTGAAGTTTTACATAATTAAATTATGTAAATAAGCCGCAATCAGTCGCCATCTCGTATTACTACAGAGGATAGTAAGGATAACTACATAGGTGTTGCTTGAGATACAGTACGTCTATCTGATGCAATTTCTCAAAAGATCTTTTGTCTTCTTCAACTGCTAAATCACCAACCAAACAGTAATGAAAATGTGATTTTATCTTGTGCATGCAGCATTCACAGGCTGATGGCGATGTCTTACTAACTTGGTGCTCTCATTCCACACCATGCCACAATTATGATTCTATCATATGCTTATGTTTGTAAATCTTCCTCGAGGCTTCACCTATACCGAATGGCTGCCTTTGAAGAGCTGCCGTCTTAAAATACATCCAACACTACACGCAGGGTTCCGTAAGTTAGAAACATAAGGCGTACCATGCAATGAAGGACGTGGTTTATTAAACCTTTTATTAGTTATATCCTTTGCGATATTGCACTCTTGTATTAACAGATTATGTCATACATAACCACAATTAGCAAAATGCATTCACATACAGAGTGTTCATTTATAACTGACACATATGGCAGACATTCAACAATGTCGCGATGATGCCATCGGGGTTTTCATTTGGACTTGCCTCGCTCTAAGTGATTGAATCGATAGAACCCCTTTTTGTTGCTGCTCAAAGTGACCCTACCAATCAAGCACCCGTTAATCACTGATCACTGGGCCGTTAGACTTTTGGCGACTGAATTAGTATTGATATGTATTTTGGCATATCGTTCTGCTGTAATTACGCTGAAATTAAGCAAATACCTGCATTACTTCATATCCTGATGTCGAAGTTTTGGATAATTAACCTGGACACTTCATTATTATTAGCCGCTGACAGGCTAGTAGTTTTACCTCCAATATACGGAAACCTTTCAAAATGCGCATCGAATATCAGCACATTAGGCATACATTTGTCAAGAATACAACACATAATGGTGATTATACATGTGGAAGTCCACAGAAAAGACGCAGTGTTATGGCTGTATTAGAACAACGCTAAAGTAAAATGAATCTCGACTGGTGATGTTACGGCCAAGCGCCAATCATATCATGGGCTATTTTCTCTGACGTTTGATGAACTCTCAAAATGAAAATCGCAGGGGCATTTAGCATGTAAGCTATCAGCAGACTATCTACAAGTCCAAAATATCTGTTTCGGGCGCTTAAAGCTTTTTTTGGGGGGAAATAACGACTAATTTCAGTACATTTTAATGTTTATATGGTTGCAGGGAAGGCGTTGGGTAAGGTGTCAGCGTCACATCATTTGTAGCAGTACGGCAGTTTGAATGCAGACGACACATATGAGATACATTACCTACATCAGCAATATTGGACAGTATAATCTCTCATTCATTACATCAACAAACAGCTGATATAGATGTCGCATCATAAGTATCAACGTGCTCGTAAAATGCGATATTTGTGGCTAAACTGTTTCCCTACCCCTTTTCATTTCTGCGGATTGATTAATGTATTATGCTTCGCATGCTCGGATTTGTTGAATGTAAGTCAGGCGTAATGGTAGCAAAAAGCAGCACTTCAAACGTAAAATTGTTAATAACAGATGACTGACAAATAACCGAGCATCCATAGAACGTTTATATATAAAACGAGTTTGATTAAAAGTGCTTATATAAGTACGTTCACTTTCACATTATAAATGTGCTACACTGACTGTTAGCAACCCTGTTCTACATGACGGTGATATACTTTGAATTTTGATTACGTATATTTTCGTTCATAGAAAATGATTCAGCCTACATTTTTCAGTTTGCTGCCTGAACAGAACAGCAATACTGTCACAATTCATTTGCTGCCTGCTGAGGGGCCATGTATCATGGTTTATTCGTCTGTACTCAGTGCTTAACCATAGTATTGGCCCAAAAATAGAGGTAATGAAGCCACAAAACAGGATCCTCTCGGGACAAGCGACTTTATTGATGTGTCGTTCACTCAGCATATCCGCAGCAGGACTGTGAGTGCTAGCTCAGGATAAGCACCCTGTTTTTTCACTGGATATGTGTAATATAAAACGACTACTTGCTTCAAATATCTACCTCACGTTGGGACGTCCCCAATGACAAATGGCATTTAATGCCTTCAATGAAATGCATCAACACGAACTCCCTCAGTGATCATTTTCTCAGAAAATCAGTTGTACCCTAAATGAAATCAATGCTTTTACAATTAAGGCACTTAAGTAACTACGGCAGCATGATAAATGAATAGGTTTAATGAATGCTTTGGGCTAAACTGTTTTGGCTTCACGCAGACACAGGCCTGACATAGCCTTACAGAAACCCGCCTATCTCTCGCATGTTTGATTTCTGAGTCAAGGATAATCAGTCCGATTTCAGTGCATAATTCATGTTTTGTAAAGACTATGACATTCACAGAACATTGAACTGGATACATTCTATGGTTCATCGGAAATATGGGTAGTTCGTTCCAAACTGAAATTGGTGTTGAGACTAGTATTGTGATTTCAAGCTCAAGGACATATAAACACAAACACACACACGCACGCACATACACACACACTCATATACGCACAGACGTCGATATTAATGTCGTTTTTGGTTCTATATATATATATATATATATACATATATATATATATATATATATATATATATATATATATATATATATATATATATATATATATATATATATATATATATATATATATATATGGATATATCTGTACATATATATATAAATATCTATATATATATCTATGTTGCATTCTAATGCAATCCCACACGATGGGTAATGACTATATAGGTGAAGCTGCTCAACTCGATTTCAGCACTGCATGGGATGGATAATTGGAATGCTTCAGCAAGTCGTAATTGGTTATCGCATAACAAAGAAGCTCTGTGATATAATATCAGCGATGGAATTCAATAAGCAGCTGACCAAATGCTTAATATATCGAGGTGTATGCTTTTAAAGTCTGTGCTATTCCTTGAGCTATTGAAGATATAGTACCACAGGTAAGAATTTTAAGTGAATCGAGGCTTTCTACCCTGTGTATCTACCATGCTATCATCCATGGAAGGAATCAACAATTAAGTCGACGGTTTATCCTTATTCCATTGACTCATGATTATTCTTCACAAAGATAACACTCATATGCATCCGACAGTGGCGATGTTTCTATACACCAAGTGCATCCACGTGGAGCTGCGCATACTCATAATAAGACTTGTAACAAGAAGAATTCCATTACTACAGCTTTACCTGTGCAACAGCTTGTCTGTGAACGACCTGTCGGCAGAATATCTCTTAACACTTTCATCAGGATATTCATATGTCCGATATCACAGGTTGGACAGACTTAAGTACCGTAATTGGTTATCAGTCACCACCACCTGCATTTAGGATATCGTAGATACTGTGTACCATGTATATTTGTTCACATTACAACCTACCGTGCTTTACTATTCTGACAGATACTTTGTATTAGTAATTGGCCACACTATGAATGTCATTGTTGATATAAACCATATAAGCTATTTAATAATTAGCACCGATATATAGAACATTCCGACAGAGGGGGAGGTGCTTTCTCTTCACAACATTAGCTGCCGCGGAAATGTTTCACGGCGATACCTTAATTGTGACAATACGTTCGCTGACCTGGTATCACTGCGTGCGTTCTGTATATCATATATGTAGCGCAATCGTATCATTATGCATATGCCTCGACATTTAAAGTTGCTCCCTTTACATGACTGTTGGCAGCCTATATGTAGCAACAGCCGGTGGTAAGAATGACTAGCCTGTATTTTTAGGATATCTTATTCACCTGCCGCAAACGGTGATTGCTTAAAAGGTGAATGTTTATATCCAAAGGTCACCTGAGTAGGATATAGGCGGTTATGATGTGGGCAATTCCGGGAATATTGTCGGCGATGGGCAGCCGCGTGTCTCTATTAAATTGACAACGCCTTAATAATTGCATCAATCCATGGGGTAACATATATATAATAGATAATTAGGATCAAGCTATACTGGATGATTTTGGAGATGGATGTGAATCTGTTTCAAGATAATAGATATTTGATCTCATAAGACACAGAAAGGTATCCAATGATGTGATATAGAGACCGGAAGTGAATATACTTCGTAATACCATACAACTGTTCTGGGAGGGAATGCCGACTCCGTGTTTCGTCGTTGGGTGCTGTACAAGTTTTGCTCAATCCGCAGCTTACTGGTCTGATTAGAGAAGGAACAAAATAGGTCAATGGTATCCGAGCACACAAATGGACGACGGTCGTAACTGCAGGGCAGTAGAACTGAAATCACATAGTTGATATAGCGAATATCGCTACCAAAGTTTTTGTGGCACAAAAATATTCCCAAAAATAGTCAATATTGTCCGCCAAAAGTTGATTCTGGGTCGAAGCGAAATGTTTTTGTGTTGATTTTCTTAACCTGCCTCTATGACATAATATATAACTGCTTATTTATCAGGAATCGCCATATACAGATTATTCCAAACAATATCGTTAATACGATCAACTTTTTGATTGTGAATGATTTACAACCGGATTCAGCACTCTTCATATCATTTATATACGGGTTTATTACCGAGGATGATTCAGCTCTACAAGGGACCGTTATCCCCACATGGAATTCACGTTACAGCTAAACGATAACAGGTAAAAGTTGCTTATTGTGTCATCTTAGTTTTCACCATCGCTTGAATACAAAGCGTTGCTCGAAAGAAGACGATGCCTCAAAAACCAGCCTCAGCATTTTGGCGTTGCGAGACAGACAGATGAGTTCACCAGCAATTGAGGTCCTACCGCAGAATTAGGGGCGACAGAATCAGTGCTATTGCGGTCCTACAACAGCATTAGGGGTGACCCAATTTGTGTTATTGAGGGCCAACAACAGCATTAGAGGCGACCAAATAAGTGTTAGTGGGGTCCTACAACAGCATTAGGGGCGACCCAATCAGTGTTATTGCGGTCTTACAACAGTATTAGGGGTGACCCAATTTGTGTTATTGAGGTCCTACAGCAGCATTGTCGGCGATGGGCAACCGCGTGTGTCTATTAAATTGTCAACGTCTTATTAATTGCATCAATCCATGGGGTAACATATATATAATAGATAACTAGGACCCTGCTATACTGAATGATTTAGGAGATGGATGTGAATCTGTGTCAAGATGACAGTAAGATATTGGGATATGATACTTGTATTGTAAATGGTCAATAGATTATATAATATGAGTGATGATTTTATTTTTCGTGCATCGTTGCTGCACTGACAACTCAATACTTTGATTGTATCCGGGCACACATTACGTTTGTAATAAACTTACGCAAAGGCGCTTTACCCATTGCGCGGAATAATGTTACCAGCAAAGATCCTTTCAGCCAGACCCTTTTTACAAACCAGCTCGATGTGTTTTTCAATGACACTGTGTAAATATTAAAGTCTACCTATCACCACTTGGTCTGGGTGGCCATCTTTGCAAATCTTTATTAAAAAATCGAACCTATAAAACAGAAGAGAAATGTTCATATCCTTGAACATTGAAAGGAAAGCTTCGTTAACAAGGAACTGATTTGAACCGAGTGAATTCATGTAAAACTATAAGCCATGTCTTACTTCTGGGCGATAAAAGCACACGGTGACTGAATATTCAAAAACAGGTCTCCTTCAAAATTACAGTACGATATCGTATCTGCATATGAAGCCTGAGATTTCAATTTGATATCCATCAGGAAAGCGGCAATATGCACTTGACAGCCTAATGAATATGGTTGTGTGCTGTATGCAGGTTTGTTATGATGGACGAGAGAACCCCTGACCCCCATCCCCTCCCCTACATCACCATATTGCATGGCATTAATATTCCATGGGCATCAAGGGTCTATTCATAAAGTCTACTTCCAGAGATGCTGTGGTTCATGGAGGTATGCACAGTTGACGAACATCATATGTCATATACAATGAACACCACACGGTGATGACATTGCTGCTGTACCCCGACTGTAGAGCAGCAGCGTTATATGTCCAAGGCATAATTGCGGCGGAGATGTGACAGTCCAAGTGCTACCTACTGCCATTACAATGTGCATTTTTCAGGTGTAGTGATTCCATGTTGACAGGACACAAGGGACCAGTACTACATTTTTGATGAAGTTATGTAGGGCAATGCTTTCTGTCTACTGATTAATGTCGCTTACTGCTCTTAGTGTAATGGGAAGCCGATGGGTATGCAAGCCATTAAACGACAATCCGGATATTACAAGCCGTGCCCTTACATACAATGCATGTGATATATCCGACTGTTCACTGCATGCTTGTTTTTTTGACGTAGCAGAATGCAGGTAGATGTCACAAACAGTGTATAATTGTATTGCTGACATACATGATACTAAACTATATACGAATGCCATGAGGGAAATATTTTCGAACGTACATGGCGGAATTACTTTACTCACAATCCACTATCGCACATGTAAAATTATGGAAAGATCCTGTTATTCTGCTCTAAGGGATCAACTCAATCCAACACTTATTCTTCTTCACCCTATTAATGAAGCATCTATTAATCCATAATAAAAGTACCGTTCAGCTTATGACGAACGTTTTGGAACCGATCCGTTATGACGTGTAGATGTGTAATTACGTTGCATTGTAAAAAATTCACACCACATGCAAATGTCCCAAGATAGGCATTCAAGTACTATCTCTAATATAAATGTCCGAAGATCCTAAGCCTTGAAAGTTTATTAATTGTTATAAAAGTGCTAATATAATAAGAGACAAAATTGTCTTGTTGTAATATGACTTCATCTGAACAACGAAAAAAGATTGATGAAATAAAACACAGCGGTCATATTGGTGCCGAGCGTCTACCATTAACCATGCGAAGGCCTTATTGTTCATGAACAAGGTGCAAATAAGATTGTCAATAAACCAAAATGACTGATTGATTTTGTAGCATATAAGCACCTGCACGTCCTCATTGTAAATGTATGGTACTTCTCGCTTTTGACAACTCCATTCGACATGTTACTCTATCTTTCATCATCAGAGGGTTTTAACCGTGACAACGACTTGGAAAATACGACAAAACTTTTTTAAAACATGCGCGTATGTATATCTTTCGTGACCCCCTGAAGTGTAGTTCTTCGGGTGAAACAGTAGTGGCTAATCTAACGTGGGACTACCTAAAAAATATTGCTGCAAGATGTTAATGAATGATACACACATCACACCTATATCCAAAAAGTTTCGTTTCTTCGTCTGCCGACCCCTGGCTTTGTGCCCAAAACAGTGCTCACCCACTAAACTCCATCGCTTCCTGGGAGCTACAAATTGATTTAAGCATTTTACGATGACAAGCATTATTTACAATACTGACATAAACGAGTCATAGTATTATTCTATCGATTGTTAGAAGGCATACCTCCTACACTCATCTACGAATATACCACCCTTGGCTTGTCCGCTGGCGGCAATAACTCTCGTAACCACTTAATTTTAAACTCACTGGGTTGACACATGAGTAAAAAGGATTTGCAAGTTAACGCAGAGTGAGTTCCATTGCGTCGTTGTTTGAATCAATCTTTTTACGATTAAGCCATTGGTGTGTTGAAAATGAGAACAAATGTCAGGTAATCTGCAGTACGCCATCATGTACTAATTCAATTGATGGGAGGAGGGGCGGGAGGTGGAGCGAGAAGTTGGGCGTCTGTATCTTGGTAATTGTCTGTTGACATTACACTAATCTATGGCGATTTTTGAGCGGTAACGAAATCGGTACCAGAAATAAACCGTAATGGCTCTGCTAGTATGTTATTTAGAATGTCAATAGAAAGTATTTACGTGTTATCACGCAAAAATGGAGGGTGATGCGTTTAATTGAAATTAATTTCTTGAAAATGTATGAATACAGGTCGGTCCTCATAACTTTATTAAATCATTCAGCGTAGCAATCTGTTAACAGCTAACAGATCACTCGTTAACTGCAATTCGCAAAAGCTTCTGGCAATTTGAGAGGTCGATGTCAACTTGCTGAATCTAAACAAATGGCACATTGCAAAACCACCCTTCAATAGTCCGTCCACAATAAAAAAATCGATAGTGCTGTTCCGGCCTTTTCCAAAGCTTGCACTGTAAACCTCCTATAGGCCTCTTCTGAATGTAGTGCGGGGTCATAGGAGGTTTACAGCGCCAGCTCTGGGCAAGGCCGGGTGAGCACTATCGTTTTTTATTTTGTGTCCGGACTATTGAAGGGTGGTTTTACAATGTGCTAATTATTCAGAATCAACAGGTTGACATCGGCCTCTCATATTGCCAGAAGCATTTGCTAATTGCAGTGAACGAGTGAGCTGTTAGCTTTTTAACAAATTGCTTCTCTGTAAAATTTAATCATGTAATGAGGGCTGACCTGATTTCATGAATAAATCCCTCTCGGCATTTATGGTCACACAAACATATAAAAGGGTAAATATTATTAAAAATGGAACTTATTGCTTATGACATTTCAAATTAAAAAGTGTATAATTTCCTCAATACAGGTATCAAGTATAGGTCTGATTAAGAGGAAGAAGCAGAGCCAGCCCAGGAACATCAGTCTGACTTGTAGGTATCTCACCTGTACCACAGAATTTTCTTGTGTTAAACATGCAATATGGTACATTTAATGATATTTTCAACAGTGATTTGGAGGGAGACAGGGTCAAAGCCCCATTGAAAATGAAGGTGTCAACTCAATAAGAAGTCCCCAAGTTACCTCCTCTTCCATGGTAACATAAACAATGCATACAATTTGTCCTACAATGTATCTTACTATGTGTTACATTTGAAAAGGGAAATCAAGTGAATTAAAACGGTAGATTAATATGAGTCTGATTAATGTTTCTTGCACAGATATATATTGTGGGCCATCCCCAATGCCTTGTGCCCAGCATACCATACCTTCGCAAGCAGCATGGACCGCAATAAAATTATTCCACATTAAAATCTTTGACTTGGTAACCGACATACATCGTTGCATCATATTACTATTAACACATTTCTTTGATGGTTTCCATTGTTGTGTTATATTGTTGATTTTAAGATTATGTGCATTTGCTTTTATTCAGCATGCATTAATTCTCACAGACCCACAACTTACAGAAAATCTGCTCGTACACCGTTCAGATAAACTGTTGATGACATATAAATGATGGAAATGTTTTAAAAACAATATTAATAATGCCAATAATCACTCTAGCTACAATTTATATCCGTGTAGCATCATTATCAATGTCATGATCTGTTTAACTGGGGCATTGTTGTTATCTTGCCAGGGTGACCATGCCTGCTCTGCACAGTACAGCAGATGCTGACATAGATATGCCCGCACACCCATTACAAAGGGTTATATGTATAAAATAATTATTTACACAGACTATAAGACGTTTCTGTTGCAACTTTGTAGCTTAGCATTTCACATTTAAAGTGCCTATGACACCTAAAATGTGATTTTTGAGTATAAACTGAAAAAATCGATGCGGATCAAATTTTGGCCTCCGATGAATAATAAAACAGATATTAAACGTTCTTTGGAGCGAAGCGGCATTTCGTGCGTGAGCCGAGGTCAACCGGAAATGACGCATATAGGGGGTCCCAGTTTCAGCAGCCCAAGTCAGCTTCGATAGATGCGCTGGCGCTGTCAGAGCCTGAGTTTCTTTGCCTACCATAAAACCCACGTGAATTTATATCTTGTTTAGTCTTGATCAGTCATGCCAAAAAACTGCGTGGCCGCGAATTGTTAGAACTTTTCTTCGGAAAGCGTTCGATTATACAGTTTTCCTCGGGAGGAGAAGTTGCGCAAGCAATGGATATCGCAAGTGCGGCGTACAAGGGCAGATTGGCCGGGTCCGACAACCCACTCGCGTTTGTGTAGCGAGCATTTTGGACCGGAATGTTTTGACCAGGCACTTGCAGTGAGAGAATCTCTCGGATTTGGGTACAAATGTTCCCGAAATATTCTCCCAACTGCTGTTCCTACCATATTCAAGAGAGGTTGCACGGAATCGCCACCAGTCAGAAAGTCTAAGGCAGTGGAGAAAAGGGAGCACCAAAAGGTGAGCTGACATATTGCCAAAATCTCTTAGATGTTTACTTTTTCCATAGTTTTGTTCTATAAACAAGGACTTTGTTCTAATTATTAGGCTGTGGAGACATTGTTGTTGGACTCACCTCTCCAGGAAAAAGAAAATGACTGTGGTCCTGCTCTGGTAAAGGATGCAAGCACCTCTGCAAGTATACCTCGCGCTTGCAGGACAGTGGGCACCCTATTTAAACCAAAATCCAGGGAAGCAGGTGACTTCAGTGGAATTTCTCTTCTGTGTTCTATCACATATAAATTATGCTTGATAATTTATGATGCTTTATGGCCTTTTTCTGATATATGATTAACAGTAGCAACGTGTTGTTAAAAGTTGTGCAGACTCATGTGAGCACCACAGTCACAACATCATCTCAGACCCATGAAACATCCTTCCCATGGTGGGATGAGATGGAGAATGAGTGCAATGAACACGGGGAGAGAATGCACCAGGACACAGATCCTGACTACATCCCCTCAGACATAGAAGATGATGTGGACATCAATGACGAAAGGCCTTTGATTGAAAATGATGAAACAGATTCTTTGGACATTATTGAGGAAAGAAAGTATATAGTTTTTTGGTCTTCACTGCAGACTCTATTTGCTCTTTGTGTGTGCAGATTTTGCGGTGCCACTGGGTTAGCTGCATCCAACCGGGAGGTTGGCACATTAGTAGCTGTCACCTTGAGATGCACCAGCTGTACTAAATCTGTTGTCTGGAATAGCCAGCCCTATGTCGGTAAAATTCCAGCAGGAAACTTGCTGCTCTCAGCGGGAATCCTCTACAGCGGTGCTCTCATTTCCAAGACCATGAGGGTTCTAAAGCACATGGGTGTGGCTTGCTATTCTCTGCGTACATTCTTCCGCCACAAAAAAAATATTTTAATCCAATCAGTCCGGCAAGTGTGGCAGAAGCGTCAACAATGGTTGTTTGCAGCCCTTCAGGCAGAAAACCGGGGATTTGTTCTAGGGGGTGACGGGCGCGCAGACAGTCCAGGACACAGTGCCAAGTATGGGACATACACTTTGATGGAGATGGAAGCAATGGCTGTAATAGATGTAGAACTTGTACAGGTACCTCCTTTCATATGTTGGTTCTATATCTTTTATTTGCAAATGGTATAAAATGTGTAGGTGGCTCAACTAAAGGCTATCAACCTTACCAAGGTACTTGTTATCACATTTGTTCTGTAGAGTAATCAATGTGGTGGGAGCTACCACATGGAAAAGGCCGGACTCGTGCTAGGGTTGCAGAAACTAGATGAAAACTACTTAGATGTTGAGACGCTCATAACGGACCGCCACCCGCAAATTGCTAAGTTTATCCAAGAGGAGCACCCAGGCATCCCTCATGAATTTGACATTTGGCATGTTGCTAAGGGTAAATATTTCAAATTATATTTTTGTAAAATGATAATGAACTGTGCAATGCTATTACTTCACCCAAGCTCCTACATATTTCAGGCATCAAAAAGAAATTGAAGGCAGTGGCCAGAGGTAAAGATCTGGCAGATATTCAAGCATGGATACCAAGTATTGTGAACCACCTGTACTGGAGTGTAGTATCAAGCCCCCCTGGAAATGGACAGCTGGTGTTGGACAAGTGGCTCTCAATCCTTGACCACATTCAAAATATTCATTCTGGGTTTGGTGGTCTGTTCTAGTCCTGTGTTCATGGACCTTTGACTGGTCGTGAGAGACGCAAAAGGTGGATCAAGCCAGGTGATACAATATATCATTTTAGAGTTCAGACTAAAAAGACCACAAGTTCCTTAAATTTCCTTGAAACACAAAAAAAAAATCTTGCAATTAAATTGCTCTTTACATCCTTAGATACGAGGTGTGCCACAGAATTGGAAAAAATTATCACCAACAAGAGATTGTGCAAGGTAATCAAGAGACTATCAGGCAATGCCCAGACCTCCTACATAGAGGCTTTTCCACAGCCTTCTGATCCAGTTTGCTCCAAAAACCTATGCTTTCAGTTACCCTGGTCTACTTTGCCGGTAAATCTTTCAACTATCCCAGTCTGCTCAGCTTTAAAGTTGGAACGAGTTAGATTTTACCTTTCTTTCAAATGTAGGATTGTTGTTGACAAGTGGATCCATAAACAAAAACAAAGTGGAATAAACAAGCCGTTAAATTTCATGAAGTATCTTTCCTCACGTCATTCATTCTAGTCCTGAATAAAGTTAATTTACTGCTGAATCCAACTTATCACAAAACATCCAATAAATCAAACATGAAAAGCACAAACTTATCCTATTTCAAACTGATAGAAAGGTTCATAAATGATTTCAGATATATCATTGCAACTATGCATTTCAATGAAAATGCTGGACGACAACAAAGAATAACAGCACAGGGTGAGGACATGTACAGCCTCCACTACCCCAAACACAAGGGAGGAGGTCACACAGTGAGGAAAGTGCTGAATGATCCAACTTATGGTAGGGATTGTTTCTAAATTTCACTTTTATGTGAAAATTATAATCTGTAATCTCAAATGAACAACTAACACATATATACAATACAGGCTATGTAGAAGATCTTTTGGCAATGACAGTCGCCATATGCAAGGCCAGTGACATAAATGATGAGGAGATGGAAGCACTGGAGATCCCACCCAATCTCAACTCCATCTTCGAGATCCCAGAAAAACACCAAGCAGTTGATCAGTTCCGCTCACGCTTCTCTAAGTGCTAGTTTCATATCCCACATAATTGTTTAACTCCTCTGGAAATGTTTTTCGTATGACTGAAGTTACACAGGATGGTATAGGTATGCGATTTTTCTTGCCAAGATAATGGTAGCACCACCGGATAAACTGGCTGTATCCAGTGTAACGCTTCCAGCTGTAACACACAACCATACACAAACCCTTAAACATCTTTACAGTGCTGAATAAATATAGTATTTTAACCCATACATTGATTTGATGATTGAGTCACAAAAATAGTGTTATCCTGGTATAAACTGTATTAATAATTCAGTCTGAATTGAAAACGTCATTCATTTGAGTAAAAATGACCCAGTAGTTTGGGGATTTTTTCCCAACATAAATTTATAATTTGGTGTTTGTTGTCTGTCAATACTTACTTGTTTCCCTTGTATGGACCATGATCCTGCTTGTAGGCGTAGTACGCTGTCTCCAATACATCTTCATTAAGACATACAGCATTAAAATTTGGATGCTGCGTCACACATTTAATTTCTGGTAGATTTTCTATTTTAATCATCACTTTCTCCTGCTCCACACAGCAGACACTTTCCCTGACAGTTGGCATGGTTAAGCAGCCTCCACATTGGCACCTGAAACCAGGGTTTCAAAAACCTATCAAATACATACCAAACTCTGTCTAAGACATAGTCTAAGATTTTTCGCTAAGTTCGTTGGCGACTACAAACCACATTGAATAACACCAAGAAAAACGAAAACAAATGATAAAGGTATTCTTCATTTATAATATAAAATCAAAAGAGAAAATAGTTTCGTGCAGTGATTACAATTCCATTAGGACTCACCAATCAATGTTTTGAAAACGGTTCATGTTCGGATTATCGCTTCTCGGAACACGTGAATCAGTCCTGTCGCTGTCAGATTCGTTGGCGCTGTTTTCGGACAGATATGGTTCGAATCTGTACGGCACAATACCAGCTACATCCTCTGGATTTGATTGCTCAAACATTTGAGGCTCTTCAACCCAAAACCTTATCGTCAAACCGTCCAACTCAGATACATCGCTCGCCAAAAATTCGCCATTGTATACTGTGAAAACTGCGGACCTGTCAGTGACGACTCCGCCAAGTGACGTCACGGGGTGCTGGGCCGAAAATTTGGGAAATGGCGGCGGGTGCCGAAAAATAGACTTTATATTTCAATTTACATTAAGTCCGGGTGACTTGTTCGGAAATTGAACCACAAAAACAGAGTAAATGCAACTTTGTCTTTCATTTGGTTAAATAAAAATTATCATGAAAATTTGGTGTCATAGGCACTTTAAACATAGCGTAATATTTTGTAACAAAGCAGGAATGTACATAATATGTAGCATATATGGTGTGGTTTGATATAATATTAACTTTAGAATTTTCGCATTTGTCGGTTAGTTATCTCTCAACCCCGGTTGGATATTCCGTCAATGAGGTGATTCACAGAATGATGGGTTCTATATTCATAGCAAACTTGGCCAGGCAGTATAACTGGTCTAGTAAGGCCCCCTTGCAGGGTCTGGGCAAGCTGACACTCACTACTGTTATTTCTAGGTAGAAAATTTATACTATATCTTAAAGTTTTTTTTCAAGTAAAATTAATTAGATAATTTCATTTAGTGAATGTTGATGTACATGCTCTTTGCATTCTGTAATCTTTAGCAACTTTCTATACTCGTGGGGATATTTTACAGATGCTAGGAAAATAAACCGCGTCACAAAAGAAGTTGAGAAATGCGGGCTCAAAAGAATGCAAGTGGGCTGTTTTAGAAAAAGAAAGCTGGCAAGTGATATCTGCTATTCTGATTTGCGTTCTATATTTAGAAATTTTTTTTAAAAAAAACATGTTTTGGAATTTTATTTCATTCCCAGAATAAGAACAGAAGTATACACCTTAACTTACATCAATAGATATTTTGGGAGACAAGGAGCTAGGACGTCCACGAACATTTTGGAAAAAGGTGGGTGTATTTCTCAAAAATGCAGCTTTGTTCCTAAACATAGTCGAATGAAACGGAAGTTGTCACTCAAAATTGTACAATAAGTTTTTTGCTTAAGATATCCCTGATTACCTTTTCAAGTAGAGAGAATATACCCAGTGGGCACAACACTTGGAATCCACGTGGAAATCATGTGTATTTTTGGTGAAGTGGTGGATCTACGAACTTTCACGTTCCACGTGGATTCAACGAGTATTAATCACGTGGAATAGATGTGTCAAAAACACGTGTAAAAGACGGAGAATTTTAGGACCCATTTGTAAATTATTAGTCATATATTCTTTTTTTTCAGTTTATACCAGAAATATGGGCATATGTTAACCTGACAGCCCCAGCTAGGCATGATCTAGGTATGACAAGATATAGTGGGTTTCATAACTTTTGGTGCTATCGATCGATGCGCTCTGAGGATGATGATGGTATGTGGCTTTCAACTGCTTGGTTACTATCGTGACTGGGGTCTCCTGGAACAATGAGTCGAAGTTCAGGTGAGATACTCTCCAGACGTAGGCGAGGCTCGAACCCCTGACCTGCTGGTCCGTGGTGAAGTTCTTGAGAAACCTATTTCCTCGCTTCAGTTTCGTACCAATTTATTTTGCATAATTAGGATCAATATCGAAAAATACACGGTACACAGTATGAATTATTATTATTGAAGACGAGATTTTATGCGTCATACTGAACTAGAAAGATTTGATTTAGAGCAGTAAAGCAAATACGAAACTAATTTGGTCGTAACACTCGATTGGCGCGATTTGCGGAAGTTGTGGAAAGATGAGAATTCATTTGCTATATTTTGACAGTTTCTAAGTTTACAAGTGAGTCGTATTTAAAAGTTATTCTTTTAATGAAAATAAGTTTGCTCAAGTGGTTGTGCAAAAACTGCTTGCAGTATATATTTTGTTCATAGTTTATAATTTAATGCTCATTGGTGATTGAAACCTCTGTTATCGCTCTCAACAAAGTGCCAGCCGTTGCAGCGGAATGACTGTAGGCACACCTTCTGCGTATTGGGAGGCTTGCTCCTTATTACACAACAATCATCTTATACACAAGCCATCGTTCATCTGTCCCTCCATCTCAAAGTCTTCGTTCATCTCTCAGTCCATCTCACAGTCATCGTTCACCTATCAATCCATTTCACACAGTCGTCATCGCTCATCTGTCACTCAGTCCCACAGTCATGGCCCCTCTGTCACTCATTCTGGCATTCGTCGGTTGAGCAATGATGGTTTTTCTTTAACATAAGAGCACTTTTGTGAATATTTTACCCTTTAAATATTTACCTTTTGGTATTATATACAAGTAGTCAGCAGCATAGTTATTGAACACTGCATAATTTGTGTATGCACAGGTTTTCAGAAGCGCTGCCTACATCTCCTCAAATCAGGGATATACTGAACAGGCAGGAGAGAAGAGAGCTGGCCGATAGTGGCAAACAGCTTCCAATTGTATTCATTCAGACATATTGCTTGCAGATTTATCACTAATTCCCTCCAGTGCAAGCTCAACATGTAGGTTCACCATTGGCTAATTACTTGGAAGTCCATGATAGTATTTGGATTTAATGATACACAATAAGGAATGAAAGTCAGTTGTACGATGTATGAAATTAGATAGCTTCAATTGTTTCCTTTTGTACTGTGCAGATAGTGTAGTGAAGAGTCATGGTGTCACCGAGGCTGCTGTTAATGTCTTACTACTTAACCGACTTGATATACTCACACATTTAGATTTTTAATAGATTTGACTAGATCATTTACTTAACCCTTAGCCTACTGTACGCGACATATGTCGTTTCGGATTGTTGACATCCCGCTGCTGCACGCGACTTTTGTCGTCTTTGAAACATGCTCTGTATAACCGCGCGTTGTAATGACGTAGACAGCATGTTCGTAGATCTGTCACTGTCATTTGCTGAGAGAGGGATTCCCATGACCCAATGCAGCACCAGGGTAAAAGAGGTACAAAACTTATGCATCAGGCTAAGGGTTAAAGGGTCACTGACATGCAAAATTCAAATTTGTGTTGTCATCTAATTTTGAAGCTGATTTTGTGACATTTTGACACTAGTATAACTCAGATGTCGAAACTGGTTGCCGAGATATTACCGATCGAACTCGCAGACTTTCTTGTATGACGTCATCGAACTCATTCACTCCCTTTCGTTTAGTGGTTTACTGATGAAAGCCATTTACCCAGACGAATTTGACTGCTTTATGTCAATTAGGTAAAACCGAGTTTGGTCATACTAGAATCACTTACAAATTATCGTCAAAATTAGATAACAAAAAATCGGTTCTGCATTTCAGTGGCCTTTTAAGTACGTTTTATTATTTGCATTTTATTAGGGTGAAAGTAAATCATGTCATATCTGTGTAGATTCATGATGCTCGTGCATGTAGTGACTGGTTTAATGTGTTTATGAACAAACCTGCCTTTTTCCACTTATTCTTTGCCTTTGTATGTTGACATTTACTTGGTTCAATGATTTTGTCGAATCTATTAGAAAACAAAATTATTGTATTGTAGCATTAGTAAGTCGACAGAAATTTTGTATCGCGGAATTTAGGTGGAAGGGCATACGTCTTTTCCACGTGTCTATATCCACGTGGTTTGAAATAGCCTTTTACGCGAAGTTTCTACGTGTATTACACCAGTTTTTCCACGTATTTTCCACGTGTGCCCACTGGGTAATCAAGGTGAAAAAGAAGTAAACTATATTACGGAAATGATTTGCAAATACATGCGAAAAGCGACATGTTATACATGAATATACAGCAAATAAAGCACAAATAAAGTCGTTATTATATACATAACGCTATACCTCAGAAGATGACTTAACAAATTAAAAGCATCTATGTACTTAATGATATTAACCATTTGGACAATAGATATTCATTTTACGCATAAATTGAGGTTCAGCAAGCAGCATATATAAACTGTATTGTATCCAGTGATATCTCCTTGCTTGCAAATGCGCAATCACCGTTGCTTGCATTTAAGGCTTAGACACAATCTGCATATCATTGTCGCCCTACATGACAATGGTATTGAAGGCACGTTTACATATCAGATGACGCACATTCTGTTTACGGTATAGACTATGACATCTACGACATCCATGATGGAGCGGGCTGGATTTTTCGACAAACTTATGGGATTCTATTGCTTGGTAATTTAAAACTCCTCCTTATCGATAGGATTTTATCAACAATTTCACCAATACCTAACGTCAATAACAACAACATTATTGCCTCTGATGTCTTAAGGCCGCCATCATGAAATGACCCTTTCACGAATGTGATGGTTCATGGACAACATAGTTCGAGAGTATATCATTACATTAAGAAGATCCTATGATAATTCAAGACCTCTTCGGTGAGGATATGTCAGACAGGATATTGCTCATCACGCTTTGTCGTTCAGAAGAGCATATTAAACAGCTCATGCAAGAGTACAGTATTCATGTTATAAAACCAATGAGTTATAACTCTACATAACACCAACCCATTGAAACCCAGGGAAACATTATTATTCCATTCTCGATTCATATTCTGGCTGTAAATGATGAGCAGCATAAGCATGCCACCGTTCTACTCAACGCAAAGTTGTTCAGGCAATTATGTATAGACGTATTCATACTTTGCGGATGGTACAAAGCCACTCGGACATGTATGAATTTATTTCGAGGGATCAGATTGCAACGGTCGGGATGCAATGTCTCTATTAGAGTTCATATCAATTTTAACACACCCAGTCCGTATTCAATGGAGCACATTTTGTTAAACGCTGATTGCATGCTCGCAATTCATTCATGAGTTATGTGATTTGGCTAATTAATTAATTAGTCAATTGGCTGGGATTTGGCGTGTCCCTGGATGTAATCTTGATGATAGTCAACTTTATGAATGTAGACCCTTGATGTCCGTGGGATATTAATGCCATGCAATAAGGCGGGTAGGGGAGGGGATGGGAGTGAGGGGTCATCTCGTCCATCCTACAAAGCCTGTATACCGCAACTCATTAAGCTGTCAAGTGCTTCTTGCCGCTTTCTTGATAGGATATCAAATTAAAAAAACTCTGGCTTCATATACAGATGTCGTAGTGTAATTATGAAGGTGACTTGTTTTTGAATATCCAAGCAGCGTGTGTATTTATCGCCCAGAAGTATGACGTGTCTTATAGTTGTTCTACATGAATTCACTCGGTAAAGCTCCTAAATAATATTGATGATAAGATGATTATGCTTAAATTGCGTATTCTAGACGAGACAAATGCCCAATATGGTTGGATAAATGCTGTAGGCTATCGTCGTTGAATATCATCTCGGGTATAGGCTGGTTAACTATGATAAAATTGTGATGCGATGGCACTGTGGCTAGTTCCTTAAAATGCATGGTCCAGCGCCAACAGACCCTACTGCAACGATTTATTAGGTAGTTACTTATGATTGTGGACCGCTTACAAGTGAAGTGGAATAAAACCAACATCGCATGGGAAGTAAGTGTATAGTAAACTTAAGCTCGGGGTAGTGATGGCTGTAGCTGGTTACACTGCATACACTGCTCATGGGGGCAGAAGCAATATACCCAGTCTGATTGTACATTACGTGATCGATGTTCTGTCGACCGGGGGCTCCCCGATATTGATATCACTGGTGAGTTGGTGTGTTCAATGCATAACAAATTACTGTTCACGAAATGACACATGATATAAGCGTACATTTCGATACATAATAAGGCACTGTAATTAAATTACAATATCTGATGCCAATGCTATCAGCTCGCTTATTTTTTGTCATAAAACACTGCAAAATCGCTCCGCTTTCGTGTTTCATTGAATGTTATAATGGTTGCAAAATATCATCATGTTTTTTGGCCGACTATATTTGCGTTCACATGTCTGTTGAAGTACTCCTTTTGTCGTCAAGGGCGATTAACACTTCCTTTTGTTAATCAGAAGTCATCTTTGACACTGGATCAACGTGACACCATAGTTCATTCCCTTTAATTTTTATAACCAATGCTCCGAGTCTTTTATTCAACTATATAAGTCGCTTGTAAGGCCCTACTGTGAATGTGCAGTTGAGGCATGATCACCATACATTCAATGGTACATAGACATATTGAAAAGATAATATACCGGATTTAACGTATGAACAAAGGTTACATTTGTACAAACTAACATCTCTGAAAACAAAGCGTCGTCCTCACACGAATCTTATACACGTATTTGACACATAATGTATATAACAGCCTTTTCTCACACACAATATATTTAACCGCCTTTTCTGACGATAAATCGGGCTCTACATAACTCATTCAACTACGTGTAGCCTTTTATGTTAAGTATATGGCAGAAACGGTAGATTGTCCCTGCATCCTGGCAACCAAACATACTACTTTGTTTTTTTCTGTATTTGTAGAATTCGTCATTATAAGGTCAATAATATAACTTGCGACGAAAGTGCTTTGCCGATCCATCTTGTAAAACGCTTGTCCGTTCTCCGCATTATGAAGCCTTGGCTGCCTCCTTGCCTCATAAATCAACCTGAACTTTTCCTCGAGCTCATCCTATACACCTCCGCTGATCAGCTATTACTTTGAGAAATGGTTGTAAGACGGCGTCACGATTTTTTTCAGTATGAGCTCAATCTCCTATCATAGCTTCATAAGCTCCCTTGCATCCGTTATATGACCTATTGATACTGTCGTCATGTGTGGCTACAGCTTGCAATGATGTAATATATACCTCACAACTGAAGCAGTTACTTGGGGAGCAGTTTTAACCAGGGAGTTTCTTTATTGGTAGCTTTAAACCCTAAGGTTATATGTGCTCATTTCACTTCCGCAGAGCCACAGCGATCATGCAAATGATACATCTCTATAATGCGGTCATAAAATATCGGTAATTATGGCATATGATCACTTAGTAAAGGGGTTCAATATCATAACAAATTAGCGAGTGGCGTATGTGCTTTATAACACGTTATTTCTATAATCCACAAATTATCATAATTGGGCAGATTATCCAAAGGTCCATGGAATACATATCAGCAGCAACACGTGACGCGTGTGGGAAAAGGTCGCCTCGTGAACATATCAAACTGAGGATGTAATGCTTGGAAGAAACATTTGAGGTGATGGTTGATCGTGCTCATCTCCGGATCGACCCATAAACGTCTGGTATGCATTGATGAGGCCCAAAGCAAAACTTCTTACCTTTATCAGTTGTTAATGTTTAGTTTTAATTTTTAGATTCTATGACGTTTGGTTATCACTTGCAATAGAAACGCGTATCGCTCCGTGTAACTATGAATCGTTGTTCGCCTAACACATTGGTGTTGATATCCGCCAACGCACTTATTTTCTTAACTGGCTGTCGAATTTCATTACTCAATTAGTTGGTGTGATAGCTTGGAGTTATATTTAGATAAGGGGATTAAATTAATTTGATAACTGCAAAAGCTCCGCCATCAGCCACTGCTGAATGAAATACATTTGTGGCTTAAATGGCTTTACCTAAACAAAATCGGGCGGGACAAAGGATGACAATAAAGTCTATGGCGGGCTGAGTGCAGAACAGATTGTTCATTCAGCAACCTGTACTTAGTTAAGAAGATAGTGAGCTTATTTAAGGAGATAATATCATACAACATTTCAAATCCCCGAAACGATTAACACAAATTGCCACCGCATGATCTGAATGCAGCAATCATGCAACTTGTGAAAACATCATCGTGATACCCGGAACGACTGCCATGCATATTCCCGGGTAACCAACTAGGCTGGTTATCACCTAGTTGCAGCCTTAGCCATGATCGATTTTATATAGCACAGTTAAGCTGAATATGATTTTTTGTCGTAGCATTTGTGAGCTTTAACTTAATGCACATAGCCACGACAAACAGTGATTGTTCATAGAAATGCACATGTCCTGTGGATATACTAGATTTGTTTCATGTAAGACTCGGTGGTGCACCCTAGTACAGTGCAATATCGCGTGTTAATTTTGCTATTTTGCAGTAGACAAGAAACAAAGATAGTATGTTCATCAGATCATGTCCTGTTATATACTTTGTCGAGACTGATTACTACCTGATTACTACATGTTGCAACTGGATAATGCCTCGATAGGACATGGGTGACGATCGTGTTAGGTGGATAGGTTGATGATGTTATGTGACTTGATTCACTGGTTCACTCTACACAGTAGCTGATTGGATTAACCAAGGCCATTCTTTCTTATTTATTTAAAACACGATAGGAGAACGGCTATTATTGAAAATCAAAACAGTTGACGCAGCAATTTTTTTTATGTTCTCCCATAGCGTGGAAGTTTCAATATAGCTTGCGGCAGTATGAGTGATGTGGTGTGAAGGCATTAGGGGGATATGGATGGCATTTGGTTTATGTATGTATGGTATTGTTGGTTCATGTTTATTGCATTCAAGGAGTACTTTTTTCATGAATGGTTTTTCATCCAACGACCGCTTGTGAAGAACAACATAAATTTGATACAATGTCACAGTTTATAAGTGTGGAGAGATAAGTTGCATGTGAATTTTTATTTGGATTGTAAAAGTTTTTGTAAAGAAGGTTGATTACAAATACATGCCGTATGACATACAAGTGCTCACTCAATCAATGCTAATGATTTCATTTTGTTCTTGATGTGTCTTGAGAAACGAGTGAAGCTGTTACACGTTACCAAATGTGAGAAATAACTGAGTGGTTGCTTGTGTTAAAAGAACACTGATAGGCGTAGTTTCATGTGGTGATCATCATAGATTATCCTGTAAATGTATAAGATGAAATTGTATTGTTTGGGCTGGGGTGGCTGCTCTTGTTCTTTGGTAATCCGGCATTTCGCTATTATTAAATTATTAAATCTATTCAATGAACAAATTGTTTGTTCTCTGATATCATCAATGAACATCAGTGTTTGTTCTCGAAATGTGGATAGGAGGGGGTTTTGGTCAAATGGACAAATATCAAATAGAAAATAGAGCAGGTAACGTCGAAAGACAGAATGAGCTAGCTGCAACCTGCACTATGACCAGCTAACTGAGGAGACAAGATCAATCACCATTGTTAATCACTGAAGCGATTATATGTCAAATCATGACCGATCAGGGGTAAATTATCTGTGTGCAAAACTCCTCAAAGCTTTTGAAAACCCCACCTTGACCTTATTTTACCCGAGTCACGTCTATTCCGATTCAGCCGTAAGCAGCAACAACATGTCCGGTTATCACCGACATCCATTTGTGACAGTACCCACTCTGCATAGAAGAATTAAGCTGAATCACCATCCCCCTGTAGACACACTTAGACATGTAAAAGCTTCTAAATAGCCTTAATCTCTCACTGCTTCTTCGTGGATTACGGCGCATTTACAAAAAAGAAATCAATGGCTGAGGAAAAACATATGTTAGTAAGGTGACCTCGCCATTTACACGGTTTCTATGCCGAGGCAATGCACAGAATGCTGATGTTCGGATGATCATGCATAAGTCACAATGTTACTCACTGACAACCACCACCTCTTTGTGAATTATTGGCATATGTCGCGAGGGGTCTTAATGGTGAAAACTCCCGCGCAACACATCAAGTATCACACTATCAAAGGAAAATACCCAAGCTTACCAGCACGTTGACGGACATCATGTCGAGCACGAATCGTGTTCAGGGACTACAGTTATAAGACGCAGGAGATACTCCACTGTAGACGTCGAGGCACTTATAATGAACGATTCTATCAATGAAGGTCCCATATCAGATACCTGAGGTGATAGTAGCATTGAAAGATCCACAGTCTCGTCTTGACAAATTGAACTGTCATTTGAACATATCCCTCTGATTCACTGTGCGGTGAGTGGGACAATGCATGAAAAGCACGCCCGTCATTATGTGACGCTACCACGAGATCAACAATAACTCATGGGACTGATGATCGACCGTATCGGGGCTCGGCCATTTTCTATCAATTAACAATGGGAAACATCAATCAATAAGTTTAAGATAATATTGTTGAAGGAAACAGAGATAGTGTCATTGTCTATATGTCATTACTATGAACCGCATTACGATACACTGATTTAGTGGTGCGCGAATTTATCTGTGATTTGCACAAAACATACATCCAAAGTATGGGATATGGTTCAGATTGAGGGAGCCACTCGGCATTTGGTAATTTATATGCCCGTCCACATGTATTTGCATTGTAATAATTGTAAACCACACAGGCAACCGCAATAGCTTGGCTACAAACACCGTTTACCAATTAAGATATAAATCAATTGGAATCAACAGCGTATGACCTTATATCGACATGACAAGACAATATTAGTGTCGGTTAGCATAGAACGTGGCTCTATAAAATTTAGCCCTATACCTCAAATGGGCCCTTACTACACTTTGTGTCACTGGACGTATTAAAGATGTTCACATGCATTCCGTTCGCGTGGTATCCTCGTTGTATTCACCGTTATATGTTATTACAACATTTATATAATCCATCCATGGAGCAAGATGGTTGTGATACGCTGCGATAGCGTCCTCTTCGTGCCAACGCCAACTCGGCACAAACCCGTTGCAAATCTCTGCCGATTGGAGTATAATACCTCAAAGAACGTTGGGACACTGGGCCGGGAATGCATGAATATTGAAAAATAATTATAAACGAAAAAACAAAGTAATGACGTGACACTGAACGCACTACTTTCGCTATCATAGGGCTTGCGGAGGCGAAGACGAAGCGTACATCGCATTCAATCCGATAACATATTGCCCCCACCCCCCACTCTTTATGGTGAGCATCAATGTTTTCAACACCTCAGAAACCCCCAAAGGGACCACACCACCACGTGAAGTAAATAATATCAAACATAATGGGCAATGGTGGAAACAAGTTGACTTATTGATTAATATGAAGAATATATGCGGGAGATATTCATGATTTTCGTATTAAATGGATATCACCTATGCATCGGGAATACTAAAAGACCAACGCGAAGATGGATTTGGAAGAAAATAGTGAACCAAGCATTGATACAGCTACATAAAGTCATAACGGGAACTATAGACCACCTTGATTGACAATTTTGTTTCAGATTTTTTCCATTTATACGACGAAATACTATAATCGCTATAGTTAGAGACTAATATATATATATATACATATAGATAGATATATATATATATATGCATACATATATATATATATATATATGCATATATATATATATATATATATATATATATATATATATATGCACATATGCATATATATATATATATATATATATATATGTATGTATGTATGTATGTATGTATGTATGTATGTATGTATGTATGTATGTATGTATGTATGTATGTATGTATGTATGTATGTATGTATGTATGTATGTATGTATGTATGTATGTATGTATGTATGTATGTATGTATGTATGTATGTATGTATGTATGTATGTATGTATGTATGTATGTATGTATGTATGTATGTATGTATTTTTGTGGCTCTGTGGCTGTATCTTCAGAAGGCATTTTAAAGAATATCTGGTGCCTTGTTCAGATTTAAACATGTAAATAATGTTGGGACTTCGTCCAAGCTGAACGATAGATTGTCTCGTCCTGCTGATCTGCCTAAAATAAGTGGCACTATCAATCACAGGACAACTATTGTATATTGCTTCGATGTGTGCCTTTCATTTTAGTAAAATGCGTTTGACACAAATCTTGTATGATTTGTCATGCTGCCCACAAATATTGCTTGGAAGCAGCTTGTGGTTATGCGTCAGTATCTGCTTAGTGCCAACACCTCTCCCCATGTCAATCGTCCCAATCTCTAGCACCACTCTACCTGTGTTGAGGTTATCGGTCAATATCTCAAATCTACCTATATCGTTCCCCTCCTTCATCCGCTATCTTATCCTTCAATTTATTTCAAGTCTCCTGCGTACGGGGCAGTTTTGATGAGGAGGGATATCAATCAAAGGCATACTGCACATTATTGCGTGGTTCAGATACAAGTCCATGCGATAGCATGAGCATTGGTTGGCACATTGAGCTCGGATGTTGTTGAGTAATTCTCGGATACAACGTCTGCTACGAAATCCCAAGTCATCACCTGTTTTGCTGTGATTGGATAACTAATGACAGACATACTCAGTTATCAATTACAATGGATAAGTTAGCATAATTATCATTTGTCTGCGCTACAATATTTTACGCTGCATCAAGTGCTATAATTTACAGTTCAACTTGGCTAAATGTCTTTCATGCATTACATCCAAAGCAGAAAAAGCTGTATACAAACGAATTATCGCGCGTTGCTGAATATGCACCATGACCAAGCCGATTAATACAGTAAAGCTGTATGATTCCCGACTTTTTGTTTTCTGTTGAAATTCCCGTCAAAAGAAGTAAAAGAAATGTGAAGGGACAGTATGATGCCAACTGCGTTCTTTCTTCGATAATAGTGACTTCAATTGAACGGAATTGTGAATTCCCTCCGTAACATCAGGTCAAGATGCATTTCTAATGAACCGAAGAGCGCGTATGGGTTTATTTAGCATGTCAATTATCAATTCCATTCGGAGGGCAAATGCCAACGGCATCAGAGAAATATGTAGCAAGATCATGTAGAATTGTATCGAGGATAAAAGGATCCTATGAATAATACATTTTAACGCTGTTCCGATTACAGGTAGTTTCGTACACAGGTTGTTTCGTACACACTACTTACCGAGTTGCTGGTCTGTGGCCATGATTATGTGACGAGCTATGACTTTTTCGTCGTTAGTCATCTTGATGTCAGCGCGGATAAAATTGTCAGGTACTTCATCAGTTGCCAGATCAAAGTCGAGTTCATTAGGATGATGAGGCCTTGTGTTCTGGCGGGCTCGGTTTCCATTCCTCGCTACATGGTCTAGTCGAGGAAGACAGTGAACAGAAAGGCTAAGTGTCGTGTAGGCTCTCATTTCTTCCTCTGCAATCGCCTGAGGTGAATACCTCCTCGATGCACCTTTGTTTCACTTGAGCGTTGACCTTGGTTGCCATCAAGCTTCCTGGATTACCATGATGCTGTGCCTGGAGTGAAACATGTACCACGCTGTACCGCGGTTGCTGGGCATCTGTTCTCTTTTTGGCGAATACTACACCACCAATATGTAGCCGTGTCTGTTGTTTTGCGTACTGTGTAAGTGAAGCCGTCATTGTTGTGTAGTCTTGGTTTCCTTCGTTTCGTACCAGTGGCAACAACTTCCCATTGTAGTGGCTGGGTTTCAGGTTGATCGTCAGCAACAGGTTGTGTCTGAATCGACCTCTCCACAATTGCCAGGACTGATTCAATTGACGTGTCCACAGTGAATGACTGATCCACTGTAGGTATATCGCCACTGGGATTGATTGATGACATATTGGGTGAGTTATGCTGTCTGGTATCATTGCTATCGTCCACTGAAGAAGAAAGAAAATGGCTGGGAGTCTGCCCGTCTTCCTCTTGTGGCTGGTTGCGTAAGCATACGGGGCAGAGCCACGCTGGTATGACTGAACCATCCCTCTGCATTTTCATCCATGCTCTGTACTGAGATCTTGAGATACCACTGTCGCATGTTCTGTGTCTCCATATATGACATGTATCACAGAGTAGACCTTCTTGCGAGGCCTCACTTTCTGACTGCATCCGCTGCAACGACTGGATTCCATCATAGCAGAGAAAGTAAACTGATGGTCTGAATTTAACGACGTTATATAAGGAACTCCGATCTGCGCGCGTCATTGTGGACAGCGCTCGCGCGTTATTGCTGGCAGCGCGCGACGTTATAGTGTCGTGTTGGTTGCGAGGGACTGGTTAAAGAAACTGTTAAGTACGCGCCGAGTACTTCATCAGTTTGTACAACGGTCAGACAGGACGCACACAATTCACAAGCGAACGCTGATAAAACGTGACACCTCCGTAAATACGCACTGGTTTTGTTTCGCTGACAAAAAAAATCATGCATCGTTTATACATGTCAAGAAATATCAGAAGTGTGCCCAATTGAACAGTGGTAGTGACCCGTATTTCAACTTCGAAAACAGTGGTAAAACATGACTAACAAACTCCACGACGAACGTAATGCTTAAAGTCAAAACAGCAAGTAGACCACCCTGCTCCATCCTTGTCTCAGTGGAACCATGAGCAAATATGATGTCACAATACCTGTATCTGAATCTCATCATTGATTAACAGCATTTGAAAGTTTTTTTTTGACTGCTGCATAATCATAGAAAAAAAAACGAGTGTTTTGGGCAGTTTAGGCAGGGCACATTGGACGGCTGTGAGCAGAAGTAGGTATTTCCCCCTACTCTATATACAATTAATACGTGATGCATGTAGCATCACACAACATAATAGTATATACACTTTTAAGATACGCAATGTATTGTGATTCAAACATTAATTAGGGAAAAGGGGGAATTGTTGCAGCTGTGAAGGCAATCAAGCGAACACTCCCCGTGCGTGGACTGGCTGAATGCTAGGTCACGTGACGAGCATATGACCTCGACATTGACTCAAAAAATTCAAATGGACCACAGTGTCTTCCCATGTGACGCAACACGGTCCGGTGCCGCCATGTTGGAGTATAAGCTACCGCCAGCGCGCTGCGCTTTGACGAGAGGTAGCTTGGAACGTGCCGGCGCGTTATGTTTCCCATGTTCTTCATTGATCAAAGGGGTCATAATACGAAATTTATGTGCCATCGTTGATTGTGCCATCATTGGTTGTGCCATCGTTGGCTGTGCCATCGTTGGCTGTGCCATCGTTGGCTGTGGCAACAGGGGTAACCGAGATAAAGACAAATCACTGTAAAATCTATGCCAATATAATCGCTTATGTTATCATAAACTCAACATCTTCACAACCCACCATGTGCAATGTTGCTGTGATCTTGTACAGGTTACTCTTGCTTGTAATATATTCTAGAACTGAAAGCGAAAGTTGGTACTGTGATGGAACCTACAGTGAGTCGTGAGAGCCTCATTGAGTGTGGAGTGTCCATGCTCAGACGAGTTTTAAATCAGGTCGCATTGGCCTTTTGCCTCGTGTCAGGAAAGCACAAGAAATATCAAAGGTATTAAGCGTGTCCTTCTTATTACCGCAAATGCAAGAAAAGTTGTTCCTTGTAAGGAGAAAGGGCATTTAAACGTGGGTGGTTACGTACATTATTGTTATTGTGCGTATGTGCAGGGGTGTGGCCAGCGATACCCACTTACGCACGTGCGTAACATCAATTTGAACTGTAGATTTCTCCCCCGTAAATGCGTAATATTCCTTCAAGCCTGGCTACGCCCCTGGTATGTGTGTATATGTATAGACAAGCATATATAAGTAACACATTATTTTGCTTTCTGCATAACATAACTAACGATGTACGTTTTGAATGGCTAGATCTTTGAGAAGCTCATATTACTGTACTATGAATTTGCATTCAATAAATTCATTATTTAACTGGAATTGATTAAATTTTATATGGTGAACCCCAAAGGTTAGATCTGAAAGGTTTGTTATAATAAATCCCCTATTATATAATTACTACTGCTGTTTCATTTAATTTATTTTAGTCTTCACATTAATTGCACGGCCGAAATGATTTGTGGCCGACTTAACTCAAGGCCGAGTTGACCATCCACGCCAGGTAACATCTGGATAACTCATGATTAATGCAAAAAATGACCTACGATGACATAATTCGAAAAAGATAACAATAACAGGCATATGAGCAGACACATCGTATTCAGTGTTCATGTCTGCGTATTATCGAAACAATTCCCATTTGTGTACGAAACGACCTGTGTTCATGCCTTGTGTACGAAACGACCCGTGTACGAAACGTGTCCCAGTCCTGAGTACGAAACAACCATCGGTGTACGAAACGACCTGTGTACGAAACGCGGGTGTACGAAACTACCGCACACCGCTGTTCCACGACCAGAATGGGTTGGGTAATTACAAAATATTTGTGTCATACCATGGTCATTACGGCATCACCTTCCTCACAAGCTGCACCATGACGCTCCGCTGGAAGCCGTCGGAAGCGGTAGATGGCCAAGTGATACTCAACGTGGCATAGCGTAGGTGGGACGTGAGGTAGGGAGATAAATCAGCGTGAAAGCATCCATCCCGCCAACTGCGCTTCGTCTAGTGCTTTAAATAATGCTGTGAGGGAAGTGGGCAAAGTAAAAACTATTTATTAACGCCCTACAGGGGTCTTGGCTGTTTATCTGAGATGCCAGACATTGCAAATGATGCATCACACGCCAACTACCTCAATCAGCTATCCAGCTTGTTCTTTTGACCTAGCAGTGACCTTTCAGAATGAGGTTTACACTGCTCACTTAAATTGATGGTTGCAAGGAAGGAAGAAAGGTAAATTGATGTAATATGTTTTTTTATCAAATATCCGTGTACAAGTGGGCAGAATGTGTATCCATCTTGGCCATTTCTGACACCTATGGTTGTGATCAGATGGACATCATAGCTTTTATGAGTGTGTACCATGGTATATAGAGATATATAGAGAGAGATAAATGCTAAATTTAGAGGGATTTATAGTATATAGAGTAGAGAGGGAGATATAGTATCTAGAAATATATACATGTTTTTATATATATATATAGATTTTATATATATATAGATATATATATTTTTCCTTATTTATATATATATATATCTATATACATATATATATATATATATATATAATATATATATCTCTATATATATATATATATATATAGATATATATATGTTAATATACCCCCACCTCTAATCTCTCAGAGATGTTCATGGGAAAGGGATGTGATGTATGTGTATGCTCACTTTTGTGTTCATATCCACTAGTTAAGTCCATGTCCCTTAATTAAGCATTCCTGCAGGTAACTGGCAAAATTATTTCGGACAAAACAGTCAGACAACTACTATAAAATTCAAACGAGCAGTTACCTGTAAGCTGTGAAATTGACAGACACGTTCTGTTCCAACGGCCAACTGCAGTGGCTGCAAGGGAACGTGGGGGTTCACATAAGTTGTGGTTATCTAAATGCATCGTTCTAGTGAACTGCGCCACTTCGACCGACCAATAAGGCAGTAATATTTCTGCACTGTGGAATGAGACGAAATTCAAATGACAGTCAACATAAAATACACCACTCTATTGGCTAGAATGAGAAGCATTATTGTATTATTGTCTCCTGGTGTCATTGTATGACATAGGTAACCTTACTGTACAGCAGGTAACAAGAACGTACTGAAATTGTTTAATGTCACAATGAGAAGCCCTCTATTAAGACATGACACAACTTCAAAGGTAACGAATGCCTTAATAGTGGATGTGAAAGATGTGTTTGGGGAGAAGCATATAAAATATATTTACTTTGAGCGATTTGTTTTACTTGCTAGTTGTTCAGATGTGCAATCGGTGTCAGCTGATGACACCGATATGCTTGTTTGGCTAGGCTATTTTGTTGACCAAATTAGTACGTCGATGTTCATGGAGCCCGTGTCTTAGAACGGATACAAAAACATAACTTTAGGGTCATATCATGAAATATGTACTTGGTGGCACCCTTTGTAATTCCATGATTTTTCTTGTTTGTTTGGCACTTGAAATGCACGGTCTTTGAAGAAGCACTGCCAATAGCATCCACATGCTGAAATGTTTAGTAAATCTTGCAATCCCCAAGAAGACATCAGAACATTAGGTGAATAAGCCCTTGTCCATAACTATGGAGGATAATCAGATGAAACCCTGAACACTGCGCGTTGTCGAAAAGATGAGAAAAAGCTCCATCTCTGTTAAAATGAAGGCTTTTCCACAAACACCACATGCTGCGAAATGCCATTCCATGCGTGTATTCTAGTCAGTAAATACAGTACCTACAGAATGGGTCTGAAATATCTTGCAACTTGTCAGGTACAGCTATAGAACAGACTTCCGCCTGTGTGAAGATATTTGGACCTTAATGTGAAAATAGATACATGTAATATTGAGGGGAATAGAGTAAACTATTTTAAAAAAGTAGTCATAATATGCTATTAGATGTAAATTTAATGTAATATAATGCGACAAACTTGGTTAGCCATCTAAACCACGGCATATTATTATGTTCAAAGAAAGAAATGTAGAGCTTTAGTAGGAATTCTGCTAAAACTTACATTTGCATGTAAATTTATGCCACACAGGTAGTTCCTTAGTATAGATGTAATCACAAAAGGGCTGTTCTTTGCATTAGTGCATTAATTAGCATTTAATTGACTACAATAAAGCACTTAAGTGCTACATGTTATAAATATCACACTAATTGTGAATTTGGTGGACATTTAGAGTTTTGAACTAGAGACATTTCCAAACCACATAGTCAAAAAACAAATCATATCGCAATGTTTGTACTTAAGCAAATATATTTACTGGTTGTTTAAATCATCCAAATAAGTAGCCAATAGTGTACAGCTCTAAAGAGGCAATTGAACGATTAGCTTTAGAATTTCGTTTAAATTTTCTTGTTTCATGTAATTCGCAGGTAAACACTACCAGGTAGATATATGCCTGCTTTACCAGGTAGATATGTGCCTGCTTTACTAAGAAGATATTTACCTGCTTTACTAAGTAGATATATACCTGCTTGACTAAGTAGATATAAACAGTCAGTACCAGGTAGATACATACCTGCCTTACTAAGCAGACATATTACTGAATTACTAGGTAGATATGTCTCTGGTTTACCTGGTAAATCTGTACCTGCTCTGAGTTTTCCGGCAAAAGTATGCTACTGCAGACCCTCATCAAGGAAAATCTTCATTAATGATGTTGCCATACGATCGCTTGCAGGGTATTGTGTATATCGCGTAACATCTACCTACTGAAATGAATATAGTTCAAAGGGCGTTGGAACTCTGCGTCGTTATCGATTTCATTTCTTGTGACTACATTATTACTTACTCAATTTCATCTTAGTGATAGTATTACGCATTATCTAAGTTTTATTAACACTTAGTGCACATAGCAAACACACGCAAAAAAGTACGCTATGGTTGCGGATTCCGTCCATTGTTGTATGCATGATGAGCTTGTCAGCATTATGTTGGTTTTTATGGATTAGGTCTGAGGCAGGAATGATTTTGTCGTCAAATGAAATATGTACAAGCCTAACTGCGACTCTTAATACGAAACTATGATGAACCGCACTTTGTCAACATAATTTACATAACATATATGTATCATTTTTATCATGGCAATCTTTATTGTCAGAAGAGCCTTGTGTTGAGAGAGAGTTTTTAAGAATTGTCACCGATGTTAACGCTCTGTTGAGGTCAAGGACAGGTAACTTTGTTGTGATGTGCCAATTAAAGCTTATAAATGTATAGACACACCGGGCCTAAAAATGTCGACGTGGAATTGTATTTAGTGACAGATGGTTACCGCTGTATAGTGACTAAATGAATAAGAAAGCATCTTGATCGAAAAGCCTCAAAAGGAAAATTAAGCCGACGCATAATCTTAGCGTCTTAAACAAGCATACATTTTGATGTGCTAGCTGGCCTGGAACGGGAGAGAAATAGCTCGTCGTATCAAACTGTGATACCTTGGTGCAGCTCTGTCAAAAGCCAGCGTAATGTACTGTTCAATGGCTTGAAGAAATGTGTTCAACCAGGGTGTCTTGTTTAACACGACATTTCCTTACATGCCATTGAGATTGCGCCTATGGACCAACTAGTCTTCAATCCCTGCCGACTTATCACCATGCGGTCATGGGTGGCTCTCATCGCGAAAGTTGTGTACATCGTACTGGACAACTTGTTCATCATATGCACCTTACTTAATCGATGACGAGTGCTGCTAACAATAACATCTTTTCGGTTTTGGCAAAGATAATACTTGCATACATATATATATATATATATATATATATATATATATATATATATATATATATATATATAAATATATATATATATATATATATATATTACCATCAACCTGCCCGATTATGCCCGATTTGCATACCGCTGTAATTTTACTTTACTTACGTTACCATATTGATTATAACTCTGAGGGTAATGAACGAGAATAGGGAATAATAAGGATGAACTTGAACTCGATATAACATAGAGGCTGCTTTTAATGGCAGAATTAGGGGCCAAATATGACCCCAGATTCTGGTGATCAAGCGCAGTGATATTTGTAAAGGGAACATAAGATTTAGGCTACCTATTGACGCAAGCCACATTTCGTATTTCTAAAATATTGACGTATATAACATATCTTCTTTGACGTGAGCTCAGGGCGCATTACTGAATAGAACGACGTGTTGGTGTACGGTAAGCATGTCACTAGGTGGATTTATGTTCATTATATGAGGAATAGGCTGTAACATCTTATTCTGGATTTCGCCACACAAACGTAATAGCATTTCAGGCCTTGCTTAGCGCGTGCTTAGTGTGTGGTCGCCACAGCAACTCATCCCTCGTGCTTCCTCCTTAACTGCACCATCGCTATCCATAGGAGGTAGTTAGAGATGGTCGATGGGTTAATGATGTTCAATTATATCCAAGGTAGCATAGAGCCTTTTGAGGACGAGAGGAACAGAGATACATCGAAGCAATAAAGCCTGCTTATGAAGGCACAGCATTCTCCGCTGCGTCTATTGTGCTTCGTCATAGCGTCCCGTTCTGTAAACAACGCAGTGTAGTGGGTTCATTCAAAAGTGGCTATTAAAGTTTCGCGGGGTAACTGGTGGCTTACCGGTGATATTATACTCTGTTGAGAGGAAATCACACGGCTAATACCATCACAAATAAATGTAAATATAAGACAAAAGGCCTATCATATAATTACCCACAATGTTTTGATCGCCATGTGAGAGATTGTTATCACTTAAATTATCATGCTACCAGATTGTTATCAATTCATTATCACAAACCATCCATCACTTTTGCAATGCATCTGTCTGAGGAACATCCGCCCAATTAAAATAAATTCAGTCTAAGCAACAAAATAATTCTCATTTTACCCTTAAAGCGACAGGCCCGAGATGTTCTACGATATACAATAGAAGGAATCAGGTCGCAAAAGCCTAAAAACTCGTTCGCAATTCGCCGTGTAGTTGCATGGTGATTTATTGTACAGCCAGGCACTAAATACTGTGGTGCCATGACTGTGACGTCAAGGATATGTTTTCCTGTTTTGAATAATGTTATGCTTATTCGAAAAAAGAATTAAACTTTTTAGCGTCACAATATGAAGGATAAATCAAAGTGGTTGTGGCTACAAAACGAACAAATATTATTATAACCAGAATGTCCTTTAAAGCTGAAATCAGAACGGTTTGTCTAGCAGAATTTGAGGATGCCTATTCACCTTTTGATTTGCTGATCGACACTCAACTTATCTGACAATTAATTAACCACGCCAGCCCGTCAGGTTACTTGAAACGATGATTGAATTAAAGCAAACCTATCGAAATCGTAAATCGAATAGTTACCAATAGGACGCGGAAATATTTTCATTTTGTCAGGGACATGTTCGTTAATGTTCGTTTACATTCGGGTCATTGCGTACCCGTTTTATTGCGGTTTACTAATGACAAGGGGAAGAATCGCTTTTCGTAAACTAAGACTGTCTCCTTGTAATTATGCTCAATTTGTCTCTACTTTATGGCTCAGCCAGGCGTGTTTGCCGAGTGAAATATGCGGTCGTTTGTGGCTAACATGGCTCAACATAACGACATTGGAAGGGGTTAGGGTAATATGGTCAGCTATAAATAAAGCCTGCACTATGAAAAGCTTACTCATTTTCTTAGATACGATCTGGCATTTTGAATGACTGGAGCGATGATATATCAGAACATGACCATCCAAGGGTAAATGTTCGGAATGCAAAAATCCTGAAGTGTGTGCATTTGAAAACATCACTCTGATCGCTCTTACACAAGTAATATCAATCATCTTACAACCGCGAGTTGAGGCCTCACGTGGCCTGTTAGCTCCAAAATTCAGTTTCGACGCTGCCTACTGTGACAGTGTTAAGCGGATTCACGATCCGTCTCTAGACACACATAGTCAGATGGGAACTGCCAACTTAATGCACGCAGCGTTAATTTCAAAACGCTTTTTCGCTCATTTACATAACAAACTCTGTAGTTGAGAACATTCACATGTTAGTAAGGTGACCCCGCCATTGATACATTTGCTATGACGAGGTGAAGTAGTGAACATTAAAATTAGATAACCATGTCAGACAACATGCTGTTTCGGGCATTCACAGAGCACCTGCCTTATATATAACCAAAGGCGTTCCGTAATCGGTGTCAGACTTAAGAGCTTCGAGCGTTTGATCAACCAGATATGAAAAGGCAGCTGAGTAAATAGCAAGCCCCGCGGATATTTATATTCAAGAAAATACACTTTCAGCAGGAGTATCCATTTTTAAATTAATTAACCTGAGCTTTTTAATCAAGGATTAGACTGCGAGCACCGGTGACAGAGAACTACTATAATTAGTTCACTATATAAACAGATTGTGGCCTAGAGGCAAGCACTTCCGATTGACGGTGAAAGATTTAAACCTTGCTATTTCCCATTTAAAGCAATTAAGGACACTCAACAAAAGAGCAGCCATCACAAATAGCAACATTTATTTTCTATAAACCCTGCTTGCGTTGGACATTTGATGCTATGGCATGGGTTCAGTTCCTGTCACAAATCGGTTTCAAAAGTATTTGTCATTGTTTGCTTACATATATAAGGCCAAATCAGTCGACAAAAATATATATGAAAGCTGTTTAACTACAGATGCCTAATAAAAAATGACCACTGTGTGTTCATTTCGGAGCTGAGAAGCGACTATCGCTTCGTTGCCACAAATCAAGCAAACAGGCGTTCCATTTGCCGTACAGCTTAGGAAAACATGGCTTAGATTCAATTCGGTAGTGAAAACCTCCAATAACCTTCCTTGTACGTTGTTCTAATTTCGATAAAGCGCCTGCAAGAGGCCCACCAACCGCCGAACTGAGCCTATTTCCATTTCTATCTGGAAATCACCAGGTGGTACAGAAGATTGTGTGACACATTAGCGAAACAACCCATATAAGTACCGAAACACGGCCTTTAACCAGCGGTCAGGTGCCGCCACTTATAAGCAAGCCCTTTCACGCGCTTTGGATAATAAAAGTACATTTTTCTCTGTGGTTGAACGTCTTCATGAAAGTGGCAAAGCCCCGCACAAAGCCAGAACATCTATGAAATTGGTATAACCAGATATTGTATATACTGACATATATATAAACATTATATATATTTCCCTTACCTCGTGTATGCATCTCCAGGCATATGTATATTTATATTTCCATATACATTTATATAGATATATGTCAACTAACACTTTATTATTGCGAATGTTTCCTACTTTTCAATTTGAGATCATATAAACTATAATGAAGTAGATAAGTCCGCACATATCCAAACATTGATTTGCCGCATATAGTGCATACACATTCATGCTTCCGGAAGATTACGGCCGAAATTCTATATTACTTTCTAAAGTTGCATGGATCGTTCATTTGCATTGTTACAAAAATAGAAATACTACGGAATGGCGGAACAAAGGATGATGTGAAAAACTCTATTGTGTCGGTAAGTGGACGAAAAGGTATTTTTAGAATTGAATATAAGTTCAATGAATAAATAACAAAAACGATGCATGTGGTAAGATGAAGTAAAGTCTTTTACCCGAAATAAACAAATGAAAATATGTTCGTTAATCGAATATATATATACATATTTATATGGATAGATGTCTATGAACATATATTTATAGATATATATATGTACGTGTATATATTAAATACCACAGCCCCACCCCCACTAACGTAGGATTCGACTTATATAGTACATAATGCATTCTCCCAATTTACCTGCGCTTAGTGAAAGGCTGACCCTTCACAATTCCCTATCCTTTTATCCAGCGGCATTGTACCATTACCTGGTCTATTCAATGCACAGGAGTAAATGTAGTGGGCTGCGCGTTTCCTTCTCCATCGGTCCAGCAGCAAGAATCAAAAGGGCGATTGGTCACATATCAAGGAGGTTTGAAGTTGTTGAGGCTTCGGGACTTGCCCAGCTTGTGATCCAGCCGGCGTGTCAGATTGTTACGTAATGGTTGTAAATGACTTTGATTGTTCCTATCGCTTCAAATTCATTCCCTATATTCATCGATATTAGATAAGCGAATCGAATGAATGATGAATTAATTCTAGATTTATTTCGTACTGGTATTTAAACCGTCCCATATTGAATTCGCACGAGGATATATGTGAACATGAAATACTATTATAGATAAGTTGAAGTATTGTTGAGGCTCTCGGGACTTGCCCAGCTTGATAGGGAATCATTAAGTGTCAGGTCCATACGCTGATGGTGGTGACTAGCGGGTTTTCGTTGGTTACACATTCCCCTCACAGCATGATGAACCTATTTAATACACCTTCAGCAACTTTCCTGGTTGTCCGTCTTAAACTATACATAGCCCTATGTGCGTGTTTGTATGTATATGCACCTGGTGTGTTTGCTGAGATTTCCTTTTGTATGTGTGTGCCCTTGTACAGTAGCGCCAAGAACGGATGAGTGTTTATATGTCCGTGTGTGTGTGTGTGTGTGTGTGTGTGTGTGTGTGTGTGTGTGTGTGTGTGTGTGTGTGTGTGTGTGTGGGTGTGTGTTACGGTTTGTCAGCATGTGTCGCGTGTATCGGTGTGCCAGGCTTGTTGGAACGCCAATGTGATTACATTACCACACATTTGTTTGCCCAGTTGCGCGCTTGCATATCAGACTGCATCTTTTTGTGACGCAGTTTTGCTAGAATCGGTTCGGGCTGATACCCAAATGTAACAACATGGTATGCTACACAAGAGGAAAGTTTGCGTTTTAGGCCGTCGTTCAGTTGCTATGCAATGAGTCCATGACCCGTTCAATGTGCACTTAATTGGCGTCGATATTTTCATCGAACACATCCTCATTGTCGGTGGGTGAGCGATTTAAGCGCGACAAACATTCATCCCAAGTTCCTAAGCCATAGTCGTTAGAAGCTGGTTGAGGGTTTATATTTAGGGGCCTAGAATCTAGTCAGGTGTCGTATAGTACTGGTCGAAAAATTTATACATTGGTAGAAATGTGTAAAAATGTATTCACTCAATGAAAGCGCCACCAAAGCTCTGCACTTTTATGTATTGCCGTCACACAGGGTCCGAATGGCCTTTTGTCACGTCGTCATCGTACGAATCGTCATCTTGTACTTCTTCATTATTTGCCTCATTGTCGTGCACATCGTTGTCGCATGCAGCATAGTCGACATCACTGTCGTCGTCGGCATCATCGTCAACGTCAGCCCGGTATCTTCAATACGTCGTCGACCGACGTCGACCGCAGCGTGCACAAATTAAGCCACCACATCATTGCAATCACAGGGCAGCGCCACGCGTTAGTCTCGCATGCCAGACATCCTTGTCTGAACTTGTCATGTGGTCGGTCAAGACACTACCGCTCGCTGACGTCATCCCTTCGTCGCGTGGCTAGGTTGGTCAGGCGAGTAATTAGCTTTCAACATTAGTTCATCGACCATACTAAGATCGATTGCCTATTGGCCAATCCTCTATGGTCACACGTCCCACATTCACCTTCTGGTGACCGTAGCGCTTGGTCAGTATAAAGTGCATCCACGGATGTCGCAACATCGTTTTACAACATCGCGGCGATTATTCATGGACCTTATAAGATGCGACATATACTTCTCCACTTCTATACCTCATCATTAACAGCATTAAGTCATCAGTAATTGGTGCATTTCATTTGATGAGGGTGGTTCGTGATAAGAATACGGAAACATAGCTGCAGCTGGGTCCTGGACGCAGCGAAAGTTGACATGGGGACGATTTGCTTGAAGGGAACCAATTTGCTTGTTGTGCCAACCTATCATACATAATTTGGCCCTGTCAAACACAGAGTATAATGCCTCCCTTTCGCTTGAACTAGAGAAGGGACGCCCTAGAAGAACAATACTGCTGATCAGAATGATTTCTACAATAATGTCACCAGTGCATGTTGTGAAGTACGATTGTCATTATGCCATAATAATTCTACATTGCCACATTTTGTGACAGTTATTTATGTACTCCGGCATGTCTTGGTTCAAACGCTCAATGAGTGCAGAATTGCGGTGTAAACTGAAAAGGCATAAAAAATTTACACTTTAACGAGTTTTACTCTAATCATATCATCCGTTGGGGAAAAGTGGCTACTTCACCATGTTGTTACGCATTCTTACAAACCAGCTACCTGGTTTCACTAACCGACCATGATGCGTTGAGCGTCGATGGGAAAATAGATTGGGACAATGAATTTAATGGTATGACAGCCAAACCAGCCATGGAACTCTTTTGCAAATAAATGTGTTCGACGCCGTCCGAAATCATGTCCAAATCATGTCATTTTACCAATAATTGAAAAGTTATCAATCGAAATGGCTAAATGAGTTGGCACTTAAAACAGCCAATAACCACATCATGATTACAATTGATCATAAATCAGACGGTTCAGCATACTAATACAAAGGCTGAAACCCAGAGTCAAAATGTCCGCCGATGAATAGGGAAAAGTTATGAAGTGAAACTTAGCAAAATAAATCAAAATAAACAATAAGGCTGCGTGGACACATATTTCAAGTTAAACATTGACCGAAAATAGAACGTATGACTTAGAGAAGGCAGATAGCCCATTAGTGATGATGAGAAATAGCAGCGACTAAATGAGCACCATGCGGAGACCTTCTACAGGGAAGATCTGCAATCCAGAATATTTGAATTCTGTTGCTTGGAAATAAATTTTGTTTGCACTACTATAAAAAAGAGTGAGAAGAAGACCACAAACAACAGATCAGTATCGTTAACCCCTGTTGCCTACAATATAATTGAAAAATTGTAACCCTGTGTATTCACTCTCAAAAACATATTCTACCATATAAACCACATTCCTTCATTAAAAACGAATCGACAATGACCAAACACTTACTGAATGGGCTGAGAGATCACAACATTACGCTGTCAACTGAGTAAATGCATTTCGATTACACCGATGCCATCGTGAAAGTTCCACATAAACGACAGCTCCGACAAAGACATGGGACAGATCATAGAGGGGCTACGAAATATCTTGCTTGCAAGAAGATAGTCAATGGGTAATGGTCAATGATGAATATCTATTTAGGACAAACGTAGCAAGTGGTCAACTACAGTGTTCATTGTAATGCCGCATGTTCACTGCCTGGTTTATGATCAAAGTTAGTAGTGACCCTACGTGGAATGAGTGGGTGCAAGGTCAATATGAAACACGCAGGGTGAAATATTTGATCAGCCTGCCTCATCACCGGTAAAACGGGTTGGTCAATCATCTCGCTAACTACTCAGAGTAATAAATAATGGTCACATGAATTATCCAACGGTAAAGACGCCAGTGGCAATATGAGCTGATACATTGACAGCATGAAAATGAAAGGGCTTTCAAATGTCACTGACGGCTCCCTTTGAAAATGCAGACCTTGTTGTAGATATCCGTCATTTTGTGTGTAAGGACAAGCAGTTTGTTGGTCCTTTATAAACCCAGTCGTTCGTGCATTTCTGACAACATGATAGTTTGATGCAATATCGTGCCTGACCGTTTGGTCATTCAAAGGAAAGGGGAATCTACAGGATTCATACCGTGTATCAAGGGTCATCAAGGTTCAAGGGCAATTGGTTCTTTCATAAGAAAGAACTTTGTTGCTTTGAGGCCAAGCTGGAAAAAATATGATTTGCGTCGCCAATAATATACCATCTGGCTGGGATAAGTTATATCCATGAAATGATATCAGATGACACGAATATATTATTTTATATATTTATATGGATATATGTTTAGCGTACGCTACCTTGACTCGGCCTTTATAAACGTGATTAGCACCATAGTTTTTACATGTAGTAGTGATGTGAATATATGAACCAATGTATATTATACGCTGCCATGATATACATATTGCAAATATACATGTAAAAAGGTGTAGTCAAAAGAATATATCGCAATAAAGGATCAAAAATACATATATATATACATATATATATACATATATATGTATATATCATAATACAGATATATACATACAACATTTTATATGCACACATATATACATACAACATTTTATATGCACACACCAGCACCACACACACACACACACACACATATATATATATATATATATATATATATATATATATATATATATATATATATATATACATATATAATATATACATATATATATATATATATATGTATATACATAAATATATATCGATATGTGTACATGTTGATATATTTGCATATGTATATAAATATATATATACATACATATATAAATATATATGTTTATATATATACATACATATAAATACATATATTTAAATATCAATGTATACATAAATATCTATAGTTATAATTATACATATATCGTTCAAGTATTGAAGTGTATTGTGACTGCAATAAATTGTCAATAAATATATGACCTGAGTTCAGTGCTTTTTAACGTTGTAAATGGTCCAAGGTAGAATGGAATGGGTTCGCGGCGAAAGAAAATAGAGGGAAATGAGACATTTCCTTAGTGCCCGAATTGCACAAGTCAACAACAGAGCACAGGCAGTTGTGTGGGTTACCCTGATTTGGACAATTGTTGCTTGTCACATTCGTATCATTCTGTTGGTGTCCAACTGTCTAGTTCGGATACAAACAGTTATTCCAGTGGAATCGTAACCCATAATGAGTTAGATGCTGGACTGTGGGGTATTCTCACAGCTGACATGCACGACAGATAGAATAAGCCAGCCAAGTCAAAGCTCCATATTTTTTCCACCGCCAACACCTGCAGCAGAGTCACTTCATTCGTGCACTTTATGTGTTAGATTGTTGAATGCCCCAATGCTCAATTCGTCACTCGCACATCAACTAAAACATTGGTTCGTTCTATGTTTTTGGGTGAGGAATTTAGTTAAATCGATCAATGTCCTTCCATATGTACGTCACGTTCCAATGCGATTCGTGTTCTTACAATAAGAGGGTAAATACGATACAAAGATTGTAACCGCGGTGCTGCAAGATACAGGCATTCAACCGATTTACAGAGACAATGCCGGGTAGTTACAGCGTAAGTTCGCCTGTTTAACGCACTCCATCTTCTAATAATATACTTATATTCTTACAATGCGTCACGCGGGACGCCATGCAGAATATCACAGTTTAAATCGTTTGCAATTCAACGTACGGTTGGCTCTTTTTGTTACAGCAACGTTAATTACATTCTTGTGAATGGCAATAGTGCAATAAAGTTGATATATGAATTGAAACACAGGTTTCGTCAAGCCTATGGGAGAGGCAATTTCTGCGCAACCCAATATCCGCATTGATTTACCGCCAAATGGGGACCGTTGCACATGCGCACACGCATAACAAACAACCCAATCTATAACCGAGGCGAGATTATCCCGATTTCGATAGCAACAACTATGTTGCGTATGTGGGTCCCAAGGCACGAATCCGTTCAATATTTACGGCTATAAAGCTGAGGATGCAGCAATAAAGGCAACCTCAACACAACCCATAGAGCGAGAATTAGCTAGGTTAAATGCAATACTTAATGACTCACCTGCTATACTGGATATGTAGCGTCCTTGTGGCGACATCATCTCCATATTGTCGTGATAGCCGACATATATTATCTTTAAATATATATATATATATATTGCATATATATATATATATATTATCAGTCTTATGTATATATATAGATATGCATATATATATATGGTATTTCTTTTATATGTATATATATGATATATATATATATATATATGATTATATATATAGATACATTATATATATACTTCTCATATACCTCAGATCATATATGATATCATTCATAGCTAATTGTTTTATAATTCATAGCTGCTGTTGATATACATATGATATATAGGGCGATAGCTAATTGTTTTATAAATTGCGACTACTGCTGCATATTTGGTTTATCTGAATTTTTGGATATCTGGTATACCAGATGTTTGCTTCCTGCATGGTATACGATATATCATGATGACGCATTAAAGGTTGTGTGCATTACGGTTGACCTGAACCATGGCTGTCAGTTTCATGCCTCTTATAGACCGGGAAGAGGGCGAAACGAAGGGTTGACGCAATGGATCAATATAAACGTCGATACAAGCTCGCTAACGCACAGAAGACGTAACTGAAATACGCTTATGTAAACCAGTACAGTCATTTATGCGAAAGAGCTTATTGTAGGACACTCATACGCATATTGACAAACACTCATTCGCTAATGCCTACATGGGTGAGATTGGATGACGATAAATACATTTTCTTAGGGAACATTCCCATGTACTTTAGCGATTTTTGTAAAGCCCGATTCCTTGTCGTTGACGGGAAGTGAATTATAAACTAAATATGGCATGTGCTAGACGCAACTAGATATTCAAAGATGCAAACGGGTGTACATGGTGCCGTGATGCAAGAAAATGATGGAATTCTCATTTGCATAAGTTTTGTGAACAAAGTTCGGAATTTATTTTCAAGGCACTGAAATCGATAAACTATCGATAACTTGGTGTTCGCAATACCAATGAGGGTTTGCAATTACGTCATTACAGCAGCAACCAAAATTTAAAAAAATATTAGAAAACATTAAATCATTAAATCGGCGGAAAACGCATATTTATGGTCAAAGGTTGCATTTAATGCCACGAATTGGACTGCAGACTGCTATCAACGAATCGGAAAACGACTTCAAGTCAGTATTGGCTTGGATCGCGAATGGGTCCTGACGAGGATTAATGCAGGTAACGGGGTATAAATGCTGGACTCACATCCGGGATTGGAAAGGGGTCATGGAGGAGGGGGGAGGGGGATCAGGATGGGGTCCCGAAGAGCGTGTGGTCGCAGGGGTGATAAAGATGGGATCGCGGTGGGGACTAGAGTGGTGCTATTGCGGGCATCATTGTTTGGGTCCAAACAGAGATAAGGGTATGGTAAATGAAGTATTGAGGTCACGGTAGTGATTAGATTATGGTCATGGCGTTAATCAGCGATTGGCCACGGCGGGAAATGGGGTGATCAATGTGCCCAATATGCCTTCATTAGCAACAGTTTGCGATCATTTCAGTCCTGTTTTCTGCCAAAGCTCTATGGGATTACAGCCAGTAAAAATAAATTACAAACGTTGCAAATGCCGACGGCCACCTCAAATGATCTGTGGCACTGCTTTATAGTTTATTTAGTTAACCCTCTTTGTGATCTATTGTATTGCACAAGAAGTTAAAAATCAGCATATTCACGCGCATAATGAGCATACAATCTGAAAAAAATTTCCCTTACTTCGAACATTGATTGATTGATATATATATACGAAAGCTTATCGATCAGTTCTGGCTGAGATATTGTTATCTATAAACTAAATCAATCACAATGCTGCAGCACCAGCCGGTCAGCCACAATATGGCCGAGCTGTCGATGTTCATATGAGCAATTTACATTGACTAGAGTTTTACGGTTGATAAAATGAATGTCATGTCTGCCAATATGGTAGTGCAGTTTTCAGTGCAGGTTAATTCAGTTTCATGAGGATACCATTTTGTCAAGTCGCTGTGCCATCTCCATAACGGATGGAGTAGCCTGAATGCTGCCGACGCAAATTGCGCCAGTAAACATGTTTGCAGACATTCTGGGCAATTATCAAGAATAATATGGGACAACATTCATCCTTGTGCTCAAAATATTACATATTTTATGGTTTTCCCTGGTAAACTAACCAACGTCCGTTTGCGACGAGCATACAAAATATAACCATGAAAATATTTTTTATTTGCGCTCCTAGGAAATGCAGTAAATTAGTCAGCTTCTTAAATTGCTGCAATAGTTAATAAAAGATAAGAGTAGCGTGGCTTTCATTACGTGTGTCAACAAAGCTGGATAGCCTCACATCAATTGGTCACCACTGGAAACATCATTAAATTTGGATATCTTAATAAGTATTAGATCCTTGTGGCCCAAATAATCACACACCCAACCAATCAATCTTGCATAAAACACTGAATCACTTACAGTCGCTCTCTTGAAAATGCATCTAGTTCTAATTCCACCATTGGGTTTTGAATGTGACGGGTGACCGAGAGCATGACATTTTAAGGTCAGCTTTGTCAAAAGCCTATTTACCCCCAAAACACTTTGATTATTGCCGTTCATCGTTGATCATAACGAGTCGAGAAATCGTTTTCCAGTTGCTAGACTTGCATCAAAACATCTAAAATGCAGTTATATTTAGGCATTGTACCTTTGTTCTATGAGACATACAGCTGATGTCCCAATTAACGATCATTATTCAAACAAACAAACATGAATATGTTGTTCAGTAACTTGATGTTTTTCAAAACTTACCAATCCCAAAAAATATTTATATAACATCGTCTTGCTGAACTTTCCCTTAGAAACATTTTGCCTGATACGAGCGTTATGAATGGACAAGCGTTGTGTTCAAGATATACTGTCCATAAGAAATCGTTCTAATCGTAGTTCTGAAGCCCACATAAACGGGTGGCTGTAATCATGCACCATCGGAAACGATACCCTTGCTACTTCCAAGAAGCAAATTGTTTTAAGGACAACTGGGCTATTGACTTAGCCGACCTTCTAGTTCCACCTTCTAATTCACTCATCACATTCAAAATGCACAAATGGAATTGGTTCTAGACGCGATTGCTAGCGAGTTGCTGTAAGAGATTCGGTGTTTTGTGCAAGGTTAATAAGTTAGGTGTGTGATCATTTGGCCCGAAAGTGCTGAATATTGTTAAATTATCCCAAATTGATGAATTTTCCAGTGGCGACCGATAGACATGATCTAATTGGTGGACATATATAATAAAAGCAACGCAACACTTGTACAGCTGACCTAGTATATTGAACTCATCGTTGCCATTCGAAAGAGCCATTTATCCTTGCACATAAGGCATGTTATTTAATAAAACAGGCATCATGCCCAACATTGTAAACTAAATGGCAGCAAACAAAATACTTAAAATGTATAAAAAGATGCGCAAAAAAAATGTTCTTCTATGCAATTGCAACTACAGCAACATTTTATTTTTCTAGCTTATCGAAAATGGGGTTGCTGAGATATTGTTACTATAAACTAAATCATTATAGACGATTGGCACGTTCAGCGAGGCTTTGACCCATGGAAAATATGGCCCAGCGATGTGTCCATACAAACGCATAACTCTGCACCCAATTTTACATTTGTTTTTGGGGCAAATAGGTTATTGACTTGACCGACCTTCAGCAGCGAGGTTCAATTAAGGATTAAGTTTGAAGTGTCCTATAAAGTTATCGTTATATTAAAGTTATTTAAAAGAAACAATAAATTTTCATAGTTCTATCATCGTATGAAATCCACGATCTCGCTAATTTTTAGTCGATGATTTCATATGGTTTATCTACGATAAAGAAACAACCTGCAATATGTCACAACGCGTTCCTAATCTATTGTCAGTATTGTCGATATCGATAATATTATAGTAAAAAAATCAAAAGATTACTGCATGAGGGGTGCAAAATTTGGCTAGATCTAATCAACCGCCGCTCGTAAAAAAAATGAAATTAGCTCTGTTAATGATCGGCAAAGTCTACTCGTTGTAATGAGGAATGACGTTCTAATCCAGTCTGTAATTGTTATCAGTTCACTCGATGCCCTTAGGCAGACTGAATTTTTTATCACGTATCTTCTTTACCCTAAACCAGATTGTACACATTACCATCTAACTCGTTGCCCTAATGCAGTCTGTATTTAATATCATGTAACTCGATGCCCTAATCCAATCGTTTTTCATTGCTAGACAGCTCGATGCCCAAATAAAGTCTGAAGCTGTCTGTGTCAATTATCATACAAACCGATATCTTCATCAAGGCTGTATTCATTAACATGTTACTCGATGATCAAATCCAGTGTAAATTTATCATCATGCAAGTCGGCGCTCTATTCCAGCTGGTATTCATTACCTTGCAAATCGAAGCCATAATCCAGACTTTATTCATTATCATGCAACTAGATGCCCTTAACCAGTTTATATATACATACATGGGCATATTCCAGCTCCACCTTTTGTACGTTGGCTTTTTTTTGTATTGACGCTTATACCTATACTATGCATTGATCCTTTTTTATCGCGCTGGTCTCGGCAAATAAGACGCCTTATACTCGAGCGGCTATTGGAGAGGCTACGTGTCAGCTGCCCCGCTTGTTGGCTTCATGCGATCACGGGTAGCTATCGTCCCTGCGCCAGTGATCCCAAGCTAGTGTGGGCTTCAGGTTTGTGCTTCTGGACTACCCCATGAGACCAATGGTATTTAGTATAGCTGGTTAACATATTTGTTTCATCTTGACACACAGACCACTGACTAACCAGCTGTTGACAGTCTATACAAATGTCACAAATGCAATAACATGCATTCCATCGAGACTTATCCGCTCGCATAATTGCTGGCACACGTTGTTGTTTGGTAACAAGGTTTACTTCCTAGTATATGTTGTTATTAAGTGACAAGGTTATATCACGTACCTGCACATTTAAAATGTACAGAAAAAACATCCCCGGTTCATTAACAATACTTGCATATCAAAAGCGAAATTAGGGTAAAGTTATTAATACCCCACAGGACAATGATTTCCGCCACTACAATAGAGAGCAATGCAAATAAACCCTGTATATTGTTAGAAGTTTTCTTGCACACTTAAGAATATGATCAAAGTGAAAAACCAGCAAAGAGGCGATGTAGTTTCTGGCGTTCCTTCTTTGCGCAATATAGAGGTATCTAATGATACATAGCATATATAGAAGCCTAACAAGAGACAAACGTATAAACCAGCGGGTTTTCGTTTACATCGAAACGTAGGATTTAATTTATGTTACTCACAGATAGATCCTTGTTGGTGGTGGTTGCACTCAAACAAAGAACGTGTATTGATAAAATAACCTTTGTGCTTGCCAAGAAAGAACTTCGAATTTGGGTATGTCTTTGCCGAACCAGTTTAGTGCAAATATTGTACAAGTGATTAATTTGTGTTATGAATGAGCACGGCATCTTTGTATGATATTATAATGGTCGTGTGTAAGCGCGGACCTAGGCCGCCTGCGACACCGTATATAATGCGATGCAGACTATGTGGCGTTTACCACGTTGAACTCCCTATGAACAATATGTTTTAGATGCATAGACCCATATATAGAAATCCCTTTATACTAGTTTCAAGTCGCAATTGTATGGTATAGCTGATGATTCTCGTCTGCACTCGACCTCGAGTATTAATGAAAACTGATGATGCAGATTGACCTTATATGGATTGATTCTAACAGATTTGTACATACGCCCCTAAAAGATATATGGTACACCAGTACCAAACGACAGGTTCATCGCTACCCTATGGTGTGTGGCTGCAAGAACAATATCACAGCCGAATAGAACAAAATCCAACATTATCTCAATTCTTTAATCTAGAACTTCACTTGGAGCTGGTTTTTTAATTGAAGAATGACCACGTTCGGCGGTAAGTTGATTCATCAGGCCAGTGATGAATCAGCATATTCTCTCTAACTAACCACACTGACTTATGCCACTCTACATGCCTTAAACATGGTATCACATTAAAACATCAATTACCGGGTAATGTAGGCAATGTTTTCACCATCTGCACACAATCCTGTTAGTAAAACACTATGACAGATCGATCTCTCTACACAGAACACGTCAGCACGATCCAGGCAATGGAAGGAGCACTTAGATGATGTCCATCACAACGAAGTTGGTCCGCGTATAGATGCTCTGAATGGGCATTCCAATGAAAAGATTAAATCTTTAGATGTCAATACAGGAAATCTTGATGAGTCGTTTTTAATACCCCACATACTATACATAACGGTTTTATTGCGAAAATAAAAAGAAAATGCGCCTTTGACCAAGTATATTTTTTTCCTATGAGATGAATACGCCATCATCCTTTTTTTAAAGATGTTTCTTTTTGCTCTTCTAGTATGAACCATCTATGGAGAGCCAGAGTACGCAGTGCCGTTCTTGGGTCCTTCTTGATTATCTACAAAACAATTGTACGGAGCACTTCCCGTAACCTTTGCCATTAATGCACGAAATTGATATTGTACGACGTTCAGATAATGTAGGTGTATTGAAGAAACAAGGTCTTATGTTACACCAGGTACGTTTAGGAACATGATTCTTTTTAATGTGGATTAGCACAATCGGAATAGAATATGCTAAAAATGACAATACTAGTATCAATCGCTTGCGCATTCCCTGTGGAGCGAGTAACTGGATGTACTCAATACTTGTTTTGAATGAAATTAATTGACAACCACACCCACTAGTCCATCCAGCGCCCGCGGTAATGCTGGGGTCACTTAATGCACTACAGGGATGAGGACACGTGATTGAACTCGGCCCTTGTAGTTGTCACAGGTGGCTACCGATGGGAATTGAGCTTGCCAAGGTTTTGATAAAACTTTAATGTACGGAATTATAGTGAATTGACTTGAAGGGTCACACTTTTACATTGCTTATGCCTCTGCCAGTGTGTGCCGTTTACAAGTGGCATAGTGCAGTACGGATATATGCGCAAGGTATTGTCATAAATATGTGGTCTGGTAGGTCATTACAAGCAATGAGGTTTTCCCGTAATGGGCATCTAATGGATGGTGTGGGCTATGAAAGGATCGCATGCATGTGTTATGCACTTTAAATGTCAGAACTCGAACCCTTGTCACGCAAAAAGAGCGCATAATCCATGACTATCGCAAGAAGCAGTCCGCTTTGTATAGAGAAAAATACTGATCATGATCACCAATATTCCGCTTGTTTAGTATTGCTAGACTCGACAACATGATTCTGATAACCCATCTATTAACTGGTAGCAGCCTCCTTACCACTGATCTATAGAATAAATAAGATATAACATATTTTACCCCAGCTACATTTATTACCCCTTTCATTCAATAGTTAAGTTCTCCAAAATACCCCATAGAGGATTAATGTACATGGAGAGGATAAATATATACTTACAATCTTAGATCACTGAGTAGTTTATCAATTTTTAACGATTTGGTCATGACTAAAGAGCAGATCCTGCACTTCGCAATAAATGACCATCTGAATAGTATGTTAAGTCTGACATCTGCATTGAACCAACACAGATAAGTAAAATGTATATTTGACGGAATCACATCATATACATATATATATATATATATATATACAGATATATATTCATGCTATAATATATATTTATATGCAGCTGCTATAAATAGAGATATATATATATATATATATATATATATATATATATATATATATATATATATACGCGAAAGAGAGAGATCTCTATATCTCTAGATATATATGAGAGATAGGAGAGAGAGAGAATATGAGAATATAGATCTAAATATATATAGATCTATATATATAATATATAGTATATATAGATATATATATATGTATATATATATATATATATATATATATATATATATATATATATATATATAGATATATATATATATATATATATATATATATATATATATATATATATATATATATATATATATATATATATATATATATATATATATATATATATATTATATATATATGGATATATATACATATATATAATATAATATATAATATATCTAATATAATAGATATCTATATATATATCTATCTATATCTCTATATATATACAGAACCCATTTGAATCTCGATTGACCGTGGGAATATAAATTCTACATTTGCATGTACCAGGTTGCAATTAAATAATGAGGTATGGCCGCTGAACAAGGTGAGCATCTTTTACTTGAATTAAGCTTTTGATATGGGAAAATTTGAATCTCGATTGACCATATATAATTCTAATTTGCATGTACCAGGTTGATAATGAGGTATTGGAGCATCTTTTACTTATAAGCTGAAGAAAATATGCAACTTCAGTAGTTGGGATTATCTCTTGTTCAGTAGTTGTCTCATTATTAGTACATTATTGCTAATGAATGCGCGTATGATGCGATCTGTAATGCAGATCCTATGTTAAAAAGAAGTAAAATTTATTTCAATCTTGCAATCATAATACCATCAATTCAATTTGTTTTGAATAATGCCCCAAGTGCTATTAATCTTGTCGTAAAAAAATCATTATATATTTATACTTACGGCACACTTATTACTGTCCTTACAGCGGCAACTTTAATGTCTTAAAAATAATTCTATCATTAGCGGATTAAGCATATGGTTTGTGGACGGGCATGTGCCACGAGGTCCAATGATAAATTACTAAGTTCAATATTGCGTCTGGATCGCTAGATTAATCCATAAATGGATCATTAGACAGAATGTTGCATGATATAATCTAATTATGGATCTCTTCGTCCAATAATGCGTCATTAGGCCGAATGATGCATGCCAAGTACCATGGAACAAATACTACTCAATATCATGTGTATCGACATAGTACCAGCTGATATAATGCCATTCGTCGGAAAGCATCCAATGGTGTCCAACTAGTAATCTAACAGCTGTTGACCCGATGTGTGGTCTCAGACTTATAAACATTTAATGCAATCGATGCATTTGATGCTATAGATTCCATCAATAAATTTTTCATCATCCAATGCATTGATTGAACTTGAAATACGCAAGGTTTTGCGACCATTTTTGTTATGTCTGAACAGCTTCCTATCAAATATTTAATAAACCATCATCGAACAATGTCTATTCTTCATGCATCTTTACATTGTATTGTATGAAAGGTTCTGTGTTTATTAATTCATCAATGGCAAAACCTTATTTCATAACCGCGAATAACTGCCTTGGAATAAAGTGCCGTATGATAATAGATAATCACGTCCCTGAACTTCAGCCATGAAGTTAACAAAGTCACACGTGGCCTATGGCATGTTCTTTAAGCTCAGTTGACTTCGCCAGTTGTATGCAGTATGAGAATATGTTTGCTGGACTGTTTGGTTTGGTTTGCAGTAACCAGTCACGCAATAAAGTAAATAGCTAAGATCTCAATTGGACAATTGACCTAAATGAGCCGTTTGTGTGCCTGCCAAAGATATCATAAAAGAACCGAATCATCCGACGGCAAATTGATTGCCGAGTTAGCAGGGGTAGACTTCACATTAGAATGGTGTTTGTTTTTCCGGGTAGCCGATATTACTCGTCAGGTACACAATATTGAGGACGCTGTACACTAAGATAACTCCGCATGGTATATGATAACTTTGTGGATAAGCAAATGCAAATATTTAACCACGTGAGTTCTCTAGCATGACATACGATGTTGACTTACGTAACATGATAAATAACATAATACGGTAATTTGCTGAGATGCATCTCTCTGCAAATACGCCTCGGTAATGTTTTATTTCACAACAATGCATGTAATGAAACTGTTCAATATAAAAGCTTATCAAGGTATATTGATATAATGCGTCTTTGGGTCATGGACTACTTAAATGGTTAGTAGATTACCTAGAAAGTTTATCAATCGGAATTCCCCTATCATTGTGCCGGTGTATGTCCATGAAGATAGTATTACGATGTGCGTTAAGGCGTATAGATAGGTAGGTATGTGTTGTTCAACAGCTGACCAATGTGCAGGTAGTTAATTTTAATTGCTTATCTGCACTTAGATAAGGGAGCATATTGAGGTTGATAATAGCTTGAAGTATCAATGTTAATGTACTGAAGGTATGAGGTAGAGATGGCAATACGCCTTTCCATTTTGTGTCAAATATGGGAACTCAGATGATTTGCACATTTGAATCGGCTTGCGGTCCATTGAGTAAACTAAATATCCAAGTTCATCAGACAGGCTGACTAAGAGTGATAGATTGTCCAAACGGACAGTGTTTTGGAGCCGCTTGTCCTTTAAACTAACAGCATTTCACCTTTTTGTCTACGTTATTAACCGCTTTTCCTTGTGATATGTTTCCTGTCAAGTACCGATCGATATCAGAGTGTGAACTGTGTGAATGGATGTATCATAACGGTTAAACGATTAGCGGGCGTGTGTGTCTGAGTATGGATGTTACTTTATGTAACAGGTGATGGATTATTTTGAATATAATGTCATTGAGCATTTTAGTTGGTGCACGCTTGTTGGGCATTGAGGAGTGACGGAAATATCCGTGTTTTGGTAACCTGGTAACAAGAGTGTTATCAGTTCAAACTCTAAACGGTAGCTAATGACAGTGGTTATCTTATCATGAAGCAATCTGAAAGCAAATCATAATAACTGGCTATCATTTGGTTTTTCTGCCTGGCTTTATTGTATAATATTAGAGCGGTTAATGTGGAGGTTTTTGTATTCAGATAATGCGTCATGGGGATGGGAATCGCTATAAGCCGAGAATTCCACGTAATGGTACCTTCTTTCAAGGATATGCTTGCGTAGTATCATTTGTCATGCTTCTGATTGCCGAGCGGCTACTTCTATATAGAATAACCGGACAAACGTGGTTTCATTAGTTACATACTCATAGCCGCAATTTAATTATCACTTACGAGGTATCAGATATTTTGTAGAGAGAAAGAGACAGAATACAAAGAATGCCAGAGGAGGAGTGCTGATTATTCTGGGGAGTGAATTGACGGGGGCTATGTGTTGAACTTAATGACATCAATGACTGTGCATCGCATAGTTTGTGTAACATAGGGGATGTGAGGTGTAGAGTAGCATACCAGTCACCGATCCAACCTCCCTCCCCAAATAGTGGTTACCTTTGCGAATGACTTCCGTACTGTATCGGGACTTTCGGCTATTTTAACTGAACTAATAATGCCTTGTAGGACCGCTCAGCGGGTCCGGAACGTACCATCATTTTTGAACGGGTCCAAATTCCTATATCAAGATGTATCAGGAACATCAATGAAGGTAGGAATATCCATGGCCATTTTATGTCAGACCAGGGATATCAACAATCGATATTTCGAATATCACTGGACAACAATAAGCTGGAGTATTATAAAACTCACTGCCAGACGGCCTTGCTGCTCTGCCTCTATTATACAACCAACTTGCTTTTCCATCATTGTAAATGTTGCTTGTTCCGTTGTGAATAATCAACGATTACAAATATGTTTGGTTCTGCACTGCTTTCAATATTTGTCGGATTGGTGATTCGTGACCAGTTTACTACCCTCATTTTAATATCTTATAAGGTTTGCTAATATCGTTTACAGAGCAACGTTAATTACTGAGATTTATTAATTGATTTCAAGGAACCAGCGTCATAACGGCGTGCTAAATCGACCAAGTCAATAAACAAAGCTTGATGAGAATAGACTGTCTGAAACAGCACGCTCTTGCAAAGGTTGGCTGCGTTACTCCACGAACTGCGATTTATTCAACAGATATGGACTTCTGGGAAATCTACGACGATATGAACTTAGATCACATCAACTATAATGTCTGGCCAAGTTGCTATGAAGGCAAAGTGTGGTAACGGAACTGTTATCATTGTAATGATGATCGGTGAGATATCCCTTTCGGGAACGGCGCACGTAATTGCATGACCCAATGAGGCTCAATTCGTGTCTAAAGATAGATGCACTTGATGCTAACGGCAATTGTAATCAACTTATCGCCGCAAAGAATGTTCAGATCCCGGCTGTTGAAGTGTTCAGATGGTCTTTGTTTTGGACATTATAGCCTGCCTTCGTAGATAAAAGTCTAAATTTACCATATTTTAATGCACGAATGTGAAACCATTGGAGGGGGTGGGCGTTGGGTTAAAGTGGGAAATTGACGCGATGACGGCAAGGAAGTTCCTCTGCATACTGTCACTAGTTATGTTCGTATGTGTTTCACTTAGCCCCAAGTAAGACTTCTGTCTATACTGTTGGTTCATTAGTTGTCTTCATCTGTGCTTCAGTTCACCTCAATCAAAGATTCCCTTCATACTAACGACCAAGCACGCTCGTATTGCATGATGGAGCCACATTAGATTATGTGTATTGATCGTTCGTTAGTTTTCCTTTCGTTCCATTGTACCAGAATGGTGTTTAACTGTAGATCAGAATTTGTGGCGCATTAATCACCTACTATCGCTTTTCAATGATAAATGGAGAACGTCAATGGGGGGTATTATTGAGGCAGTGATGCGGTATAGCTAAGAAGCTCTGAGACAAAAACACTTTGCTGGCTCGTTTGCTTCATATTGTAGGATACAGTTTATTCATTCTAGTGAACATGTCTAACACACTATAGCAAGATAATAAAATCTGAGATAATTTGCCATTTATCCACGTGACATGTGAGTACCGCAGTCAACACACAAATAATCGAATAACTCATGGAACACTTCCGTTATTGGTCGAGTAGGCAATCCACATGGAACTGGTGATATTGTTGATGCGTAGGAGACAAAGAGCGCCCTCTATACGTCTTGCGTTCATTTTGTACGATCTGCATCTTCGTAGAGATATATATAGATCCATTGACATTTTGGGCAACCCATTCTGTCCTTTGACGTCCACACAAAGTGCACAGATAAACCGACATGTTCCACACTGACAACTATTTACTACCACGCCATATATATGTAAGAAGTAAAGTTTGGAATAACGAAAACATCCCACTCTTCAAGGTCAGGTCATGCTAGCCTACTAAAGCTGGTCATTGCTCATGCTCGATAACTGACGATGCGTTTTTGTGCTTAATACCTGCTATGCTGTAGCAAGATATCATCGAATACAAATGAGGCTTCGTGCTTGATGAATATTTGTCATGATGAAGTCAACAGGCTTAATGACCCCTTTCTGCTTCAGCAGGTAATAACGGTGGCTATTTAAGGCATACTTGATGCTAAAGATAGGTTCACTGGATATTTATGGGCTTCTGTGGCCGATGCGTGCGAAGTGACGTAGAAAGCTGATGTTATGGCTTCTTTATGAGCGTCATGTTTATAATTACATGAATCATATGACACGCTATAGGGCTTCATACATGCAATCATACACATGACATGACACCCCATGGAGAGCTTAATGTATACAATTGCTTACATTCTGTACCCTCCCCTAGATGTTCATGTATACAATAGCACATATGACATCACAACCCACGTATATTTACGCAAATAATTAGCACTCAAACGGTCGTGTGTTGCTATGGTGGTGTTCGTAGCCAAGATCTCCAATCCTATGCCGCGGCAAATAACAATATTAAACCATGTATCGAACATTGGCATTTAAATGAATATTAATAACAATGTCCCGCTTTTTTAACCAGTGTAACAAGCATAAATATATTTTGCTAACCTACACCGGCAATTAACATAGTGTTTTAACCATGCCAGTGGTATACATTGTATTTCAACAATAACTATGGTATTCCCGACTGTGTATAGGATATTGCCACTGGCCAACAAGGAAGATTAAGATAAAGCCTCTCAAAGCTGTCAAGTTCGTTCCTAGTTGGAGAACGCTCGAAACCCGATTTGATTGAAATGTTGCTGTCGTGTTTTTCACGCTTCTATTAACATGTATTCAATAGCTGAATTAAGCTGGTGAATTATCTGGAGAGATTTTACTGCAATGAGGCATTATGCACACCCGTGTGACGAATCGCTTCGCAAATTACTTGGTTAACTGTTTGCCTTTTTCTATGTGTGATGCATGTATGTTAACGAGTTGAAAACCCGCGATACAGGTTGCAATTTTTGAAGTGTGGCGGATTTTCTTTTTTAAATTGGTTGGCTTTGTAAATAATCGGCACTACGCGAGTCCGAGCATAGACTACATAACCTGAAACTAAGAAACCCATCGTAATCGAATAGAGTGAAAAACTAGTATCTCGAATAACTAATGATCCAATTGTTATTGTACACATAATTTACATCATCATTTAGCTCATTCTAAGTGCAAACGTTTTCTAAATATATATGTATGATATTATTCACCTGAATGCAGCGCATAGATCGAAAAATCATGTCGATCAACCAAATGTCAGCAATAGTGCATGTACTAGTTGTAAGATCGCTGGGTGGAACAGTTACATATCGATCCGATAATCGAAAAAATTTGGGTCACATGTACTCCATGATACCTTAAATTGGAGTCAAAAAAAATGAATGTCGATGACATTGCAAACAGTCACGAAAGATCAAAGTTTTCAAAAAAAGACACACTGTTCAATGCTCAATATGCCCATGCTTTAAGAATCCAATAATACAGTTTAGAATAGTCTGACAAATTGTACCAAGTCGCATATTTCTGGTAGCCAAAATCTTTACACTTCTTAGAATAGACAATTTATTCACTAATTATCGTTTCCGATCGTAGAAAAAATTAATATTTTCTAATAGCATGATACAATTACCAAACTTAAATAATTGACACATGCTATAAAAATATTCGTCGTTTTCAAAGCGCTTTGAGTTGGAAAAAATGTGGTCACTTAGTCAATTTTCGTTGCGTTTTTGATTGCTTATAAAATCGACAATATGTCGTTCGACATGGTCAGTGTAACACGTGTCAAATGTGTGTCATGGGGAGCCTGTGCAGCACCAATGTATCATTATTTATGGGAATTCACAGACGTCATTTCCATACGAACGAATCAAAGTTCAAATGGGACTGAAATCTTAAAGTTATCGCGTCGTTTGTCCGTCGTGTATGGTCGTATTGTGAATTGGTTTGCTCTCCTTGCAGGTATCCGACACCATTAAGTTTTGAATGAATCGAACATCTATCCCATGTGCAACGCGTTGCATACATCTAGATATCAAGCATTTGGGTATTCATTTGACTAAGCCACAGTTATCCTTTGGAAATGTATAAGCCCTAACATCGGTTAGTGACAACATTGGATAATATAATGCCTCGTTCAACACATAATACAGGGGACCTTCATTTCATTCAATATCAAGACCCAGTGATGGAGAGTTGGAGAGACATCTGATCAGAAAGATCAACAGATCAGGCAGTTCGTCCACCAAATTAACGCACAGATTTGCTCTCGCCACTTTGAAGATTCTCAGGTAAGCTTTTTGTAAGTTTGAAAATGACAACTGAAGGAATTTTTCTCGACAATGGTAAGGCTCCAGTGACGTGCAGTCTGTAATCATCGGCTCCAGTGACGAGTAGGCCGTTATCATCGGCTCTGGTGGCGAGTAGGCTGTTATCATCGGCAACAGAGACGAGTAGGCTGTTATCATCGGCTCCAGTGACGAGTAGGCTGTTATCATCGGCTCCAGTGACGAGTAGGCTGTTATCATCGGCTCCAGTGACGAGAAGGGTGTTATCATCGGCTCCAGTGACGAGTAGGCTGTTTCTCGGTTCCAACTTGTAAGAAAAAATTCTCTGGGGAATGACACTAGTTCCATATATAATATAGATAAACATCTGTTGCTCGGAATTCGTCTAGCATATTCGAAGAGGAATTTTTCATTTTAACGTGCACAGGTAATTGAATGGACAATGCAATCTGCAATGTGGATTACTTGTTCAAACCTGTAATTATATTTACGTCAAAACCGTGCATTTAGGTCAATGGTCAATGTGCCTTTACTCATTACACCTTGACTAGCTTCCTATCTGATATTTGAACGAAGATTGCAAACACGTTCGTGTGCATTTTATCAGCTATGCCAAAATCTGTGCTTATCATCGCGAATAATACACTTGTCAGTGCAGCCTGATAAATTACAAATAACTTCCTAACTTTCTACGAATAATACAGCACAATCGAAATGATTTCAATACCTGTACTAATTAAATCAATTTCCTTGAGCTTCTTGCACGGAGTCATTGATGTCATGGTTTGGCATTTTGTGTTATGTTGGCGCTGTTAGCTTCGTAAGTTGCCCTACGATGGGAGACTGCATGCATGACTATTTAGATGGAGTTGCAGTCAGAAGCCAGTCATTCCATAAGAAAAGGCTCCCGCTGAAAATAGACATTTAATCTTGAGGGCACAGAAAGCTCGTGCACATGCCATAACCATCACAAAAAGGAAGAAACCACCCGACGGCAAACTTGTTTGCCATACTGGCAGAGATAAACATAGCGATAGAAAGGTGTTAGCTTTTCGGGACTAGCCGTTATGCACTAACAAAATACAGCAGAGCAAATGTTACATCAGTCTTTACTCAAATATATGTGTGCGCTTATGTGTCATTCTATGTTGACTTGTGTAGTTTGCTGCTGCTTGACATTCAAATGAGGTGAGCAGACCAGTCAGCTCAGCTCCAACATTGGTAAGCATGTCTGACATAGGATATAAGATTGATTGTAGCCCTGCTTATACAGCTAAGTACGCGTTCAATTTAACAACAACACATGAAATGTAACTGTTCCGCTAAAAAGCCAATGTTAAATAACTTGTTCATTACAAGTAGTATATCAAGAAACGATAATTGTGCTGCTTTGTGCAATGATTATTGTCACATTGCTCTTCGTGAGATGCTTAGTTTATGTTCAATCAATGTTTCTTTATTCATAATGCTTACATCTATATTCTACACGTTATTCACGCTAATAACATGTAATTCACGCTGTTCATGAAGCTGCATTGAGCTATGAATGAGCTACACTTTAGGGTGTGGCGTCCAGGTTGATGCGACTAACTCGCAGCCTTCCAGTTGTCTCAGAGTTCGCGGAGTTGAGATAAAACTCAGATAAACGACAAAAATACTATCCAAAGAGCCGGTTTCCGTGGCGTGGTGTAAAACTGCGTCGCCTTTGACCCACAGCTGGTGGGTTCAACCCCAAGGTGTTACCCGGCTGCTTAATAGTATTGCGATGGACCTTCGTCCCAGCGGAATGAGTTTCGCAGCCTGGTCTGGGCAACTGGTTAGTGCCAAGTTGTTGAATGTGCCTTTAAACACCAATATTACCATTATCATTACCACGACCCTAAGAAAAAGAAGCAACGCAGAACCCTTTATTTCAAGTGGTTTTGATTACATATGTGGTTTTGATGTTAATGCAGAATTGATGGGTACCTGTCCTCAAAGCCGTTCTCTGTCAATGCGGTCCCATGGGGCAGTTTGTTATCAAAACAACCGTGTTTAACTGATAAAAAATAAACATCACATTTGTTAACCATATTAAAAAGCATTACATAGCGACTTGGGAAGGAAACCACCATTGACATGCCGCCGTTTCCTCTGAAAGCCAAGTGGCACTGAAACCTGTACGTTGATGGCCTTGTATAGACAACAATTTAGGAATGGCCAGCCGTTGCGCAGATATGTTTCCATGAAGACTGTTTTAGAGATAGCTAAGCCGTATGCGTATATGTAGGTGAATGTTGCCTTACGCCATATACGCCTTTCCATGCTTTTACCATGACGGACGCACGGTCGATTTGTACATCATTTCAGTCTTTATATGGGATCTGGCCTTCTTAAGTGATTCTTCTCTTGAGTCAGATAAATCCTCGTCGTCACAAAATGGGACAGCTTTGTGTGGTAGGTTACCCCATGCAGGCAGTGTGTTGGACCCATTCATCATAAAGAGGAACAGCATTGTGCTATTGCCTCAGCATCATTAGCTTGTTGGCCTTGTGACGAATGATTGCTTTCATTGATGCTATGTGAAATAAGTGGAAACAATGTGTGTTAACCGATCACCATGGTAAATCCGGATTCACCAGATGAGTAATTTTATTATGATAGGTAATATCCTTAGCTAGATATACACAGTAGCTTCGTGTTACATTGTTACTGAATGTGCCGAAGAGATAGATTCACCACTATTGAGTCACTAGATGAATAAAATGTCTAGTTCATATATGCAACTACAAGCATAAAGTATTCTTTGTGACCTTATGAATGATAATCATCGTGATCTCATCAAAATGAATGATAATCATCGTGACCTCATCAAAATGAATGATAATCATCGTGACCTCATCAAAATGAATGATAATCATCGTGACCTCATCAAAATGAATGATAATCATCGTGACCTCATCAAAATGAATGATAATCATCGTGACCTCATCAAAATGAATTATCGAAGAGCATGTTCAAGTCAGCCTGCTGATGTCGAGCACTGACGTTATTAAATGTGGTTATAAGCTGTATCTGTCAATAATATAAGGCTATAACTAAGTAGAACATCTTGAATATAACATGAGACGACAGCAAGCATTTAAGGTGAGGCACGTTGGAATTACATTACATGGCCCTATGGCGACAAACTAATGGGTTCAGCCTCATGCGCAATATAAGTGACTACTCTGCCACAGCGCATGAGGATGCCAGTCCAGTTTAAGAGGTCTCGTTAACCTAACCCTTGGTGCGAGTATTGAATATTATTAACATGTAAACATGGCCCGCAGCCAAGGGGCCAGAGGACCTTTACTAATACGTGCTCGTTTCCTGTGGTTATTGAGCTATATGAAGTGTGCGTTTCTGTCACAACTGACATTGTACGAGTTGCAGCATATGAGGAACTATGGTGACGTCGTCGATAAGCAAATATTGGTAATTGGTCACAGTTATGGATTAAAAAAGGGGGGTCATTAAGCTACAATTTGGTTGCTATGGCGGGGAGCATCACAAGATGGATGTTGCTTTCCATGTGACTATTTAAGCGTAAATCAAAACCAAGTTAGTTTAAGCGTGAGGATTCATGACGAGCTCACTAAAACCTGACGAAAATTATAAAAGTATATTGTTTCCTCTATCATCTGACCAACACTAACGACCACCGAGTAATTATATCTCTCATTTATGGTGTTTGCATTATATGCATGTTGAGCTCCACATCGTATATGAAGATGTATCGATTCATGACGCAAGGGAAGGCAAAGGAATGATTTATATTCTGCTTAGTAGCCTGAAAGGAAGGAGTCAGCAAGTGAAGTGTTTGATCATAGAAGCCTTACCTAAATGGCATAGGTCTTTTGTAGAGAAGCCAAGCCTGTCGATATACACGTTCCAGTTTCGATCATGTGATTGTAATAGTTGCTATGCTAGAACGTCATTACTAAGCATGCTTACGTGGAATCATGACCGCTATATGTCGTTTGATTTATTTGTCCGGGTTGCGATGCATGCCGTGATTACCGATTTGGCGCCGTGTGCCCTCAATCCAGATACCAAAAAGGTCGATGATGTTCAAAATAATCTATTCCAGTATAACCTTTAATCCAAATGGCATTTCATATTGTTCTGTGACATGGCGATAAATGGTGCTATCAAATTATTCCATGGGATTATAATTCTATCAAAACCACAGGTTCCCTCATTGTATTGGGCAGGGAACATCAGTATTATGTGCTTCTAGCCACGGCAGTCTGAGAGAAAAACCCTTACGAGATCGTAGCAAAATACACCATCATATTTTAATTACTGATATATATTTAACAGAACAAAAGACTCCCGAATATACAAAGAAATGGGTCTAGAGCCGACGATAGCACCCACACACATCGTGTTGTAAGTGACACCAACCCGGGCTCATTCCTTGCCTCACTGCTACATGGTCGCATAATAAAATATTGAATGTCAAGAGAGAGGCATATCCCCTTCTTGTCGAATGTTTTATGACCCGCCAACCGATCTTAAAGGGCCACTAAAACGATTTTTTTGTATTCCATATACCGAAAGATTCGTGCATGAGAAATGCTCTGGTGAAGGTTTGAGGTGTGTAGTCGGACAAATAACGAAGTTATTCGAGTTTAAAGTTGCACTTGTCGCGCCGTACAGCGCAAACTGGCGGGGTCAAGGTCGCGCGAGTGTGACATCACAAAAGGAGTTGACCGAGTTCACAGCGACAATGGCGTCCGCAGAGGAGTGTTTGAGCGATACGGATAGTTTTAACGACGATTTCGATGAATTTGCGGTTTACTTCGAGGATGAAATTGACTGCAATGCTCCGTCAGAGTCAACAGATCAAATTGATAAAGAACCTGAGATTAAACCGTATCAGTTTGAACCGGAGCACGAAGAGGATCCCGGCGCATTGATGTGGGCGGAGCCGTCAGAGGAAGACCCACAAGAAGAAAATCGACTGCAGCTGTCCATCGATTCCTGGTAAATAAACAATTTTGATCCGATCACGCGATTATCACACATTGTTATTTGATTAAACCTGATTGAGGTCATTAAGCGCCCGTCTCTAACCTTGACTACATACTATCGGTTAGCATCATATTCAAAGACGACATGGATAGACGGTATAGTCTATTGATATTTATAGCTCTACTGGGCTCTTTCCCTTCAGCTACCGAGCATTTTGTTTAGATAATCATTCACGTTTCGGTGTTTACCGTTTAGATAGGGTTTACGCGTTGCTATAAGTAAAATGCTGAAAGGTTATTTTATTAAAGTATGTACAAATATCCATAGCTTAGACCATTTGACATGTTGAATACATTTTCCACAATTAAATTCCATCAATGACAAAGATGCTATGTCAGAACACTTTGAAAAATCTTAAAATATTTGAAAAAGTACTGTTGAAACATAATAATGTGACATATGCTGTTGTATTCTTTCAGGTGTACTTGTTCTCACTGCACGCAAATGCTCACCGCCAAGAATGTGTGCGCTGTCAGGAATCCCTCAGGTAAAAAAAGTGATGGCTGACTTGAATGAATCAATGAAGTGCATGACGCTCCTGTCACATGCATCATACATCACCCCGGATTTGATGGGGTGTGTCTTAATCCTTGGGCACTCAGAGTTGCATATCAGGCGTATATACAAAGGTACAGTGATGGTGGTGAACAAGCTATGCACGAGTGAGTGGATTATTGATCCTTTATCAAATTTAAAGTTGTTTATACTAAGCTTGGTTTATTGAACATATGTTCCAATAATTTCCAAATGTATGATTCCAGGCGGTACAGGTATACAGCTTACAAACAACTGGTGAAATGGTGTTGGGGATATCTCGGGAAGCACATCAGAGTTCCACTACCAGCGTGTGCTGTGGCACAGATCAGGAAGGGATTCCCCAGTGAAGTGGCACAATATAAAGGATTTAAACCTCCTGATCTATCATGAACACCATGAATTCCTCATTTAAATCTTGAACTATGTTGGAGTACAGCTGTGGCTTTGTCAGGTCTGACATATGATGAGCACATTGGTGGAGGAACATCAAACTCATCAAGCAGATGTGCAAACTTCTCTGGGTTGACAGCAACTTCATTGAACAAGAAATTGTTCAAGATGTTCACATAGTCTGAAAATAATATAATACAGTTTTATATTATTATATGCTTACTCATCACATATTTCATTATTAGTGTCTCTGGTCTGTAAGTATATATATACAAAGTAAATTGTTAAATTCATACCGAAAGTTTGTTCTCTTTTTTTTGCCTTGACAATGTAGTCTCCTTTCTTGTACTTGGGATACTTGATGAGATAAATTGGCTCCCCTTTCTTGTTAACTGCCTGTGTTCGACAACTGTTCTCATTGAAATGCATCCCAGCCAAATAGAGTCTACAAACATCGAAACAAAACATAATCAATTACATCCACTTGAATTGGTACTGGCTTCATATTGAAAATATGTTATTATTATGACTTTACCTGATAAGCATACCCATGTAAGGATATACAGTCATTTTAGGGGAGAAGTGGAGGATGGTTGAATGAAATGCTTCAACTGATGATGTTTGATATAGGGGGCTAAGTTTCCTGATGTCACGGCACAGTAGTTTGTTGGTGATGATATCCTCCAATTTCTCAGCTGCCTTGGTGTCTGATCACACAAAGCCAGCAGTAAGTGTTAGTTTGGTTCATTGAGTTTGTACTACCTTCAATGTTTAATTTTCATTGACATGACATTAACTTACTGGGCTTAATCCATTGTTTCTTCCTGCTGGTCTCTTGATCAAGTGTGTCATGCTCACATGCAGGGTATAAATCACTGTGACCAGTGTGCTTATCCTGTACATGGTAGGCAACAGATTGCCATTTGGCTACTGTTAGCTCCTTACTAGCATGACCCAGTGAGGACCTAGCACACCAGTACAGGTGGTTGGAAATAGATTTTATCCATGGCTGGAGTTCACTGCACTCTTTGAGTCTTGATGCAGCTTCCAGTTTCCGAGTGACTCCTGCAGCAACATGGGTTAAGACAATTTATAATATTGATAACAATTTATATTAAACTTGAGTCGCCTTAGCAAATTGAATTCACATTCAAGCACCTTGGGATGTTTTTTACATAATAACCTACCTTTGGCAATATGCCAGACATCATAATAGTGGATGGTGTCCGGGCGTTTCTCACGCAACCATTTTTGGATTTGGGGATGTCTGTCCGTGATGATGGTGTCAATATGGAATCCAGCTTCTTCCAAACATGTGATGCTCCTGATCATTCCTGCCTTCTCCATGTGTGCACTTCCACCTACATCATTGCACTAAACACAGCAGTACAAAAGAAGTTAGCTTTTGCATATAACTCAGGACCTGAGTTATTCATACCAAACAATAGTGTTAGTTCTTACCTGTACCAACTGAATATCAAGGACTTTATTTATCCTTGTCTCTACCATAGTGTAAGAGCCATACTTGGCACAGTGACCAGGGCTGTCACTACGGCCATCACCACTCAGCACAAGACCCCTTTCCATGTCTGCAAGCTGTGTTAGGAGAGCTTCTTGTTTAATATTCCATACATGTATGATGGTTGGCAGTAGAAAGCGGTTGCTGTGGTTATTGAAGGTAGCCTCGCTGATGGCCACCACATTCATCATCCTCAACACTTTCAATGATTTGGATGGAGATGCCCCTGCAAACATGATGGCTGCAGACAGGGAGAGATTGCCAGCTGGTGTGTTGTTGATGACTGGCTGGCTGCTCCAGATTACCGTTGAGACACACCTGTTGCATTCCATGGCCACTGTGATACATGAACCAACTCTGTTGGTCTCCCTCACATTACATGGGGCATGGCATTGACGACACTTAGCCAGCAGCTCCCATAGCTTACTTCTGTATATGATGAATTTCTCTTCCTCATAGCTAACTGGTGTTTCACTGGAATGCCATACATTCAATATGTATATGACAGAACTCAACCAAGCCACATTGCACTGTGCTGAGACATTAATTGGAACTGATTTGTTGTCATACCCGTCACTGTAGTCAATTTGGTCACGTGATGGATCATACATGCTGATGTCTTCCTCCTCATCCTCCTCATCCGGGTTACATCCAGTTTTCCTCTTCTTGGGTGTGGATGCAAGAAGTGGTGCAAATGTTTTATGTTGGCATGTCACCCCTTGATCTCTGCATGAAGGTACTGCTTGCACTCCTGTTATGACAAATGCCTTAGTCAAATGTCGCACAAAGTTACATCAAAATTGAGATTGATGCTTACAAAACTACAGCTTACCTCTACTTTTCTTACTCTTGACCAATGGCTTGGCCTTAAAGTTGGCCTGAGTGGCAATGGTCCTTGTGGAAGTCTGCCTAAAGTCTGACTGGCAATACTGAGTGGCAGCATCCCTGTGTTTACCTTCCATATTTTGCAAATCACTCTCACCTTCATCTACATCCAATTCGTCTATCAGCTGCCAATAATTAACAAATTTCATTGATCCGATGTAAAGTTAATGTACAGATGTAGCAGTTAGATAATTATTATTTCATGCAGTACTTACCCTTGCTACTTCTCTCTTTCTGAACGCTGATCGACCACACATGGCTAGTGGCGGTAAAGTGTCAGGTACAGATGAAGCCTGACCAGATGTATCGACTTCCACAGCATCCACATCCAATGGAGGAGATGCATGAATCGTGGGGATGGAACCAGCAATCAGTTTTAATTTCTTCGCAAACCCATTTTTTACCATTTCGTAATTCTCGAAGCATTCTGGTGTGAAGTGCTCAGAGCATAAGAAAGGCTTTCGCATATCTTTTAAATGTGTGGTTCCATTTTCGCTTGATGCAAACGAACTGCTTCCACTGCCTGTGGGTTGCTTCAGGGAACACGAACACTGACACACCCCTACTGGCTGTGTTACAGCACCATTTGGCAACACATTTCTCTGGCATGATGACAGGTGACAGTTGAACTAGATCTAGCGTCGCATCGTCGCAGGTAAAAAAAGTTTGAAAGTTCCACAAAACCAACGCTCGAGTGAAAAAAGCAACAAGATGCTGAAATGAACGCAAAATGATAGCGGAGTCGTCTGACAGGGGGGGGGGGGTACTAACAGCGAACGCGCATCGGAGCGATCTGATGATGTGTAGAATGCGCGACGAAGGTGCGCTGCGAAGCAAAAAATAATAGCTGCCGATTAAAGTGCCACCACCCTCGCACAGCATAACTTCACGCGGGTCTCGGTCGCCAGCCTCCCCAGACGCAGCAGCCCTCGCTGGCTTCCCGAGCGGTTCCTTTTGTGAGTCATAGGGTAATGGCCGCGCTGGAGATCGTTTACTCGAGATTATCCGATTTAGACGGCGAATTTCATCACTTTAGAGTTCAAAGTTTTGAAAACGGATTGCACAGAAGGTTTTAGATTGATGCATATTTGCTACTGTGGAAATCTTAAAGAAAGTGAAATTTTCATTTTAGTGGCCCTTTAAGGGTAACACCAGCGATGGCAATATATTTAATATTGTGACAGGCCATAATCTCAAAAAGCTTTTATCCGCTATGCAGCATTTTCGCGTGATTTACCACTTAACTTACAATACCGAGGCTACAGGGAAATCTGGGTTTATATGCGATATCGTGAATAGAATTGCAGAAGTAATAAAGGTGCAAATTCAGGTCCTCAACAGAAGGATGAGTCGTCATCAGGGTAATGCCACAGTCGAGTCCTACAGCTGTGAGTGAACACATCAGCGTTCACACCAGTCAGAGGCCATCTTGACTCCATTCAACGTGCTGGTCGTGTGAATGGAGCCCATATGGCGCGACGTGTAATATCACACTGTATGGCCTTAATTGATTCAATCAATCACCCGACCCCTGACGCTCTCTCTGAGGGGTGTACCATCAGAGAACACCAGGCACTAGCAACTCATTCCGTAGTGTCACAATTGATGGAACTTAAACGAACCCACATTTATATAAACTGTAAAATCTACTATAATGAGAATCATAGTATAAGCGCAAAAGGTCATGTAAATTCCATTATTCTCTTTATTGTTTGCTTTATTTCACGCAAATAGCAATCCCAGTACACCAGACAAATGCACGATTTTACTGTAATAATGTACCACATGTCGTATTTTTTGTCTCGAGTATTGTTCGGTGAGCGAGTTGAGTGTACTTCGTGTAAATGCAACACATATTGCTAGATCTAGAGCTAAACACAGAACATTACAGTCTGAAATCTCGGTCTAATCGAACTATAAAGCCTGCATTTGTTTAATTGTTTACTTATGAATTATTCTCGTAAGGCTAGGTCATTCTTCGTGGCTATATTATGGGCAATGCAATGTTGTGTTGAGTTGTTCCTGGTCTTTACACTAAAGAGACAACCAAGTATATGACCTTAGTTCGTTTAAGGAAAAAGTGTATATTCATTATTTGACTCTTGGAGAAGATATAAACTGGCTCAATTTGCACCCAGAACCTTTTCGCCTCTCAATCAAATGTGCTATAGCAATCCGATAGTTAATGCAATGTCAATATAATATTGATCAACGAACATTCCATAAATCGCTTTAAGATATCACTTGCAATTCATGAGAATAGTATCCACCCAATTTGTAGTACTTGTTATTTCATATTTAGATACAATGTATTGAATCTGCGAATCGGTAGTTTGTTTCGGTTACCTTCAAAAACGAAGAATTATCCATATTTTAACCAGGGAATAAATATAAATCAAGCGATGCAAGAACATTTAGTTCATAAATGCACCAAACTTAAGTGTAGCTTTTTCATAGCTGTGGAGAAATATGAGAGCAAGACTACATACATAATTCATGGCCCAACGGTTCATAGCCATGACATTAATTTGACCTAGACAGAACATTTTTAGCCCATACAATATATCATAAATGAGCCGCACAAACGCACATGCATATATGTACCAATGGCACCTACTATTTGGTTTTATTATCACTATCCTTGTTTCAACATGCTAAATACCAGTCCGACGTCCTCAAGCCAACACACTTGCAATTGTGTTTTTCTCACCACATCATTATCACACAACAATGTCCGTAAGTGGGACTTGCATTGAAAGGGGATATCAGGTCATTAAAACTTCACAAATCCAGTTATGCAACCCAACATAATTGGTATAAATGTCTGGTGCAATAACGCAGACGTTACAATGAACAACTAACGAAAGCTCGATGCAACATGATTGGTCATTAGTATAGATAGACATCTTAATTAGGGTGAGCCGAAGGCCAAATGAAGACAACTAGTGGACGAACCGTACGGAAAGAAGCCTTGCTACCTTGCCTTGTTGTTTGAATCAATTTCTTTTCCTCTGACACTAACTCGAGAATATCGGCACTGATGATTGTAAAGTACTTTTTGATCAGTTCAGACATAGATAGGAAGAACAAGCCAACAAGTAGTCATGCACTTATCATGTGCGTGATCCTGAATTACATTTGAACGTATCTGCAGCTAATTAAACACTTAATCACCTGATATCCCCTCCGGATAGATAATGGATATGTATATATGATGGTTAACCCCCCTTCCATGACGCAACAACGACAGTGACCATTCCTTAATGATAGTCTATGTTACAAGGGCGGTTATGTACTTCGTTGGGTATGCCCATACATAATAACTGAAGTGTTGAGGCAGTTGTGACACATTAATACAATAGCTAATGGGAAATCTACACGTGTCAAACGGGGTCTACGACAAACACCGACCACAGTGGCAAATCAGCTCCAAGTCATCGCACCACACCGCAAATAAAATGATACAAATAAAGCCGCAGAGAATATTTTACGCCTACGCCATGTCCTTGGCGGTGTTCTATAGATGTTGCACGCACAGAAGCCATGATCTTCTTATCTTGAGGATACACCTTGACATATTATATCTGTTTTAGCCTCCTACACCTCCTTGATTCTTGACCAGATGATCATATCATCAATATATATATATGGCATAATGCACATAATGCATAATGCTAAGAAATATTCACAAATATTGTCATCCAGTTTTGTTGGGTCATATATGTCTTGTCCTTTCAATGGATTTGATTAATATATCCTTTTTGCGCACCTTATCATGCCCTAATAATAGCTCGTATAAGTTCGAAATGTTCAAGGTTAACTTTTGAAATAATATCAAACGACAATCCATATTAGTTAAAGTTAATGACCATGTATCCTCGGTTGACATAATATGATTTTATGGTATCCTTAAATCTAGTTAGTTCTAATTCATCCTGATAGAGAAAGGTTTCTTGGTCCTGTGCACTCAAAAACTGGCATGTTGTAGAGCAGCTGAATGCTTTTTTTAAAGTTACTCACAGATCCTTACACGACAAATTGCCAAGCGCCTTTTAGACCGCATAAACAAAAGAGAGTCGACAGGTTTGCCGACAGCTTCCCATCAATTTTGCATTGTAATTCGAATCACGTTTGTAATCAAATCCTGGGGAAGTAAGAGTTTTGTGCAACAACTTCGTTTGCTTAAGATACTCAGTGAGTAGTTTACACTGATTTGTTTCATCTCAGCTCCGCGTACTCCGGTACGGCGTGTAGGCTCAGTGTTAGACCCCAAATTGCCGCTCAACCATAGATAAATACTGTGAATTTCCAACATGGTGAAGATAAATAAGATATAGTTACGCAACTGCAATCAAGTTATCTTGTTGTTCATCCCGTATCAGATATGCTTATCAATGTTGGAGCATAGTTTATGGTTTTATTCACCTCATTTGTAAGTGGCTGCTAATGGGCTCAGTCGGTGCTGTACGGAATATAAACACTTATATTCTATATATTGTATTTGAGTATCAACAGATGTATTATTCATACGGTTGGTTCTATTTACGTGTGCAATGTCTTCAATACTGTGTTGTTGACGAGTAACGAAGGCTCCTCACGTAGAGCAAGCACCTTTCAACTGTTCCGTGTATCCTTGCCAATACAGCCAATTAGTTTTTCTTAGGGTGATTCAGTCTCTTTGTGATGGCTGTGAACCCCGAGGCTCATTCAGGTTAATTGTCAATTTGTGACAGAAGCTATTTACGTTATTGAATGACTGGAAACTGCAACCCTATCCAAACGGACATTTATCAATATTCGCACTTAATCAACATTTCAATTGAGTATATATGGTACGTGGAATGTAATGATGTTATTAAGTCGCTAATTTTATTTGAATGTATCTCAACCATTTCAAGGGAGTTATTGACGCTTATAAATAGAGAAGGCGTTGTTGATTTCATTGATATATGGCTTTTATCGAAAAGTGACATAATGCACATATAATGGTCGCTTTTTAAACATGTAAAAGTAAATATCAGTTAGGAAGCTTTTCAAAATAGATTTAGCGATAATGATAGCAAAATATTGCGCGTTAACAATATAACCAACCCATTTTAAGTGGCAGGGCTGTAATGTACTGTGGAGTTATCTAAAGATCTTATCGATGGTCTTCAACAATAGGCCTTGTCAATACAAATTATAACATTAAATGTAGAAAATTAATTGCATTATATATCAGAAATAATTCTTAATAAAGACTTGCATGCACGTGGTGCTGATGGAAATGAGTGAATTAGATTTGATTGCATAAAACAAGTAATCGGCATACCAGACTACATCAACTCATTATGCAAAAATGTGCACATTTTTACTAAATGGTATTCGCATTTCTTCTTGAAAGGGTCATTGAATTCGAATCAGGGACGTTTCAAATGCGTAACTACCCAGCCATCATTTTTGAAAAGCATCTTGGAATATAAAGATCAATAAAGCAATAGTTTCTCGTACAGTCACGATTACAAAAGCTGAGTGACGACATACACACACACACACACACACACACACACACACACACACACACACACACACACACACACACACACACATATATATATATATATATATATATATATATAGTGATATATGCTATATATATATGTATATATGCATATATATAGATATATATATATAAATATATATATATATATATATATATATATATATATATATATATATTTATATATATATATATATATATATATATATATATATATATATATATATATATATATATATATATATATATATATATATATATATATATATATATATATATATATATATATATATATATATATATATATATGTATATAAGTGATGTTTTATGGGAGGAGCTAAACGCCGTCAGCTATATTGGCTGTCGGAAAATACTGTAATGACCCATGCATGAGGATTTATAAAGCTTCAATGCGGGCCAACATCTATGAATATTTGGTCCACGCAGTGGCTTTATCGGGGTAATCAGGTCCACTTTAGTCTTGGCGGGATGCCTAGTGACAATCCCACACTAACATAACGATAACCATGACATTATGTAGCTACATATAACATATAAACAGGCCCTGTAATAATACTCTCTATCCTTTATGTCTCATTTGTATATCATGCTTGTTGAATGCGAAGTCGTTTATTCTGAATATTTGTATATTTATGCTGTTTTTACAACATGGTAGACCTTGGAATCATTCATCTTCTAGCTTGGGGTTTGGGATGCGAAGTGTTTGAATTGCCATAGTAGCCTTAACCGTATAATGCATCCACTCGTTTGTCTTAGCAAGAGAACCCAAGGGTGACGATGCCGGTACATGCGTCCCCGTTGCAATCATGTGATTGCAGATGTTGTTACTAACTGCGGGGTAGAATTAACATTACTATATGCGATTTTATAACACTTTCAAGTTGTGCAAGTGGCCATAACTGATAGATATATGCACATTAAACTGATCGCCAATTATAGATCAGTAGAAGTGCTTGCTTCTCGCACCTACTTATTTCTTCTCGAGTATATTGCTATGTTAATATGTTGCTCCAACTAACTGAAACTCAAAGCTTATCTGACAAATACTTAACTATTAGCATTGACAAACAGCTGTATCTATACTTAATTTCAGCGCAGACAGTTTCCAATTACCACCGTCACTATCTCACACAAAAATGTTAATAGTTTATGCCAAACGACTGGCGCATTCACCATCAGAAAACATAGCCACCCAAAGACTGTGTTCACTCCATTTTACCCTGTCAGAGCGGGTGATTTCTGTTGCTACAATACAAGGATAAACACGTTTGTTTTTACAAAGATGACCCCCGTTAGGAGGTGAGATGTGAGCTGGGCGTTAAAGTGTCTATCGCACGATAAATCATGTCATTTTTTTTCTCGCCAGATTACGGAAATATAACCCAGAAGTACCTATTCTGTCTATGTATTAATTGTCAAAGTGCGCGCTTTCGGATCAAAATTCGACTTTAAAGATGAATTCTGCGTATCTAATCAAGTGGTTGCAAGGGTTTATGTTTACAAAGTTGTACCATGTAAACTACAACTAATTTTGGACTAAATAAATAAAGATGCACTTTTATTTAAAGTAGGCCTTATCAAAGGCTGATTACAATATTTTTAAAAGTTGATGTAGATTGATTCTGAGCTAGAACATATATAAGAGAGCAAGTACCGCAGCTGTTTTCTTATAGGATTTTCGGTTAGCCAATAAATTAATGTACTTAAGGAAGTGAAGATTATGGTATTATATTATGATTGTGGTCAGTGTTACATCAGAGTTTCTATGAATATCAAGGCTAAAACATATTTGCCATACAATATGTCATCCTTTATTAGATACATTAATATTACCATCACTACATCATGTTACAGGTGTTTGTGTGGCAACTGTCAACCCATGGCAGAGGTGGACGAATCTGCGTGCTGTGTGGAGATTCCTCGAGTCATGACCTCCATAGCGAACAGCCCCATTCCCATTGGTTGCATAACCCAGCATCCTGGTTTCAGACCAATCTCTTTGAACCCTTGGGACTTGCAAGTGGGATATTTCTCCTACAGACAACAACAGGGCACATGTCAGATAATGATGTTTTTTCTATTATTTACACATAAATCTGTACGAACGCTAGCAGTCATTATTTACAATTTCATTATACTTATTGAAACTGGTATGACAAAAAATATTTGAGCATGGATAAATCAATAATGTCACATGGTTATTTTACAGGCGTTACAGGTATGCTGCATAAAGACAGTTTGTTCGCTGGTGCTGGGGACATCTTGGACAAAAGATTAGAGTTCCGTTACCAGCCTGCGCTGTTACAACAATACGAGATAACTTCCCAGCACCAGATTATCAAGGATTCCTCTACCCTCCACTCACCTAGGACATGTTGTGATACATGCAGAACCTACTGGGATGCCTAGTGACGATCCCACACTAACATAACGATAACCATGACATTATATAGCTACATATAACATATAAACAGTAATAATACTCTCTATCCTTTATGTCGTATTTGTATATCATGCTTGTTGAATGCGAAGTCGTTTATTCTGAATATTTGTATATTTATGTTTTTTTTACAGCATGGTAGACCTTGGAATCATTCATCTTCTATCTTGGGGTTTGGGATGCGAAGTGTTAGAATTGCCATAGAAGCCTTCACCGTATGATGCATACACGCGTTAGCCTTAATCAGAGAACCCAAAGGTGGTGATGCCCGTGCACGCGTCCCCGTTGCCTTTATCTGATTGCAGTTGGTGTTATGCTTGAACCTAATAAGCGCATCTACTAACTGCGGGGCAGAATTAACATTACTATATGCGAGTTTATAACACTTTCAAGTTGTTCATGTGGCCATAACTGATGCTTATATGCATATACGCATTTAAACGATCGGCAATCATAAATCAGTAGAAGTGCCTTCATCAGCTGATTTTCGCACCTACTTATATCTTCTCGAGTATGTTGCTATGTTAATATTGTTATAGCTGTATCTATACTTAATCTAAGCGCAGACAGTTTCAAATTACCACCGTCACTATCTCACGCAAACGAAACTGTTAATAGTTTAAGCAAAACGACTGGCGCATTCACCATCAGCAACAACAGGGCACATGTCAGATAATGATGTTTTTTCTATTATTTACACATAAATCTGTACGAACGCTAGCAGTCATTATTTACAATTTCATTATACTTATTGAAACTGGTATGACAAAAAATATTTGAGCATGGATAAATCAATAATGTCACATGGTTATTTTACAGGCGTTACAGGTATGCTGCATACAGACAGTTTGTTCGCTGGTGCTGGGGACATCTTGGACAAAAGATTAGAGTTCCGTTACCAGCCTGCGCTGTTACAACAATACGAGATAACTTCCCAGCACCAGATTATCAAGGATTCCTCTACCCTCCACTCACCTAGGACATGTTGTGATACATGCAGAACCTACTCTGGTGTGCCTCAATGGCGTGTCGTGGATCCGGTCTCACCGCATCTGCACACATTGGAGGTGGTTGTTCTGTCTTGGGCAGGGTTGTCTCATAGCAAGCTAGCAAGAACTCAGCCATCAGGCACTCCACATACTCTGAAACATAACAGGAATCAAGTCACAGTTTGCACACCAGACTGTCGCTTATAACCTTATATCCCCATGATAATTGAATTTGTTGTTGTTTACATTTTATATATCAGAAAAAATATTCATAAAATGTTGCCTTTGTTGCTACTTTAGTGACAACATGCACCTGCTTAAACTTGGGGTATCATAGCTTGAAGACTGGCTTCTGTGTCACCTGTTCTCTTCCCCCATTTTCATTGTAATGGAGGGCAGCCTGTGATACAATGAACCAATTATATGTGACCTACATATATTTGGCACATGTAAACATATCAGCACATGTAAAGAAATTTAATGACTCGCACATTTAAAAACAAACACCACCATGAAGGAGCACTGTAAAACGCAACATATTATATCATAAGAATGAAACTTGCCTGGGAACCATACCGTCAACTTAACAAGATAATGGACTTTTTATTCAATACTTATACAACAAGAAAGTCATCGAGTCTCACCCTCTGCTTCTCGCTCTTGATAAAGTCAGGTCTGCTTTTCTTGGGCTGGGGTGGGAGGGGTTCACTTGCCTCACCATCCTTTCTTGCTTGCTTGACAGCAGAGGCCTTCGCAAAAAGATTAGGCACAGCATGTTGCTTCAAAACCCGCTTACACCGTGGTTTCCAATCAAGCTCTTCTCTGGGTTTCGGTGCCTGCTCAAAACATTCCTCGGTGAAATGAACTGAGCACACAAATGAGTACTTGCCCGGGCCCGGCCATTTGTCTCGCGATCGTAGTACCTGGCCAGTCCATTGTTTTTTTTTAAATCGTCCTTACCAGGAAACTTGAAAAAGTTCACGCCGTCCCGACTGGTACGCGAGCAGCCCCCAACACAACAACAATTAACCATCGTGTTCAGTCTGTCACAAGATGGCTGAAAACGATCAAAAATCCAAAAACCGAGAGACGATCTCCGACAATGCAAACAACGGGGAACTCCCTGCGTCTCTGAGAACGGGCTTAATTTAATGACGTCACACGCCTGGTCTGACCTAGACAATGGCTGCCGCAGTGTTTTGTCGAGCGCGCTAATTTGAACTGACCTTTTATCAAATTTGGCCTGAACTGATCAGATGCGAAGGTAATTGATCACATTATGAATTGATTTCAGCGAAGTACCTATAACCGTGCGATAGGCACTTTAATACATATCGACCGCTATGCGCGGTTAGACTAGGTGGCGAGGAGGTCGGTAAAATATAATACATTAAAGTCCTGGTGAAAACATTACAAATATTCCGTTTAATGCTCATGACCGAAAAGTTGTAAAAGCAAATCATCACTGATAATATCCAATCACTCAATTTGTATCATTAAGAAACAGAGAGGCTGTTCCGTTAGAAGCCGCTTCGATTGTGTGATTATTCAGAATACATGCTCTCTAAGCGGTACATATTTGGTCAGAAATGGTTAACTTGTTGGTTATGGAAACTGAAAGTCGTGTCGTGTATGGCGCGTATGAAGGCTTGTGCTGGAGAGGTGTTCATACCATCCGGTAGGAGGCAGCATCAATTAGGCCGTCGTGACTCAATCGGGCATTATCTACTTGATCTTCGTATCAATAGCCCTGATATGGATGGTGTCTGTGATGTCCGTGCAAATGACGAAGCCGTAATATTTCAATATCGTTAATGGTCTGTACGTTTGTATGCTAACTGAATCATGCAGTTTTCTAATGTATGAAGGTGTCAATGCCATGGAATAGTCATAGTTATTATTGCCATTGATTTATTATACTTGATAAAGTATTACATGTACGGCAGGGCTATTTATAGATAATAAATGTTAAAAAATTTGTGAGGCAAGTGGGATGTGTGGGTTGATGGTATGTGTGTTTGCGTTACGGTGCGTTATGGAAGATGTGCAGGTTAGTGTTATGGAGCATTACGAGCGTTATAGCGTAACGTAAGTTTCGAACGGCCCGTTAATGGGAAAGCGCGATCTACTCTGTCGGTCTCTTACAATAAATTGCCTGGGTGACATTTTGACATCGACATTGTGACACGTTTTACAACCAACATCCTTCACACTATATTGCTAATTTACCACTTAAGTCAAAGTCCACAGTAGACATTCACTTATTTGTTTCCCTTAATTTATGGCAGTAGATTGTACATCCAGACGAGGAAATCTGAGAAATGTTTCAAGGAATTTAACGTACATCATGTATCATTGAGGTTCAAAATGTAATGTTCTTTACAATATTGAACAATCGGAAGACTCCTGGTCAAAGAACAAAAATGTCTCATTGGAATGGAATTCGAGCGAACGACCGACTCTTCACCATTGGTTACTAGAGCCGAAGGTTATACCCACTCACCTCGTGCAGTACTGTAGCAGCAAACCAAGCTCATGTCTTGTCATATTGTACATATCGACAAGTCATGGGTATGGTTGCATCATAAAATGTTAAATGCCAAGATGGAGATAGATCACCTTCCCGTCGAGTGTTTTATGACACGTCCACCTCAGCAATAAGTGACACCAGCTACATCGTGACGACGTGGTCATCATCATGAATGACACTCTCAAGCCGACCATAAACTGCAAAAGTAGCATCCTAGGTGATAATTCGCCACGCATTCTGCTCACCTGTGTTGCCACTAAGACAACCGCACCTATTTTTTATTGAAACGAAAAAATCTCTTCCCGACAGAATTGGCATTACCATGGAACATATCAATAAAAGACACGGGGTAGTCAGTCTTATGCCATAGACGAATGCTGTATATGTGAAAGCGGTTTCTGTACAACACACAGCGCGCAGACTCTAGATTATCTGCAATTTAACGCGCTGGTCGTGTGAATGAAGCCCATCTGGCGCGACGGATAATATCACGCTGTAATGTGTAGTCGTAATTGGTTCCATCAATCAACAGATCTCCGTACGCTGACAGAATTGTTTACTACCAGAGAACCCTGCTTCATACTGGCGCTATGAACACCAAACACAAGCAGCTCACATCATCGTGTTAGAATTGATGGGACGTAAGAGAGCCCGATTTAATACACAATATCAAATCAATCATATGATATGTGATACAAGTAGACGCCATGCGGTCCATGACTGGAACTCTTCGATTTGTAAATTTATTCTCTATTAGAGAATGTATTAAGTCAAAATACGGTATGCATTCTAAAGCGCAAATTGCATAGAATAATAGACCATATGTGCTGAATGTAATGGCAATTTTATTTCCCACCACTCTGGTGGGTGTTTCGTTGGGCGAGTTGAAAGCGTATGAACTACATATTATCATTATTATGTTCATTAATATAACGAATTGTATTCACACTTTTTAATGGGTAGCACCTGTACCATTATGTTCCAATGAAGTGGGGTGCAGAAATGCTCTGCTGAATCTAACGAGGAGGGAATATGACCGACCGACACATTAGACACTGGACTGATTGCATGGCTCTGGCTCGCCTGAGTTAATTTTCCTGGAAGTGTCATGGTTAGGGTCATGCATCAGCGTCCGGGGGACTTTTTGGTATGTTACCCGGCTCGTGAGTCAGATTAATTTTGTCTCAAACCATATGTTGTAAGAATGGTAAGTAGGGTCATGCATCTAGAGCAACAAATGTACCCTGACGCACATGACGCACGTGACAGTAATGACGCCCATGGTACAATGGACATATACGTGCAATGATGAGTCACGTTGTATGATATACATGGGATCACCGTGCTTGGGACCGCCATTAATATGACAACGTGGTGTGTAACATGTTTACTTTAGCTTGTTAAGACGGGTCAACCGGTTGACTGTGATGGGAAGAGTTCAGCAGTCATTCGAGTCACCGATTTGAAAGTTTTGCAATGACACAACTGCAACGTCTGTGCATCATCGCTTATTAACTTTCCTTGGGTCACCTGGAGGAGTTCGACCCGCATCGGCACAATGTTTATTTCAGAAATCGTAGAGGCCAGCCAGATCTGTAGCCCATGGCAGGCGCGGTTAACAAAATATCACTGTGCATTTCACGACAGCCATAAAATCTTTGGTTTTTACAATTTTGCGGTTTAGCATTGATACAACGAGCTATAGTGCAATTCCATCTAAATGATCTTAAAGGTAATGGAAAATGATTGGGCTTCTTGTTAAGTTGTGGCTCGAGACAGAACTTCCACACAGCTATAAGGAAAATAAATCATACGTTTCAACTAAATATAACCAGCACACAGGTTATTGCGTCAAAAGGATGTGTGCCCATCACTGAACTTTATTGACAAAGGCATTGTTTACGATGGATATTGCCTGTGTCAATTGCGTGTTCTCTCCACTTCACTTCACAAGACCCCAGAAGGATTGGTCTCGTCCTTCGATTACTCTAGCGACAGCTTCCTCTGAGTATTGAAGATACGGGGCGATCTGATTAACATAAACGTCCTTCGATTACTTTGACAACTTCGCATAGTAACACTGATGTTCTAAGAACGTTCTTTCGATTACTCTAGTGACACAACTTCGCGTAGTAAGTTAACGAATGCAAAACACAAGATAGTCGTGATTACTTGAGTGACCATATCTTGACATAAGCTAAGTATCCGGTGGTAACTAAGTGTTCCTTCCCTTACTCTAGTGACAACTTCGCGTAGTGTCCTTTACAAAGGAACAAGGTGTTCCTTCGATTACTCTAGTGACAACTTCGCGTAGTAAGTTAACGAAGGAACAACCTTCGATTACTCTAGTGACAACTTCGCGTAGTAAGTTAACGAAGGAACAAGTGTTCCTTCGATTACTCTAGTGACAACTTCGCGTAGTAAGTTAACGAAGGAACAAGTGTTCGTGATTACTCTAGTGACAACTTCGCGTAGTAAGTTAATGAAGGAACAAGTGTTCCTTCGATTACTCTAGTGACAACTTCGCGTAGTAAGCTAACCAAGGAAAAAGTGTTCCTTCAATTAAGTAAGGTTTTAAGAAAGTTCTGGTGAAAATCTCTCCTTGCTTAAAAACAGGAAAGTGGCTCTCTCATTAGGCAGTCCGCCAAACATGAAAAATGGCAGACAAGTAAAATGGTCATTTACATAAACATGCGGATATGCATAGTAATAAATCGCACAAAAAGATTAATCGAATCGTTAATTGAAATATGCTAATTTACAAAATGTTGTCCTGTTTGTTTGTGTTTGTGTGCATCTCAAAGAATTCTGTAGAACACGCATCTAACTAGACAATCACAGCCGGTCCAAGATCAATGTTTGCCCATATATAAATATATATGTATATGCAATTATAATGTTTGAATGCGGTGAGCAATATTCAGCATAAGCTTCCCAGCTCTGTGCATCATCGATGTCGAGCCGACTCACTACCTACAGGATTACCCAACAATGGACAAAATATCACTGGGCAATTTCAGGACGGCCATAAAATAAACGCTTTACATTTTCCAAAGCATATATCGTACTAAATATAACCAGCAATCTCGTTAAATACGTCCACATGAAAGTGCCCATCACTTAACTGCCCAGCGACCTTGTTTACGATGGATATTGCCTGTGTCAATTGTCTTGCCCTTCTACTTCACGCTCATAAGACCCCAGAGGAATTGGTCACGCGAGGGGTTGGTAAATTAGCTTAGTATTGAAGATACGGGGCTTTCTGATTAACATAAACGTGCGTCGATTGCTACTCGAGTTGTCAAATTATCTAAATATATCTCCAAAGGCCAATTCACAGCGACGACGTAAAGCATTGATAATGCAAGGAAGAACAACGTTTAGGTGGCGCTCCTTGCCTCCCACGTATATACAGAATGACGAGTCATCCGTTTCATGTAACTCCACCTACCCAGCCACTGACATGCGTGCTCCTAGCGTGATTCGGTTCAGTGAGTGCTGCCGGTGACACTCACATGCCGCTTAGATGATATACGGCGAACACTATCTGGATTTATCATCATTCTATTTGTTACCACAAGTTAGATACCGGCTTCCCTGCGGTAAACGGAACAACCACGGCCCTGCTCGAATCCTACGCTTAGTAATGTGCCAATACATTGGGAAAAGTGTATAGCAGTTTATTTGTCAGATATGGGGTAAGGCACATTAAACGCATAAATGGCAACCATCAGCATGTCCATGGCCTATGTTACATCTACAGCTTCTCCAACAGATGTTCCCTTAATAAAAACGTAGATTTGGGCATCCAGCGATTCTCCCTCATAGAGCAGCAGAGGAGGCTGGCTGTTAATGCTAGTGTCTTGCTGCGTTACGACATTCTAAAACACATAGTAGACCTTTGGTTGAACCTGTGGTACCATTGGTAATGGCACCAGCAATGGTGCACGACAATACATGCATGAATACATATAACTATAGTATTTACTCACCTATTCGTATGGAGAAGATTGCCAATAGATTTCAACTGAAGCGTTCAAAATTCCTACAGCAACTGGTAAAAGAACGGCCACAAATGCCAAGCTTCCGGTATATCGGTGCATTCATCCACCACTGCAGCTGATGCGGCGCGCATCTGTGGTTATGTAAGCAACCCGTACGATCAGCGCCTCGCGGTCTCCCATAAAGGCATAAGAGAACGATCTAAGGGTGGTCAGATGGACTACGTAACTAGTCAAATACTACCGGACCAGCCCTGCTAGTCATTGTGACCATGTTGCTTAGTCGATTTGACCATGGGAGCAGTTGTTACAGAGTTTGACTATCTTCAACAACTTGGTGTTTTGTCTGACAATATGTTAACCATTCCACCACACCATGACCGCCTAAATGACACACTTAATTCAGGTTCTGTATCTGACATTGAAAAGCGATATCAGGTCATAAATGATCGACAAGTGCAGTTATTTGAACTTGTCCATCACATCAAGTAACACGTACTATATTGTTATTTACTTTCTTTGTGCAATAACGCACACCATACATTTGAATAAGTAAGGCATGCTCGATCCATGATCTATAATTGCTTGAGTAAGTAATATGGTGGTACGTATTGATGATTCGTGTGAATAAAATCCGTGCCTTGGATGATCTGAAGGACAGTTGAAGGCAACTAGCAGAAAATCAGCAAAGACAGTAGCCTAGCTTGAAGTAACGTGAAACAAAGATAATGGATAACATTCAATGCAACCTTGCTAGCGGGTTATTGAAATATATATGAAGGTAACCAATGATGAACAGAAGGAACGTACAAATGAAGCACAGATGAAGGTAACTAGTACCACATTGTGCCGTCAGCGCCTCAACCTTCCAACTTCACCCTATCCCGCCCCTCAAACTACTTACACATTGGTGCATTTAAGTACAGTAAATTTAGACTGTGTTTCTCTTATGCACGTATATTATCTATCATGGCGGGCCTTTATGTCTATAAAAAGCGGATCTTAATAATGCAGGGAATTTCCCTCTATAACAGATTATGTAAATCACACATAACTAATTGAGTGTGTTCCTGGCGCCTCAATATGAGTGTTCCGATGAAATGACGTGTGATTACCTCTGTTCTTAATTATATCATGTCTAGGCAAGAACGTAGTGGCATCCGTTATTACATCCAACAGAGAGCACAAAAGCAATAGTCCACGTGCGTTATTCAGGGGGCGAGCTGACATACATATTTATAAATATATTATATATATACATAAATATAAAGTTTCTACGCCGATTTCGTTATAATAGCGACAGGACAATGTTACATCATTCAATTACTTTGTTTGGTAGAAGCTAATACATACATTTATTTATAATATTATACATATTTTATATATACATATATATACTTTTATACATGTACACACATACTTATAGATATATACGGTTTGATCATGCTTCTTGCGCTCAATGGAGCCTTCATAGCCTGACATTAAAAGCTTGCCTGCCTAGCACAGGAAATATGTTTACGCCGATTAGGTTATGTACTGGGAACAGCACAATGTTACATAAGTCAAATAATTCGTCTGATAGAAGCTAATAGCATGAGTTATGACCTGGTTTACATGTTTATTCTCGTACCATATTATCAATAGAATTAATGTATTGTCACATAATAACAACAATCGGTAATGATATATTAAAAAGTATCATGCTTTTAATTTATGAAACGCAATGATGGGCTCGTGTGTGGTAATGCACTTTTACATAATAGCATAATGAAAATAATGGCAGTGATACGGAGGATATTAAGTACAAATGAAACACTTTATGATATTGATGTTACCTAAGATAAGGTTAAATACAAGATCATGCATGAAGTGACAGTTAAAATGGCATGGAAGAACGTTTGTGTAATCTTTCAAAAAGGTGAATCTTCTTTCTGCACAGCTGCATCAGTCTCTGATGTATCAGACGTAACCATGCAGCTTCATATGCAATATAACTTTATATCACTGGGGCGCCCCAAAAACACTTGCTTTTTTTCTCTCATTTAGATACATCTGTGCCCACGCCGAAAGTCATTGTTTCCTCGGCTATCCGATATAGCCAAAATCAAATTTGAGCTGTTTAAATATAGGCTTTGTGACTAAGATTACTGCTTGCTGATATTGCCTTTCATCATGAGCTTAGAGCAGAAACATATCAGATAGGCAAATACTACATACGATATAGCTCATGACATTGATGCGGACATGATGTAGTGCATCGTAAAAGAGGAAACTAATCCTTTGACCTTATAGAATTTGGTGAACATGGTCGAACTGCTGAGACTGGAGGAGGTCGATCCATTGTTATCTTAATTACTTATCAATAAGTATACATCAATTCAAGTTTAGCCAACAAACATGTGTGGCTTTAAATAGCATCTTTGTCTATTAGTTTTACTATAGTATTCGTTGTATATATATATATATATATATATATATATAATATATATAATATATATATATATATATATATATATATATATATATATATATATATATATATATATATGTGTGTGTGTGTGTGTGTGTGTGTGTGTGTGTGTGTGTGTGTGTGTGTGTGTGTGTGTGTGTGTGTGTGTGTGTGTGTGTGTGTGTGTGTGTGTGTGTGTGTGTGTGTGTGTGTGTGTGTGTGTGTGTCAATTTATATATACAAAACCACATATATGTTCAAGTATATATATCCACACTACCACGGGCCTTGCTGTTGTGACTTGTTTTATGACACTTGTTTCACGATACAGCACCGGCAGTTATTAGCCTCTGTATGCGTTTGCTTTATTATAATCGCTTGCTATCAAATGTCGCAAATGCCCTCTTTGACCCGATGAAAATATCATGCCACGGACACTGTAATGCCATGTCCGACCATGTTAAAAGGCATATTGACGTTGAAGGAGTCATATTGGACGTACATGGCAGGAGTGTATGGACGTACTGGTCATACTGGACGTTAATGAAGGAGTCATACTGGACGTACATGGAAGGAGTCATACTGGACGTACATGGAAGGAGTCGTATTAGACGTACATGGAAGGAGTCATACTGGACGTACATGGAAGGAGTCATACTGGACGTACATGGAAGGTGGCGTACATAGCTGCTGTACAGGTGGAGCTGCCAGAAGCGGTACTGCTACAACTGACAAGCTAAGGGTTTGTATATGCATAGGTACGCGTCATGGTTCCTTGGCAATAATCATTCCATACTCTATTGTAAACCGAAACATGAGACACAAAATATGTTCAATTGCGATCATTTGTGGCGAGTATGTGGCGGAATACTTCACCGAGTGCATTTAAACTATGGCAGGCAGTTCGAGTTCAGTATAGTTGCTATACTTTCCAGCAGCATGACAAAAACTCTGAGCTGGCGCATGAGTACAACTATGTGTAAAACCTACACAACATTCCATGCAGAAATGCCATCACTAATTTAGGCCTTATTTGTAAATCAAGTTTGTAATTATATCTGAATATACAAAAACTATGGAATTAAGTAAATGAGCCCTGTTTTGTGATCAATGTTCCACATTTACGTAAGAGCTATATTATGTGTGTCAACCATCGATACTTCTTTGATGGCTTCTAGCTTCTGGTTAAACATTACGCAACCAGGCGCCATGGGACATAGGCATCCTGCATTTTCAAACTCTTTTATGTGGTTGTCGATACTTTGATGTGGTTGTCGATACTTTTATGTGGTTGTCGATACTTTTTTTACATCGAGTATAACATGTGGCCCGTAAACCAAATAAGACCTTGTGATTAATAATGGGGACGAACAATTCCTAAGCATCAATCTTCGGGCGCGCTGAGCAATAATTGTGGAAGTACAGTCAGTTGTTTTTCCATGGGTGATGGGAGGGGGACGGGTTGGGCGTTAGCATCACATATTATCTATCTTCACAGTAAATTTGTTGTCCACTCAAACGAAGGTCGCAAATTTAATGTTTTATATCAACACTATAGCAGCTCGTCCATATTTAATCAATGTTAGCTATGTTGCACATTTTATCACACATGGATGCTACATCAATGTGCAGCTGAAATAGATGTCGCATCGTAGGTATCATCATTCACGTAGCATACCTTATTTAGACGCCAAATAGTCTTTGCGCCCCCGCAGAGACAAATAGTGGTCAAGAAATAATTGCATACTTGACAGTTGTTCGGAAGGATTTTCTCTCAGGTGCGAGCGCTAGCTATAGCAACATAATCAGCGCAAAATCTTGGTGGGGAAAATTCAGTGTTAATCACATTGTGCACAATATGTGTGAGGCGGATTTTAGTGGATGAATGAATTACTTACGTCTCTGGGCGAATTAACAGACAATAATAGGACATACAAACATATATATATATAAATATATATATATATATATATATACACATATATATATATATAAATATATACATATATATATATAAATATATATATATACATATATATACATATGCTTTTTACTTCTTTCGATCTCTCACATTCGCACTGTAGATGGCATCAGATCATCAAAACACCAGGGGCGAGTGCCTAGCTTATGATAGCCCTACAAGACGTCTGGGTATCTATTTATATTACCGTTCGACCGTAGCTAAGTCAGTGACAGCGGTGCTTGCCAGACTGTCTGGCAGTCCCTTTTTGCATGTATTACTAGGGCCTACTGACTGTGCCTCAAATCACTGACCTGGAGATCGATATATTCTAATTTGTTTTTGAAAGTGCATAGTGGACCCCCACACCATACAATATCGTGATAAATCACACAAAAGACAAAACAAAGTTGCTCTATTAAGTCCTGTCACCAACACACTTGATGGTAGTTAATAATTGCCAGAACACATTTCCATTGCCATTATTAACACAGACAGGTGTAAATGTACATTTACTTGGTTACTCAGAAATAAAATGGTACCTAATCATGTTAAGGTACACACTACAAGGCTGACTATTTACAATGAATGCTACTTAGTATTCAAAACCACATTAAGAATATTTTGACACAATGAACAATTGTTGCACAACTGATCTAAAAAGATAAGCAAATGATCAAACATGACTAAACTTCAGGGTTTTCAGATTCTTCCTGTTACCAGCTTGTTTTAAACGTCTGTTTTCCTTCAATGTATGATGGATGCGATTAGTAAGCATTAGGTGCAGTACCGTCTTTTCAACATGACACTGAACACACACTATGGGAGAGAAATCTACATTTTTGGCAACACTACTGATAATTGTATTAATTACACCTTTCTTTGACACAGACACCTCTATAACATTTCTGTATTCATGTTCAACCAGTGTTAACACATCCAGTAAAACAAGTGGAAGGGGCACACAGACCAGTCTTGGCAGACTCATAGTTTTTCTTAACGAGGAATTGATATGATGGTTCATTATGATCTATGTCAGTTGACTTATTAGAACAAGCCGAGCACCTTTTAGCTTCTTGACAATATAACCACCAATGTATGCCAAAACATTTGTTTCCTGATGATCGAGAGGATCGATGACAGTAACGCCTCCTGGTGAGATACCACTGGCTCCAAGGGAGGTCTGGGTGCTGCCAGGTTTACCAAGAACTTGTCGACATCTTCTTTGCAGTTTGAGTTGCTTATTGGTGCCATGACACCATCCACCATAACCTAAAAACAACGATATAGTACTGATATAGCATTTATGAAAGTACACAAATAAAGTTTACTGATGAACAATGAGGGTCATAAATACATCTGACCATCTTACAAATCAGAGGTTTGTGATAATACCATTACCAGTAAAGATACCTGTCTCAAAGATGCTCTGAACTCCCGAGAATCTGGATTGTCACGCTGTGCTCCTTTGGACCTGATGATCGTAAACATTTTCTCCAGGCAATCTTGGTTGAACCTGTTTGTCAGCAAGAACTACGCCGTGGGTGTAGTGGAGTTTATCCCAAATCTGCAGCAGTGTTTCTATGGAGATCTGCTATCCACGGAAACAAGCCGGTGTGCGGTATCCTGAAATATTAATGAATAAAGTATTAAATTATATTACTAAAGTAATTATCATTCTGTACTTATAAATAAATTAATATTGAATATGTAATCTTTGGAGTGCTGAAGATTTTTATGTCATGCCTTTGGTTTTGATGCTTTTTATCCACTCCAGATTGCTCTTCAGGAATTTCACATGTCCAGACGTTGCGGAGTAGCCATGACGCAAGGGCTGGACTTGTCAGAGAGCTGCTCTTGAATGTGTTGAACAGCTGGTCCATCTGCTCACAAAACGCGGCGGTGTGTTTGGCTTCTTCTGAAAATATGAACCAATAACATTCTTATCAAAGAAATACCTGTATATGATAGAAAACGAACTATGTACGAGTAGAATATGTACCTGTAATGATTTGCCAATCAGCCATGGCGGTCATTCCAGCTGCTACCGAATGACTGAGTATTTGGGTGGCCAGCCGAACTCGAAGTGGGGCGAAGGGAGGTAATTCCAGATGCTTTCTTGTGAGAGCCAAACGGATAGCTTTCGAACAATCCTGGTCATAGAAGTCGTGTATGTGCTTCCACAGGATGTCGTTCCCATCTACGATGAAACCATGGTTCCTCTGGTTGTTTCTCATCGACTTTACCAAATGGGGTGGATCGTACATGACAAATATCTGGTATTCATTATGGTGAAAGAAAGGCTCATCACAGTGATACCAAGCTGCTTCTTAAACAAATTGACATTGCTTGAGCCCTGATCAGAAAGAATCACGAGCACAGTCAATCCGACTTCCTGGAGCTTCTCTATGGCCTGATAGAGCAATGATTTCATAGTGGAACCACTCATAGTACCATTAGACAGGAAATAGCCGACTGGTAATTTCCATTTTGTCAAGAGTCCTCTGACCATACAAACTAAAGCATGGTTAGCCAGTTCATCTGACCGTTCGGTGGTATGAGCAAATCCCTCAATCATATCACTATGTTTGTCATATGACACTCCTTCTTTGATGGTCATTTCGTCAATGGCAACACTAACTTGTTTGTCATTTGCTGGAAGGTTGGCGACTTTTATCTTCAGTGCCTCTAGGATGTGGTCACTGAACCCAGGAGAGATGTCAACTTTGCTGACGAGGCTGCGCAAGGTAGTGACTGATTGAAGAGCAAACACTCTACGGAGCAGTTTGTACGTCTTAAGACTCGAGTGAAGAACTGACAGAGCGAACGTTTTGTCCTTCTCAGTCCAGCGGCGACCTCTGGCTGACTTTTTGCTTATCCGGACTTGTGCCATAACAAACTGCAACTGAGATGGTGACAGAAACTGTGACAGTTTGGTCCGTAGATCCAGAAACACCTGAGCTTTGGTAACCTTCTTATGGACTCTAACAGGTCGCTGCAATGCCTTCTCCTTCTAGCGGCGTACATGAAAAACACATATATAAATCCTATCAATGACAATTGGAGTTAAAACATGCGATTTCATAGCACCAGAAATATAGGGGAACATAAGCTTCAAAAAGGTTTAAACAATTCATAAGGGGGAAAAATATGGGATGCAATCCATTGACCAAGTAATTAATTTGTTTGGGGTCTTATTTTAATTGAAAAACTTGGAATCCTTATATATATATATATATATATATATATATATATATATATATATATATATATATATATGAATTCGCTGATAGGTATTTATACTATATATATATATAAAATACTCAATATACACTTAAAACATTTATACTACAAGTTAAAAAAATACTCAAATACACTTAAACATTTTTATCAGTTATAAAAATGTTATCGAAAATCACATTTAGTTTGCATTTTATGTAAACAAGTAACATAATAGTAAAAGTTTGGACTGTGATTTTTCAACACATTTAACTTAAATAAAATATCCTACATTTAATTGGTTATCCTTATCTGCTAAAAAATAAATTAAAACCAATAAATACGATTATAAAAGATAATATAACGCCTGCATCTTTTAACTATGATTTTTTTTTCGTCAGATGCTCTATTTTCCTTTCTGTAAGTTTCATACCAAATAACAAGAACTTACTAAGGATCTAACAACAAAGAAATGTTGATACAATTTGACCACCATTAATTATTAATGTACATACAAAAACATTTAAGATTGAACACATTCATTTGTGTTTCCACAAAATAATTATATTAAAAAATGTATGTATTAACATTTAAAAAGTATACCAAGAGATTCTGTGGACTGTTTGCAAGTTGGCAGTTCCAGGTCAGTGCCAGATTCCAGCACAGTTTCCGCCTTCTTCTTCTTGGAGATTGGATCTGGGCGACATTATGGAGCACGCCTCTTGCTTCCTACCATTGGTGGTAGATTGCTCACATTCACAATGGTAGGATTAGCAGATTTGGGTATCTTAAAACAAATATAAAAAGAACAATCTGAAAATCACCCACAAGCATGTATACAGCAGTGGTTTGCATATCATGAGTGGTTTTTCTTTTGTAATAGCATAATGCAACTACTAATTGAAAACAACCAACATAGTACCCAAACCTAATAAGCAATCACCAAAGATTTTTGTCCTTCACATTCATGAACATAGAGTCCTCAAAGTGGTCGTGACACACCCTACAGTTGTTGTACAGGTAGGTGACCGACTTGTTCCTCAAATCATCTCGACGAAGGTTATTCACCTACAACTTGCATCTGAAAAAGGTGGTGGTAAAGGGGGTGGGGGGTGCTGACAAAGGTAGAGAGGAGGTACGATTACTGTGATTACTGTAATACTACTAGTAATCAAATCAAATCCCCCCCCCCACACACACACACACACACGAACCAGATTCATAGATTTATATAACTAGTCCCGTAATACAGTCCTTCCTCCAATTTGGCCAATACCAAGATACAACTTCCATAAGCAACACCATGCAACAAGTTTGTCACAACATAAACAGTTGGTGTACATGTTTTAAGTTTTAAGTAATGATAAAGTTATCGTACTATCGCTCAAAACCACAACATACAACAATTGAATTTCCCGGGGAATTTTACACGATGAGAATCGACCCAAGGCACTTAAACCAAATAAATACCTTCTTTCATCCTTCGGGAAACGAAAGAAACTCAAATGTTTGTGCCATTTTCGTGAATGGGAGCAGTTTATGGCCGCACAATACGAGCCGCTGCCATCCCAGTGCGCTCAGTTGGAATGAGTTTAAGGTGACGGACCGTTTGGAGCGCCACTAGAGCATTGTGTCACACGGAATAGACGGGGAGTCGGGTATCTTTGTCTAGTAGTATCTTTGGTTGAACTGCTATTCTGCCGTTGGTTATTCTATCAACCCAATGCCTGTTACTCAGCCCAAAGTGCCTCTGTCAACCAAACACCTGCTACTTTGCCTCACGCGACGCACACCTGTCATTCTTATATCTGGTGTAACACCATATACACAAGAATTTGTGTCATGAGGTTGAATTTTTTGGTTTCGCTTTATCACTGATTCAGGGGTAATTGGTGCCTGCATAATTACACCCCTGGCAGCACAAGGTTTGTACAATGAAGTGGTCTGCTGTCGTGTAGTGTTGACTTGTGATATGCTTCTATTACAACCACGTCCCAGTAGACTGACCTCGTTCACTGATTGGCACCACGAACGCATCCTTATATTTGTCGGCTCATAGTGTCTTAATAGCAGAGCAATGCATTGATTAACACCACGCCGTAACTACAAGGACGCATCCATGGAAAATATAAACATTTTCTAACCAACTTCCGCCTGCTGTTCATCCGGGAATTATACAGGGCCTAGTCAAAGAAATATAACGGAAACCATGCTCATGGATCTTTGCATAATGCATGCAGAAGCGTTATTTTTACAACTGACGAGATGTTTTGTGAGGGCCACGCGTCGTTGGTCATAAACTAAGAGCCTTGTGTTAGTTCTTCATGTTAATGTACTTTGCTATTATTGAGATCATTTGGTGGAGATCTAGCCGGTCTGGGCAGTCATGTCGGTATAACATTTCAACTATAGATAAGAGCAAACATAACGCTGCTTATAGCATAAATACAAAACCCGCGGCCTATTCCGATATAATCCCATATTGGTATATTAAGCTTGTCCTCATGCAAACTTATTATGCATAGGTCTTGCAAATGGGACGAGTCGGTCAATCTACTTTGCAAATAATTCTATGAATATGAGATATATGCGACGCGTGTTAGTCTATCAATTACTACCATAGCATTAGAATTATCGGGGCTGATGCTGGCGAACCCGGTTTATCGATGGATACTAAAGGCAACAAGAATTCACGCAATATGTATTCAGCATGGTGCGTGTAGTATGTTTTATTATGCACAACATCTGAATGTCTTATTTATTCGTGCAACGAATACAGCACAACCCAGCCATACATCTTATATATACTCGAATTCTTGCCAGCGGGGTCCTCCAGAGGAGGGGGCCAAGAGATATGTGTACGTCTTGTTGTTACAAAATATCCAGTGGTCAAACAATGTTTGAATAAACGAAACAGATATTTGTTATCTGGCAATTAACCCCTATTTTAGATATAGTTCAAAGTGTGCAACAATCAGCGTAATTGAGGTGAAGTAATATTGCATGTGTACATTAGTTTCCGTATATACATATCAGTATCATTGATTTGGTCATGATAGCGTTCATCATGGAGAGGCGCGGTGGGGAGGTGATTTTAATACAAGGCGTAAAACATATATATTTCTGTTTTCGATTAACCCAGCCTTTCGGCGCCGATTATGCGAGCGACTTGGTATGAGATTTGGTTATCATTTGTCATCCCTGAGGTGTCGGCTATCATGAAGGAACTGAGCGTTGTACATAAGACGTGCTGTCGCTTCACAAAGTTGTCTCATGGCTTCGTGGGTAGCCATCGTTCGATCAACGTGTAAATATAACACCTGCACAATGCATCAGTGTAAGATACCCACTGAACTCACGTTGTAGGCCCAGATCAAAAAGGAACGTTATGTTAATATTGGGCTTGTGTATGTTCAGTGGTTTTACACATAATATTCAAGGAGGTTTATTTCTGCATGCTGCTGTTCGTGTGTGATGAAGCTAACGCTTTTGAATTCAGTGGAACAACTATTTCTCACTTGTACGTGGTGTTACCAAAAGACATTAAACTGCAGCAAAGTCGTCAGTTTGTGAATTTACGCCTAGAAATGTATGCTTCGTAAGCAGTTTATCTCGATCATCCATTTGAGGATCTCTATATACCAAATAGGATACCAAGTGTTTTAGTCATATCCCATGGGGCGATCATGATGTGTCTAAGGTAATGATCAGATTCCAGCACGACCTCATATGCAGTCGCACGATGGAGATAGGCACTTTATTAACTTTAGCACGTTGATAATACATTTTCATGATTTCCTTTGAACAAACGCCCAGACTTATTTTTGTATTAGTTGTTGCTAATATCAAAATTAACAGGACAAGAAGGTTGACCAAAGTCACTACCAAATTCATGGCCATATTCATTAGAGTGTCAATAATAAACACCCCATCCCTTCTTCCTAATTCTCAAACAACACAGTCGTGACGGAGTGGGGCTATCTAAGCTATATATTGACTGATGCCATTGTTTAATAGAGTCAATCACATTAACTAAGAGACCTCTACAGCCTTGGATTTGTTGTGCTTTACCTTGCTTGTGTCCTTGTTTACGAAGAAGTCTTACTTTTGTCCTTGCGATTGCAAAGCGCTTAATAGATTAATGGATGTACATCACAGCGCAGTAATCGAGTAGCACCCCAAAACAGCATAACCTGCGAGTCATCAGGACATGCATGTTATTTATTGGTATTATCTATAAACTCAAAATTAAGATAAAGATTGTTCGCACAAGGCGTGCGTGCGCAAATATACTGTAACGTAGAGCTTTCGTAAAGGTCAACTGTTTTGAATAAATATTTCCAAGGATAAACTCTTCTTGCTTCTTTCGAGCCTTTATAGCCTGACATGGTAGCCTTGTCTATATAACCGATTGCGGAAATGTGGCCAGTCTGAATAAGTTGGGGGCGTGATCGGGCCAGCACTGCTGTATTTTATAGTGACTATTTGCTTACAATATGAGCGGTATTGTATTCTGATTTTCTTTATATTCGCATCATTGATACTTCGTACATTAGCAATAGGATTGAGATATTGTCACTAAATACATTCATTCGTTACTAATACAAAATGATGCGCACTTGTATTGTATTGAAGTTTTACATAATTATATTATGTAAATAAGCCGCAGCCATCTCGTATTACTACAGATGAAAGTGAGGATAACTAAATAGATGTTCCTTGAGATACAGTACGTCTATCTTTTGTCTTCCTCAATCATCAACCAAACATTAATGAATATGTGATTTTGTCTTGTGCATGCAGCATACTCAGGATGATGGCGATGTCTTACTAACTTGTAAGGTGCTCTCATTCCACACCATGCCACAAATATGATTCTTCCTCGAGGCTTCACCCATACCGAATGGCTGCCTTTGAAGAGCTGCCGTCTTAAAATACATCCAACACTACACGCAAGGTTCTGTAAGTTAGAAATATGAGACATCCCTTGCCATGAAGGACGTGGTTTATAACCTTTTATTAGGTATATCCTTTGCGGTATTGCACTCTTGTATTAACAGATTATGTCATACATAGCCAAAATTAGCCAAATGCATCCACATACAGAGTGTTGATTTATGACTGACACATATGGCAGATATTCAACAATGTCTCGATGATGCCACCGGGGTTTTCATTCTGACTTGCCATGGTCTTTGTGATTGAATCAATCGAACCCCTTTTTTGTTGCTGCTCAAAGTGACCCTACCGATCAAGCACCCGTTAATCACTGATCACTAGGCCGTTTGACTTTTGGTGACTGAATTAGTATTGATATGTATATTGGCATATCGTTCTGTTGTAATTACGCTGAATTTAAGCAAATACCTGCATTGCGTCATAACCTGATGTCGAAGTTATGTATGATTAAACTGGACACAACGCTACAGTAAGGGGAACTGGTGATGTTACTGCCAAGCCCCAATCATATCAATGGCTATTTCCTCTGATGATTGATGAACTCTCAAAATGGAAATCGCAGGGACATCTACTTGTTCATTGATAAATCAACTTAGTAATCCTATCTGAATATCCATACGAAGAGATAGAGGTAATTAAATGAGCGCTGTTGTGGGGAAAACCCACCGTTTATAGACAAAGGGACAGTATTTTAGTACTTAGTGCGTAACCATAGTATTGGCCTAACAAAATAGAGGTAATGAAGCCACAAAACAGGATCCTCTCGGGGCAAGCTACCTTATTGATGTGTCGTTCAACCAGTATATCCGCAGCAGGACTGTGAGTGCTAGCTCAGGATAAGCACCCTGTTTTCTCACTGGATATGTGTAATATAAAACGACTACCTGCTTCAAATATGTACCTGGTACTCCCGGTGGGTCATGCCCAAAGACAAATGGCATTTGATGCGTTCAATGAAATGCATCAACACGAACTCCCTCAGTGATCGTTTTCTCGGAACATCAGTTGTACCCTAAATGAAATCAATGTTACAATTTAGGTACTTATGTAACTACGGCATTTCCCCTTCATGAATATCTGCGTAAAGGCACAGTAACGCATCGGGTGACGCAGGTGCAGTTTGTGAAACAAATTATGACATCTATGTGCACATTGTATAGCCTATGATTGAAATTGGAATTGCAGAACACAACCGCATGAATTTTGTGAACTTATCTGATCTGTTCTGACTGTAAAGGATTTGCTTGATGCTATATAAGTTACTTATTAATAAGCATCATTCTATTTCGGGCCTAGGCATCGCAACATATACATTAGTTGAGTGAAATAAAGATCATTGATGGTGATATTGCTATGAAATAGTGTCGCTCTCAACGATGTCGCAACAGACAATGCGACTTCCGGGGCATAGTGGTTAACAGGCTGTGGGATTGATCTCAACGTGTGCAAAAACCTGACCGGCTCCAAGTGACTCTAATGGTCATGATAAATGGCGGTCCCATCTCTGCAAGGAGGTGCACCTGATCCAGCAACGTGGTCAGCGGTTTTGCCTAAGCACCACAATTATCCTCATCAATCAACGTCCCGATATCACCTCGTTGTCATTAGTAACGGCAATCCATCTTAGAAACACCGCTAGCCCATGAACATTTAATGAGCATATTGCAGTTTCTATGGAAAGTGTTTTTATGTAGTTGCTTCTTTATTTGATTCATTCTCACTGAAGTGCCGACTTTTATATGGTCTTATACTTTCACTGACTTGCATTATATTCCAATAGTTTGGTCACATGTGAAAGATGGGGATGAACTATGCTAAGAACTGTACAATCAAAGCAAACAGTGTTAATCGAATATCCCTTACATTTAATATATAATTGGATATATACAAGAATATAAAGATGTATATATAAACATATATATATATTTCTATACATATATATACACATATGTTTATGTATGTATATATGTATATATGTATATTTATATATATGTATATGTTTATCTACATATATATATATATATACGTATATACATATATATATATATATATATATATATATTTATATATATATATATATATATGTGAATATATATATATATATATATATATATATATATATATATATATATATATATATATATATATATATATATATATATATATATATACATATATATATGTATATATGGGAGTTTTAGCCTTTAAGTATGCACATCCATCCTTTCAATATATTGCTGTGTATAAATAATCATCTTAGTATATCTCACTTGACCTAATAACAACCAGGGTACTATTGCCATGGTGTTCCCGTATTCTTATCCCATACAACTCCCACGATTTGTAATGCATCATATTGGCTGAGAAGGTTAATACTGTGCATATTGAGGTATTGAAGCGGAATGTGCATCAATATGCAGTAACTGGGTTTTACGCTTCAGACACTGGTTGCATTCTAATGCAAGCCCACACGATGGGGAATGACTATATAGGTGAAGCTGCCTAACCCGATTTCAGCACTGCATGGGGTGGATAATTGGAATGCTTCAGCAAGTCGTCGTGTGTTATCGCATAACAAAGAAGCTCTGTGATATAATATCAGCGACGGAATCCAATAAGCAGCTGACCAAATGCTTAATATCTCGAGGTGTATGCTTTTAAAATCTGTGCTATTCCTTGAGCTATTGAAAATATAGTACCATAAGTAAACTTATTAAGTATTTCAAGTGAATCGAGACTTTCTACCGTGTATCTACCATGCTATCATCCATGGAAAGAATGGTGCGAATATTCAGTCGAGTCAATATTGAGGTTTTGTCCTGATTCCATTGACTAATTCACAAAAATAACATTCATAATACCGATGGTGGCGATGTTGCTTTTCGCTAAGTGCATCCACGTTGAACTGCGCATACTCTTAATAAGACTTGTAACAAGATGAATGCAATGACTACCGCTGCCACAGCTTATCTGTAGGCGACCTGTTGGCTGAATCACTCTAAACATTCTCATTAAGATATTCATATGTCAGATATCAAAGGGTGGACAGACTCTAAAATACCGTGATGGCTTATTAGTCACCTCCACCTGCATTAAGGATATTGCAGATACTGTATGCCATGTATATTCGTTCACATCACAACCTACCGTACTGTACCATGCTGACAGATACGTTGGTTATTGTCCACACAAAGGATGCCATTGTTGAATATAAGCGATATAACCTATTCATTTACTAGCACCGATAAATAGAACATTCCGACTGAGGGGGGAGGTGTTACCTCTTAACAAAAGCAGATGCCGCGGATGTGTTCTACGGCGGCTACCTTAAATGTGACGACAAGTTCGCAGAGCAGGTATCACTGCGTGTGTTCTGTATATCATATATGTAGCGCAATCGTATCATTATGCATATGCCTCGACATTTAGAGTTGCTTCCTTTATATGTCTGTTGGCAGTCTATATGTTGCAGCAATATTAGCAGCAGCCGGAGGTTAGAATGACTAGCCTGTATTTTTAGGATATCTTATTCACCTGCCGCAAGCGGTGATTGCTTAAAAGATGAATGCTCATATCTAAAGGTCACCTGAGTAGGATATAGGCGCTACTCAGGAAATAATTTTGAAGATCTCTATTTATGGCCGTGAAAATTGCTTTATTTGTCGTTTAGTAAGGCGGTTATGATGTGGGCAATAGCGCCCAGTAAACCTCTATGACACTGCAACAATGACATCGATGGAGCCAGTAAGTATATTGGTCGCAAGTCGTTCATATACCAATAACTGTACGGACTGCAAATGAAGCATTATGGTCAACACACAGACGAACATCTTTTTATTACAATTGTTGCCTCCAATGGTCAGACAAAATCTGACTCAGTTTTTATAAACTGCACACAATGAAAACTGGTCGAGAGAGGCAATTGGCTGAAGAGACAAAAATGGTTCGAGAGAGGAAGGCATCCCGGGGTTCATAATAGCCTATTTTAGCATTGAATGAGGGGCTTGGACCTTGCTAAATACCCCTCTTATCTGACAACTCCTGTCAATGAGTGGAGCTAATGGAATTGGCCAAAACACCGTTGGTTATACTCATATATATTCATAGGCTCAATGGTGCTTGCTTGATACATTACGTTCTACCAATTGTTTCTGATTCCAGCTGTAAATCATTTTTCAATTAAATCCTTTACCATATGGAATCAACTGATACCTTATGCAATCAAATGTCATCACAAATGCAATCGACCGAAAATTTAATTGAATGCAATTGCATTTTCTATTACATGCAAGATCATATGGCATTGAATTCCAACTCATATTCAATTGATAGGTAATAATATTGGGGTTGAACTTTGAGGTGCTATCGCGACGGTGATGGATGAGGATGATTGTGATGATTTGGCTGTTTACTAGCGCGCACTTGGCACAATCGCTATGTCCAGACCTGGCTCGCATGACCCATCAAGCTGGGATGAAGATTCCGCACGATATTATTGAGCAACCGTTGCATCCCACACTCGCACTTTCGTACAAAGGGGCTGACAATAGAATTCCCATGGTGGTTATCACTTTTCGCTATTGCCCTTTCCGGGAACATTGTCAGCTATGGGCAGCCGCGTGTGTCTATTAAATTGACAACGTCTTATTAATTGCATCAATCCATGGGGTAACATACATATAACAGATAATAAGGACCCAGCTATACAGGATGATTTAGGAGATGGATGTGAATCTGTTTCAAGATAATAGATATTTGTTCTCATAAGACACAGAAGGGCATCCAATGATGTGATATAGAGACCGGAAGTGAATATACTTTGTAAAACCATACAACTGTTTTGGGAGGGAATGCCGACTCCGTCGTTAGGTGCTCTTGCTCAACCCGCAGCATACTGGTCTGATTAGAGGCGGAACAACATAGGTCAATGTTGTTTGAGAACATAAATGGACGCCAGTTGATAAGGGATTATTATCCTTTGTTTATTCGAGGTAGATACACACGGAGATATGGGAACGGACATTATTTATAAGCTGATGAAAGCTCGGAAACAGCAGGTGCCGGCAAGCAGGTTCCCACATTATTTGTGAGAAGAGTGGTTGGTTACGAATCTTCAAGTCTCGTCGGATATGAGCCCAAACTGGACATATGTGAAACACCTAAATGAAATGATACAATAAATACCGTAATGTATGACTTGTTTTGACCAGGCGAATATATAGGGGACCATCTCCAATCCACATATTGATTATGAGCTAAATGACGGGGAAACTTGAGATAGTTCAAACGCCAAGTCATGTGCTAAAGGCATCGGCCTCCCTAACCCCAACTGTTAATCCCTGACCGTATCACAAAAGATTTGTGCAAGATTCTCTTACGATTTAATAACATCTAAGCCAAAACAATGCTTCATCTAGTATTGTAAAGAGTTGAATTATGTTTAATTATCCGGGTCAGGGGTTATATGATTGCATGTGCATGTGCCAAAAAAAAAATAACCGCTCATTGCAAACGCGACAGTTGCTGGTATCGGACGAATTGAGAAGAGTTTGTGGAAAACATAATCGTCTTGGGACATTTCGTGTGAGTTTATTTGCTTCTTTTTGTTTACCATAGCTGCGTTCAATCTTTGCTTGTGTGCATATCCCGCGTAAATGAACTGTCCGTAGGTTCTCTCCTCCCAAGACTTTTGAAACATTTGACATTTTTACCTGTCTAGAAAGAATTGTTCGAACAGACTTTTCACTGGATATTTCCATTTTCCTTTATTTTTAACCTGGATTTTAACAATCCTGAAAAAAAATTGACTGCCGATCGCTGTGTTTTCATGGATTTTCACTCCACAATACACAACCATAATTTATGTCCACTTTAATAAATTGAATTAATTCATTATATTGTCTGCTTTTTGTGCGTATATAATGATTCTTCAAATCGTGAGCCATTTTCTATGAGCCTCTTGAGAGCTTGGTATTCATCAATATTTTTGTGAAATAAACGAGCATAACACATCCACGTATCGTATCCCCGGCGAATAAATATTGTATTTTTCATTTAGGTTATTACTTTTACGCATATTAGTATCTCCTCACTAATTTATGATTATTAAATGTTCCATGAGATCGTTCATTTGGGTTGATCGCCATTGTAAAATACACATTTTGCGTCCTTAGTAATTTCTTCAGAACTAAGTCACCTGACTTTGTCGAAATATTGCCATACACTCTCTTAATTTATTCCACATTGAATTTCAGCGATTAGTTTTTCTCACATTCCTGGGTACCAAGCTTCCATGAACATGATCCCAAAATTGTTGATTTAATCTACCCAGCTTCGCACCAATCAATTTAAGTGTACATTACATGCCTCGTTAAAATTTTGACATATCGCCTTTCCACCCACAGGATATGTGTTTTATCGCAAGATGTGAAAATCCGACTTGTAACTCGTGACTCACGTTAAAAGGTCGATGCACCCGACACGATTGCACCATAGCATCATGTTGGACATTCGTCTCGCCGTTCTCCTATCGTGTTATGAACAAACAAGGAAAGAATGGCCTTGGCTTATCCAACCAGCTATTGTGTAGGATGAACCAGTGAATCTGTCACTTAGCATCATCACCCTGCCCACCGAACACGCTCTTCACCCATGTCCTATCGAGGCATCATCCTCTCACTTGCAGCATGTAGTAATCAGTCAATCAATCTCGACAAAGTACTGATTCGATCATATCTATTCAAAAACAACACTGTCTTTGTGGCTTGTCTCCTGCAAAAGCACGACATATAACCATAATCCTCAAAAAGGTGGTTGTTCTCCGTGAATATTTACACAATAGTTATCTAAAAATAACCGCTATCTTAATTTAATGCGTGCGCGACACAGCCTGGCGGGGTCACCTTACTATGTATGCAGCCGGTTCCCGTGGGTTCGATATAAGGTGTGAAAACCTGACTGGTTCATCGTGAATTGGATGATCACGTTAAATGGCGGCCCCCTCTCTGAAAGGGTAGCTCAATAGTACCGTGCTGGACCTTGGCCCAAGCGGCGTGGGTTTCACAGCCCGGTCTGGGCACCGGGTTTGTGCCAAGTGGGCGCTGGCACTTCCGGGGAGCTGACCAAGCATCACAATCAACCTCATCCATCACCATCGGGACCTTGTTGTTGAAAGTGACGTTAAACCACATTATTACCATTACCATAACAAGTGTATGTACACAAAATGAAGAAGCAGTGTGTCGTTAAGCCTATAGGCATTAAGTAAGCAGCTCACACACGACTATGTTTGTCAACAAGAGAACAGTGACTCAGCTTAACTGCGTTATATAGGTTCGATCATGTGTTAGGCTGCAACTAGCTATAACCAGCTTAGTTTGTTATCCAGGAATATACATAGCTCGCGTTGCGGGTATCACGATGATGTTTTCACAAGTTTCATGATTGCTGCATTCAGGTCATGCCATGGCAAGTTGTGTTATGTAATCGTTTCGGGGATTTGAATTGTTATATGATCTTGTCTTCTTAACTAAGTACAGGTTGCAGAATGAACAATCCGTTCGGCACTCAGCCCTCCTTAGTTTTTATTGCCATCCTTTGTCCCGACCGATTTTGTTTCGGTAAAGCCATTTTAGCCACCAGCGTATTTCATTCAGCAGTGGCTGATGGCGAAGCCATTGCAGTTATCAAATGAATTTAATCCTCTTATCTAAATATAACTCAAAGCTATCACACCAACTACTTGAGTATTGAAATTCGACAGCCAGTTAAGAAAATGATATGAGCGTTGGCGGATATAAATACCAATGTGTTAAGCGAATTTCATTCAGCAGCGACCGATGGTGGAGCCAAAGCAGTTATCAAATGAATTTATAATCCCGTTATCTTAATAGAAATCAAAGCTATCACACCCAACTTATTGAGTATTGTTATTCGACAGTGAGTTAAGAAAATGATATGAGCGTTGGCGAATATTAATACCGATGTGTAAGGCGAACAACGATGCATAGATAAATAGAACGATACGCGTTTCTATTGCAAGTGATAACCAAACGTCATAGAATTTAAGAATTAAAACTAAACATTAACAATTGAGAAAGAATAGAAGTTTTGTTTTGGGCTTCATCAATGCATACCAGACGTTTATGGGTCGATCCGAAGATGAACACGATCAAACGTCACCTCAAATGTTTCTTCGAAGCATTACATCCTCAGTTTTATACGTTCACGAGGTAATGACAATATCGGTGATGTCCTTATAGCATTCTGTTGCTGCTAATATATATTTATCCCATGGTACATTGGATAATCTGCCCAATTACGATGATTTGTTTAAAATAAAATAACGTTTTCACAAAACACGTACGCCACTCGCTAATTTGCTATGGTGCTGAACCTCTTTCTTAAGTGATCATGTGTCATAATTACTGATATTTTATGACCGTATTATAGAGACGTGTCATTTGCATGATCGCTGTGGGCTGAAGTGAACAGAAATGAGCATATATAACATTACGGTTTAAAGCTACCAATAATGAAGCTCCCTGACTAAAAAACTGCTCCCCAAACAATTGCTTCAATAGTCAGTCAAGGGTGATAAATATGGTTATACATAACCTAGTGATGACTCGCTGACGACAATGTTCACAGATAAAATTATGCGGATGCTACCACGGGTTCGGGCTATTTGGGAGATTTAGCTTATACTGCCGTCACCGTGACGCTGTCTGACAATCACTTCTCGTGATCAGAAAAATCTGACCATGGGAGGTTTATAGGATGAGCTCTAGGAAAAGTTCAGGTTGATTTATGAGGCAAGGAGGCAGCCAAGGCTTCATAATGCGGAGAACGGACAAACGTTTTACAAGATGGATCGGCAAAGCACTTTCATCGCAAGTTATATTATTGACCTTATAAAGACGAGTGCTACAAATACAGAAAAAAACAAAGTAGTTATGTTTGGTAGCCTGGATGCAGGGGCAATCTATCGTTTCTGCCAACTAGGTTGAACATGCATACTTTACATGTTGACAAAAAGGCAACATGTAGTTGAATGAATTATGTAGAGCCCGATTTATCTTAGGAAAAATCTGTAAAATATATAATGTGTCAAAAACGTGTATAAGATCCGTGTGAGGATGACGCTTTGTTTTCAGAAATGTCAGTCTACACAAATGTAACCTTTGTTCATACCTTAAATCAGATATCATATCTTTTTAATATGTCTATGTCACATTTAATGTATGGTGATATTGCCTCAATTGCATGTTCACTGCTGGGCCTTACAAATGACTTATATAGCTGAATAAAAGCTTTGTGGCATTGGTTACAAAAATTAAAGGGAATGAATTAATGGTGTCACCTTGATCCAGTGTCGAAGACACCTACCCTAAAGGAGTGCCACCCATTTGGTATTCAATTGTTCGTGTTTCTGAATATCACTTTACTATCGTTCTAGCTCCATATATATCCTGCTGAGCGTTATGGCGCTACTTTTTCGGAGGCTGCAAGACGCAGTTGTCGAAACGACTGTGTCTTAAGACACATCTTGTTTATCAATTCCTCGATGCATTCTTGTTATGTCATTGATGAGTGACGGAATTCATTATTCCGATAGATTTAAGTCAATATTATAAGACGAACGCACTTGACAACATTGGATGTATGAAATTTATGCGTAGTCTTCTTAACATCATTGTTATTTAGACAAAGGCGAGATGCAAAGCACACAATTGGCTGGTATGATGTTTGTAATAAACAAAGAGTACACTAACATCTCTTAAAGCAAGACCTGACCATTGGGATATGATACTTGTATAGTAAATGGTCTTTTAATTATATAATATGAGTGATAATTTTATTTTTCGTGCATCGCTGCTGCACTGAAAACTCGTATCCGGGCACACATAAGGTTTGTAATAAACTTACGTGAAGGAGCTTTACCCATCGCGCGGAGTAATGTTACCAGCAAAGATCCTTTCAGCCAGACCCTTTTCGCAAACAAGCTCGAAGTGTTTGTCAATGCCACTATGTATATATTATAGTAATGAGTGTAAAACAATGATAGGACGCGCCTATAGACCAAACGGCTTTGGCTCCCTGCCAACTTATCACCACTTGGTCTGGGTGGCCATCTTTGTAAATCTTAATTAAAAAATAGAACCTATAAAATAGAAATGCTCATATCCTGGAATATTGCACCCAAATCCTCGTTAGCAAGGAACTGATTCCAACCGCGTGAATTCACGTAGAACAACTATAAGCCACGTCATACTTCTGGGCGATAAAAACATTTCCTGCCTGGATATTCAAAGACAGGTCGCCTTCAAAATTACACTACAACATCTTATCTGCATATGAGGCCTGAGATTTCAATTTTATATCCCATCAGGAAAGCGGCAAGAGAGCCTAATGACAACAGTTGTGTGCTGTTTGCAGGCTTTTTATTTTATGATGGACGAGATGACCCCTGACCCCCATTCCTGCTCCTACATCGCCTCATTCCATGGCGTTAATATCCCACGGACATCAAGGGTCTATTCATAAAGATTACATCCAGGGATGCTGTGCTTCATGGAGGTGTGCACGGTTGCCGAACACATATATGTCATATACAATGAACCCACACGCTGATGACATTGCTGCTATAACCCGGCTGTAGAGCAGCAGCGTTTTAATGTCAAAGGTATAAATTGGGCAGAGGTGTGACAGTCTAAGTGCTACTGCCATTACAATGTGCATTTTCAGGTGTTGTGATTCCATGTTGACAGGACACAGGGGAACAGTACTACATTTTTGATGAAGTTATGAAGGGCAATGCTTTCTGACAACTGATTAATGTTGCTTACTGCTCTTAGTGTATTGATGGCAATGGTGGCCATTAAACGACAAATTGAAACTAAAATTTTGAAGGTAATTGATTTATGTTTCCGAGCCTAAATTGTCGGTGCAAAAATATCCTTTTGGCAGCCACGGATTGGTGGCTTAACATTAACTTTATTTATCCGAGACCAGATATCAGAGGCATTGATTATGAATCCAATATTTGGTTCACATGCCTCATCGGCTCTGCAATTTAGAGCTTTCGTTATATCGGGGGTATGGTTGATTCATCATCAGGATGGCGAGCAAATTATCAGTCGCTTTGCGATGAGTCAACTTAAGTCAACCAGCACCAACCCCACCATATACCATGCTTTGACAATCGCATATCGGTGGGAGAGGTTTGACCGTAGTATTGCTCTTGTAAATATCTTAGCTTGTGACAGATCGCATAAAATAACCAGTGATAGTTAATTTGATGAGCATATTTATAAATGTCTTACTTAACCGGGTGTCAAAAAGAACGTTTTACAGAGCACATGAATGATCGAATAACGTTTGCCATTGTCTCAGATATATAGCACTCTTAAACCATTTCCTCTATTGACAGTTCGTGTGAAAATTTGGCACACAGGTACAAGCGCGTGCAAGTCACAGCAACAGAAACGCTGCAACTGTGTAACCTTATTGGTGGAAATTCTGGTCTCCTGCCACATTGTATGTATTGCGGTAAGGTAGATTAGGGACGACTTGTGCTGGGTTTAGGGGATGAATAAATCATGTAAGTCTCATGGCAAATGTACTTCCAGTAATGGAATAACGTCACTGCCAAAAACATTATTGACTCGGATGTCTTGAGGTCGCCATCATGAAATGGCCCTTTCACGAATGTGATGGTTCATGGACAACATATTTCGAGAGTAGTATCATTACATTAAGAAGATCCTATGATAATTCAAGACCTCTTCGGTGTGGATATGTCAGGCAGGATATTGCTCATCACGCTTTGTCGTTCAGAAGAGAATAATAAACAGCTCATGCAGCAACATTCACCAATCTATCGGCGGAAATGTCGGCAAACGTATCATTTACTGTTGTGAGCCAGTCAGACGTTCTACTTCTGTTTTTATCAATTGTACATCTGGAGTGTTTCCATTTGTTCTCATTAATCTTGCATAATAAGCATAGCATGTTACAAAAATAAAAGCTATAAGGTTAAAGAGTACTTAAAGAGCTCGTTATGTTTGAAGTCTATAAACTCATTTCCATGTTCGCAGAAGTATATAACTCTTCATTATCGTTTTAATACACATCCATTTTATAAACCATTGAAACCCAGAAAACATTATTCCCAGCATCATAGCTGGTCGCATGATGAGCTACTACATGTCGCCGTTCTACTCAACGCAACATGATTTATTCATCCCCTAAACCCAGCACAAATCGTCTCCAATCTACCTTAACGCAATACATACAATGTGGCAAGAGACCAGAATTTCCACCAATAAGGTTACACAGTTGCAGCGTTTCTGTTGCTGTGACTCGCACGCGCTTGTACCTGTGTGCCAAACTTTTACACGCACTGTCAATAGAGGAAATGGTTCACGAGTGCTATATATCTGAGTCAATGCCAAACGTTATTCGATCATTCATGCGCTTTGTGAAAGGTTCTTTTTGACACCCGGTTAGGTAAGACATTTATAAATATGCTCATCAAATTAACTATCACTGGTTATTTTATGCGATCTGTCACAAGCTAAGATATTTACAAGAGCATGATGACATTTAGTATGCGATGTAGATATTGGCGCCTCACATGCATCATATAAAATACGTCGTCAATGCGGAACAGACTATTTGCTTACCAGACATGTAAAATACCTGTTCGTAAGAGCACAACTTCGTGCCAGCAGGATGGAAATGTCATATTCGTGCTTTAAGTCATTCCTTTGACGATTAATAATGGTTTATTGTCAACATAATACTACAGTATTGGTTTTGGTTCCTTTAGTGAAATCACAAATCGACTGGTAATTGATTGAGGTTCAGCTTGATTAATTGTTCCAACATTTGAGGGACCGTATATTGAGCTCACTCGTCGAAGTTTGTTACCTTGATTAATGCTGGTCTTTCAGGATACATCACTTCACCGCCACATATAGGTCATTGATGCTGCTACTATTGCATGTTTTCATTAATATGTTCTACTCGATGATCTATATGAATGCATTGTGGTCCGCTATAATTAAGAAGATAAGATAAGAATAGTTTTAATCATCAAAGCTGAAGGGACAAGGCAGAAGAAGTCTGTCGACTTTTACAAGGCCTTGTCCCGTTCATTTTGCCCAACCACCCATACCCAATACATACAATAATATGCAACGATATGTTAACATAAATATACCTGTCATCGGTATAGCAAGTTTAGCGAGTTCAAAAGTGACATTATTCAACACTAATTCTTAAATCTACGAATACTGAGTACATGGTATATGAGTAAACCGTTATTATTGTCGACATTACTAAAGCATTGGTTTTGGTTCCTTTATTGAAATCACCGAATCGACTGGCCTAACATTTGAAGATTCAATGACAATACAAACTCAACAGTCTGAATTGATTAAGCCTTTCTAGTGTCATCATGACCTCTATACATAATGTTCTTTTCATTAAATCTGATCAACATAAAAATGTATCAAAGGACAGAAATGCAGAGGGACACTTATTGTCCAATATCATCACAGTAACATCTATTGTTTCTATTCATTGATGTAGTGCCTGATGTATGATATCAAATGCAATCACTACTTTAACAAAGTATGGACAAGCCACCCAGGAGTAGATAACCCGTAGCGGTTGTGGCTAGGTAGGTGACTATCACATGATATTGAGGAGCAATACGATGTGTAGAAGAGCGTTTTCAGTATCATCAGATTTGTCAATACAAAGCATAGTGTGCGGTCTTTGCTCGAGTTGGCCGCAGGTTTGCCATGTAATCACACTGAGAATGTAATGCTTCTGCCCCAATTCACGCTCAACCCTCCCGCCCCGCCTCCCACCAATTGAATTAGTACAGGATGGCGTACAGCAGATTACCCGACATTTGTTGTCAATTTCAACACAACAATTGCTTAAGCGTAAAAAGATTGATTTTCTCGAATACATTTTGCTTGAACTAAAATAACAACGCATTGGAACTCACTGTGCGATAACTTGCAAATCATGTCACTCATGTGTCAAGCCACTGAGTTTTATATGAAGTGGTCACGTGAGCTATTGCCGCAAGTTGACACGCCACGGGTGGTTTATCCGTAGGTAAATGCTATGGTTATTTTTCCATGTGCATCATAATGATTATGTATGCTGTTTTAAACACTCACAATAAGACAATCATGCTGATGCCTGGCTCATCTTGTGAGAACTTGAGTGTTGATGAGTGTAGGAGGTATGTCTTTTAACGCGCAATGTATAGCATAACCAATACTAACTAATGCAAGTGCAAAGCTTCTTGAGATACCTATCTAACAATCGATAGAATTACATTAGGACTATGTTTGTCATCATAAAATGCTCAATCAATTGATAGCTCCCAGGAAGCAAAGGAGGTTAGATGGTGAGCACTGTTTTGGCCACAAAGCCAGTCGTTGTCAACACTTTTTGGTAAGAGGTATGATGTGTGTGCCACACATTTACAGCGTGCAGCAATATCCGTTAGGTAGTCCTACGTTAGATAAGCCACTACTGATTCTCCCGAAGAATGACACTTCACGGCCTAACGATATACATACATAGATGTTATAAACAATTTTCGTCGTGTTTTCCTAGTCGTTGTCACGGTAACAGCCTCTGATGAATGATAGAAAGAATCCTATGTCGAGTGGGGTTGTCGAAAGCGAGAAGTTCCATACATTTACAACGAGGACGTGCAGGTGCTTTTATGCTACGAAATCAAACAGTCAGAGATAGAACTGAAGTATCTACTTACTTAAATGCAACGTAATTATAACAAAACTACACGTCGATAACGGATCGGTACATTCGTCATAAGCTAAACGATACTTTTATTATGGATTAATCGGTGCTTGATTAATTGGGTGACTTGGAGCAGCAGAAGAAAACTGTTGGATTGAGTAGATTACTAAGAGCAGAATAACAGGATCTTACCATTGTTTTGAATGCACGATAGTGTATTGTGAGTACAAATTCCTCCATGTACGTCCGAGAAGATTCCCCTCAGGGTATTCATATATAGTTTAGTATCACGCATGTCAGCAATACAGTTATACACTGTTTGTGACATCTACCTGCATTCTGCTACGTCAAAACACCAAGCATGCAGTGAACAGTGGGATATATCACATGCATGTATGTAAGCGGCGCGGCTTGTAATATCCGGATTGTCGTTTAATGGCTTCCATATTCATCGGCTTCCCATCACACTAAGAGCAGTTACCGACATTAATCTGTTAACAGAAAGCATTGCCCTACATAACTTCATCAAAAATGTAGTACTAGTCCCTTGTGTCCTGTCAACATGGAATCACTACACCTGAAAATGCCATTGTAATGGCAGTAGGTAGCGATAGTGATGGATGAGGATGATTGTGATGATTGGACGGTTTTCATTAAGTGCAAACGCCCACTAAGCAATAATTCCGCTCCAGGACTGGGCTGCAAAATCCCACGCCGCTGAGACAAGTGTCTAACAAGATGCTATGGCAGCTGTGCTATGGGGCATTCGTGTCAGGTACATTGGTCTTTTAACGTGAGTCACGAGTAACCAGTCGGATTTTCGCACCTTGCAATGAAACTCACATCCTGTGGGTGGAGAGGCGATATGTCAGTGCTTAAACGAGATATGTAATGAACACTTAAATTGATTGGTGCGAACTAGGGAAAATTCCATCAACAATTTTGGAATTACACATCCATGTACAAGTGGGCAGGAAATGCATCAATCTGTGTTATTTTAAGCTAACACACATAATGTAATTAAATTGACATCAAAGGTTCAATGAACTTAGCGTGTGCATAATGACACACATTTCATGTCTCCATTGTAATTGTTCCTTGTATCAGACTCATTACGTGCGTAACAGTTGCTGATTAATTGCATTCCGTAGCTTACACCACAAATATCTTTAACTCACGCGAATATAAAATAGACCTGGACAATCTACAATATAAAATGACCGAGGTTCCATTTCCTCATTTTGATCTGTTGAATTTAAAACTCAGATAGGAAATCAGACGGGCGCGGTCATAGACCTGGCAACACCTGATCCGAGAGCTATGCGTTCTACAAGCCTTAAATCTCACAACCGTCTGGGTTTGTGTATTTTAACATCCGATCTGCCTTCCACAATCACATTCACACTTCACACAACAAGCAACATGTTTTATGCATATGTAGCCATTATATATCTTATCACATTTGTGGTTATTGTTTGCAAAACAGGTAACAATAATATGGTACATTTTGAATGGTGAAGTAATGAAGTATGTTACTGTACTGCAGTTTAACAACAGACGGCTCGTCATTTAAATGATTATATCAATTCACAAACGTGACGTAATTTAGCAATGCGCAATTCACAAAGGATTATGCCAGGATGGGTATAGTACCTCTGTAGGCTTTTTTTTGGAATCGCAACGCAACATGCATTAGGTATATGGCACAATGAGAATCACAATTGCTGTTCTGCCAAATACATCATTCGTCGTCTCACGCAAGGCATACATTCGAACATTTTTGCCTCACACAAGCAAAATTGGTAATCTAAGGCACTGAAGGTCATAGTACGGCAATCATATCAGAGCTCGTTTGAAGCATTGGGTGACTGTCAATGGTCACATGACAAATAGGTCCTGTCAACAAGCGGACATAAGTCCATCACCATCTTGGGCCACTCCGTTTAGCATGATAGCTAGGTTGATAGTTGTTGATTACCAAGAAAATCTTCTAGTGTGGAATATAATCGACTGGGCGAAGCATCATGCTACTCAGATATATCGTAGAGAATGCTTATTAGCAATGAGGGTGTACAAGCGCTGATAATTTTAATTACATGTTCCATACTGAAACTCTTCACGTTAGAACAGTACAATATTTATCGCTATAAGATAAGAAAGTAATCTGCCTGGTGACAGTAGGCGGTAAAGATAGAGGATGGATAGCCGGGAAATCGTCGATCGCTTGAACAAGGATCTTCGTTAAACAAGTAACAATGTGTGAGGCAGATATCGATGTAGCATGACGTGGTAGTTATTGCATGGTCACTTAAAGATAATATCATTCAGTAAATAGAGAGAGACTGCACGGTGGAATTGAGACACCACCAGATAGTAAACCACATCTGCGATACAAAAGACAGCTATACAAAAGACAATAAAAGTAATGTCTACTGAGCGATCTTTGGTGGTGATATAATAAGTGCAATCCAGACATTGCGACCGGTGCAATCATTATTACCATGCCCTTTGCCTCAATTATACAAGTCGTAAAAACTTGCTTTTCCATAAAACAACCTGAGTGCGCAGCTATTGTGGTCTCGCTCAGCAAAATAATCGCTTGGCGCACATTTGTATTCGCATAAGTCCATGATTACATTACCAGCGAACGCATGGACTAATGTGGCATTGATGAATCATTCTAATTCAATGCAAATGATTATCATCCATCATGTGTTTGAATTGATTGCAGCGTCTTTCGACGCAACACAACAACATATTGCTGTATGGCCACCTTCTACATGGCTTTTGCCTAATGAGCCGTTAATACATCAAAGGTCGTGGGTATAGCAGGTGACGTTTAAGCAGCGCGTAGCAGTGTATTCTCACTTCAAACACGCTTATATTTTATTGCATTATTGTTTATGTGTAATTCATCATTGGTGCTATTAGAATTCAAAATTATGAACATTTATTTAATCGACTTTAAATGTTAGGCTTAATGAATAAGATAAACGATTTCGACTAGTAATGGCCCGCATGGTGGTCGTTTGGAGCTCTCAATCTCATACAGCTGACTGCTGACAGCAAGTGTATCCCAGTCTCTCTCCATTTTTTCTTTCTCTCCATTTCTGCTCTCTCTCTCTCCACTTTCCCCTTTTCTCTCACTTCTCTCTCTCTCTCCACTTGCTCTCTCTCTCTCACTTTCACTTTCTCTCTCACTGTCTTTCTCTCTCACTCGCTTTCTCTCACACTATCTTTCTCTCTCACTCTCTCTCTCTCTCTCTCACTCTCTTTCTCTCTCACTCTCTTTCTCTCTCACTCTCTTTCTCTCTCACTCTCTCTCACTCTCTCACTCATTCTCACTCACTATCACTCTCACTCTACATTACTCTCTGCTTGACTGGGTCGCTCCTAATGTTTCTGTAGGCCCCAAAACACTGAATAAGTCGCCTTAATGCTATGTACGGCTATTGATGGCTTCACGCGGTTTTCGAGGTATCGTTGTGTACCATGATTCCTTGATTATGGGAGAAACTTATCCGGAATGTAAAAAAGCCCCTCGAACCTTAATAGCCTTGTTTGGCAAAGTTAACCGGTCGAATGTTCAAAATTAAATGTTCGAAAGTTAAAGTCACCTCGCAAACTTTGAGCTTCTTAGGGCTCGAGATAAAAACAAAATCAATGGTATTCTCCCTGCCGCAACACAAGACCTGGTATCGCTTTTGGCACTTTTAGCGGCCGCACTCGCGCAACTGTCATGGTCATCGCAAGTCATACGGGGAGACATAACCTTTCCCCCATGCATATTGGATACAATGCGTCCTCACAAGAATAGCAACCACCTCTATGGAGTCCTCATAACGAAATGTACGAGTCCACACAGGTTATCTGAAATTCAATTTACTGCGACCTGCGGAAAGCATGGTCCTCGCAAGTACAGCGTGTAGTAATGGTACTCATACATACATACATGTGTACATACATACATGTGTACATGTGTGTGTGTGTGTGTACATGTGTGTGTGTGTGTGTGTGTGTACATACATCTATTACGTACTTAAGGTACAACACAAATACAAAAGTGCGATACTACATACATACATACAACACTAATACATACAAGCATACATACTACATACATACATACATTTTGAATCATAAAATATACTATTTCGTTACGAACAAACATACATACATACATTTTAGAATACATACAAACCATTAAAAGTATGTATCAATGCTTCTTCACATCATTTTTGTTGTACATGTTGTACATATATATCTAAGGTAAGCAATAACACTGATAGAGTCGTCCCTGATTTGGCATTATTACAAGTATATGTTTCGATGATTGCGTCGCCCTTCATTTTCTTCATAGGAACAATCAGTATTACTGATTTTTAACGTTCTTACGGTTGGAATCGAAATGCTAACGCAAAGCTGGCCTACAGCCTTATTCCATTGAGTGCATATTTTGCTGAATCCATCACAATCAATTGTCCATAACTGGGAACCGTAGAAACTGACTAGGTCAACAATAATAGCGAAACAGTTGACATAAGGTGTCCTTTTTAAGCTTGCTAAAGTTGCCCAAACTATGTTGAATGATACAGTAATCATTGAACATTTAGATACACAGTCACAATCATCAGTCATTTTGATATCAATATTGTTCCCTGAGAGGTTGATATTGTTAACCCACTTAATAAGTAAACCGTGCAATACCACCTTTTCAAATTCTTTGACTGCCTCCACAAATTAATACATTTATTATTTAAAGGATTAAAAGTTACGCATATTTTCAACACATCATTCATTGCAATGGACTAAGGACTAATAAGGTTAATCTCATCCGAATAACCAAAAACACCAACATAATCCTGGCCAATAGGACAGCCCAGGCCGGACTTTTCAACCTATGGATTAGTACATAGATGTATACTGTGAAGAATATTTGTGATATGAAAACCGGTTAAAAGATACATGCAATAGTCTTTTTAAAAGCAATGCAACAACAGGCCGCCGATAAAAAACTGCCAGCTCAACTATAATCCTTATGTGAAATCACTCAAACGATTCTCCACAAGACAAAACATGTATTTACGATCGCTCGTTGCAATACCATTGCAACGGAACAGTCCGTACTTGTCATTGGTAATCAATACCTTATAAAATATCTTGGGTAATATATATTAAAAACAGAATAATCGGTCAATTACCTGCTAATATATTACGCTGTAATAGGGGACCCGTTGTCATTATATTTGTAAAAGCGCTATGCGTAAGTGAATCATGTTTATTAGTTCATTGTGTGTTTAGTATGGTGCTTAATTGTTGTCAATTGTTGTGGTGTGTGCAATGTGAAGGGAATGGGTTCGAATAAGTCTTATTCTGAATAAATTCCCGTCCTCTCCTAGCTATCTGTGCAGGGCGTTTGTCATGTAACATTTGACACTTGATTGGCGTTGGGGCAAAGGGTGTCTCAATACAGATGATAAACAATGTTCATCGTTTTATGAAAGAACATGAACCTCCATCAAAATGAATGTTAACACATGCCACAGAAGCTCATACATGGCCTATATATTAGGGTTCCTAGGTTATATAGGGATAATCAGTTTTGAAGTCCAAACCTAATTGAAATATTTTCAAAACAGTTATAAACCCTTCATGATATTCCCATGTCTTCATTGTGAAGCCCAAACTTTTTTTTGCTTGAGCATTATGTGCGTTAGGTTCGATATCCAAGGATGGTATTGATGCTAGGACTGTCATACAAAGCCGTATGCACCCATTGGTTCCACTTTTGGTCTCGCAACGGTGTTATTCCATATATAATGATCTGCTGTGGTCATTATGATTCCTTGGGATGCCATGCAGTGCGTTCTAAGTATGAAGACTAGACCCTCGGCGGGAATGTAACTCCAAACATTTGCGGTCATTTATTTGCATATTGATTGCCAATGATCAAGAGTTTCTTTTATTACACCAAACACAAGGTTCCTGACATAATCAATAACTTATGAATAACTTTGGGCAATTATATTATCGCCTTGACTAATAATAAGTTATCTGCTATGTATTTACGCTGAAATGGGGGACACAGCTGGGTTATAACGATGAAGCTACTGCCACGCAAACAAAAGAGTAATTCTTATTGAACATTGCCGCCAACAACTATTATTGTTACGGCCGTAATTGCACAGTATCGGATAACCAGCCTTATCGCATGGCACCCTACTCTCAGTCAATCAGAGCACGAGAAGAAAGAAGAAGTCTTTTTTGAAAATCACCTTTAAACTAAGCACAGTTTGCCATCAATAACTGCAAGAATGTCGATATATATACCGAAAACAACTTCACTTGAGATGGTCCCTCACAGACACCGCTGCTGATAGCACGGCAAGTCATTAAACTACTGGAGGTTTTATGTTATCTTAATATCACGCACACATGATTACAAGTTTTAAAACGAAGGTTTTCTCAAGAGACATTGCTTGTCAGCCGCTAATCTGGTTGCGTAACGCTACACAGGCAGCTGAGGCGGATGATATGGGGTAAGACAGTTCTTCCCCCATATCACCCACGTGACCATGCGATAACTAACACTAATATTATATGCGACAAATCTTTTGATAAAATAGAAGATGTTGCGGCGAAATGTTGCTGAGTACCAGTGACTGTTTTAGTCTTATTACCTGGTACCGTGTATCCCAAGATTTTGCAAGCATGCACAAATGGCGATTCAATTATCTGTAGTGGAAGATAAAAATGTTTAACTATGTTAATACCAACTCACTAGAATGTTAGAATGTCAAAGCATATTTTGGCCACCCATTGATTTGAGAGTTAAAGACCTACTGTTGATCAATAGCCAAGGGATGTTTCGGATGAGGATCTGAAAGTCATTAAACACCGTGAAGAGCTATATAAATAGTTTTATGTTATCCTGCAATATTCAACAAATAACATAAATACGCTTGATCTAAATGACCAGTGGCCGTATCGAACAATGTCACGTAATAAACACACATTTTGTCGCCAATCGCATTCGCAAACCGGATGATTTATTCCGTTATAATATTTTTATAGTGACTTGTTAGATTGTTCTACGCCCTAAAAAAGTCTCATGCCTCAACAAGTTACTTAAACGCGAAGTTATTGTCATCTATAAGTACAAACATTTCCCCGTCAGTGTACATAATTGATATTTTGACGTACCCGAACGTTCACAGATCGCTCCATATAACCATAAGAGACACGTGTTAGGCCCCTTAGAAATTTGAAATTCTGGGGTGATATGGTCTTAGGCTCTCTCTATATGTATATAGATATATATGTCTGAGATGAGATATACGAATATATAAGATAATAGATATATATCCAATGTCTATATTATACCACTTCGATATATATATATATATATATGCCTATATATATATTATATCCTATATATATATATATATATATATATATATATATATATATATATATATCTGTATATATATTATAGGCGATATATATATAGCTTTGCCTGATTGCCTCTCCTTTCTGGCTGTATATCGTATAGTATAGCGACAGGTGTTTTGAATTACGCTTCCGGTGGCTGTATTTAGCCAGCTTTTAGCGTTTAGTTCATTCAGTTATTTATTTACTTCCTATACTGCAACATCCTATTTCGTCCAATAATTTGACATCTTCTCTGTATGGCTTCTTTGCAGCATTCTGCTCACCACCCACAGTTTAATCGATTTTATCTTATTCAATGTTTAACTCTCTGTAACAGGTGGTGGTTATGTTTTTTATTAGCTCCTCAAACCTAGGCTTTTCAGTCTACTGATACACGGTGTGGCTAAATTGGCTAGAAAACTCCCAAGCATGCGGTATGCAGCCGAAAAAGAATTAAGGATCAACAATCTCCCAGTCAGCTCATCGATGTAGAGTATTTAGTCTTTCTCTCAAACATACATAAGCCAATATATCAACATGAATTGCCTTTTGAAGATTAATATCAGAATCGTGATAGGAATACGAGTGGATTAAAACCGACAATGCGTATAATAAAATAACACCTAGTTACAATTTAGCTGTTTTAAAGGCGCACACACAACCGCCTCCGATTTTACCATCAGCCTGCAACGATATTGCAAACCTCCCTACCAAAATGTGTTCCAATTATATTGCCACTTGGCTGATACAACAATGATGACAAATGACAACAAATCTTGTCCACACACAAAAAAAATAAGTGGCAAAAACGACGACGAGTATCGCTAACTGCTGTTTATTTATGATAGCAAACTTGATTATAACTGTTAGGGTTAAGACACGAACAAGGATTACTTTGAACAAGATATATCACAGATGGCAGAATCAAGACCCAATATGAATACAAATTATGGTGTTCAAGCGCAGTGATCTTTATAGTTATTGAATAGCTATCCAATGTGGCAAACAGTAATGAATTGCTGTCCAAGGTAGCACAGAGCGGTGGAGCGAGAGATAGAGGGATTTATCGAACCAACAAAGGCTGCACGTGAAGGCACAGCATAACCCGCTGAGTTAATTGTGATTCGTCTAAGCAACTTGTCCGGTGAATAATGTAGTGTAGTAGGTCAAGGCGAAAGTAGCTATTAAAGACTTGCGGGGGACCTTGTTGTTTACCTCGGATACTATACTCTGTCGAGGATATATCACACGGCTGTGACCATCTCAAATCAGCAACCATAGATTATATTCTGTAACAATTAATATTTCATCGACAATAATTACACTGCACGTCATACATTTTGCCCAATCTCGTATTGATTATGCATGGAAATGTTATCAATTTAATCAACACACCACCAAACACTGCTTTTGCTATGCGTCTTGACGAAGAACATCCGTCTGGTGAAAGTAAACTCAATCTAAGCAATAAACTATTCGATATTTCCATATAAACGACAGGGCAGACATGTTTTTGCATAGGTGCGAATCATATACCAGTATGTCACAGTTGCTTGGCGATTCCCTAATAGAGCCAGATATCTAATGCTGCAGCGACATGATTGTGACATCAAGGGTATGTTTTCTCATTCGAAAAATGTTATTGAGAAACGAGTGAAGCTGTTACATGTTACCAAATGTGAGAAATAGCTGAGTGGTTGTATGTGTTAAAAGAACACTGATAGGCGTAGTTTCATGTGGTGATTATCATAGATTATCCTGTAAATGTATAAGATGAAATTGTATTGTTTGGGCTGGGGTGGCTGCTCTTGTTCTTTGGTAATCCGGCATTTCGCTATTATTAAATCTATTAAATTACTGATATTCAATGAACACAATCTTTTATTCTCGAAAAAGGGTTTTTATCTCATCAATTGTACACGACTGTGACATAACAAATATGTTAGTCACATATACAAATTTACTGTGACATGTGTATGTGGATAGATTAGAATCGATAGAGGGACAGATGTTTTAATATGAGCCGAAAGGCTGTATATTTTTCACATAAAGTTGTAATCAGATTGACCTCATAGCTCCCATATGTCCACCGCGGGTACAACGACTTAATTTATGCCTCAGTTATCATTATCGTAAACTAGAGCGGTTTCCTGTGTACTTGAGCTCATTTCCTCCCTGCTTGATACGTGCAATGGCTCAGGCAGGTGGTCGCTGCAGAGTGAAATATGGGGTCGTTTATGTCTAAAGTGGCTCGACATGACGAAATCGGCGGGGGTGTTTGGTCAAATGGACAAATATAAAATTGCAGGTAAAGTCGAAAGTCAGAAAAAGCTAGCTGCAACCTGCACTATGACCAGCCAACTGAGGAGGCAAGATCAAGCGCCATTGTTAATCACTGAAGCGATTATATATCAAATCATGACCGCCCTGGGGTAAATTATCCGAGTGCAAAAATCCTCAAAGCTTTTAAAAGCCCCACTTTGACCCTTTTTAATCCAAATCACGTCTATTCCGATACAGCCGTAATTAGAGACAACATGTCCGGTTATCACCCAAATCCATTTGTGACAGTACTTACTCTGCATAGCAGAGTTAAGCTGAATCACCATCCTCCTGTAGACACACTAAGACACGTATAAGAGTAACTTAATGCAAATAGCCTTAATCTAACACTGTTTCTTCGTGGATTACGGAACATTCACCAAACAAAGCAATGGCTGTGGACAAATATATGTCAGTAAGGTGTCATCGCCATTTACACTGTTTCTATGCCGAGGCAATGCAGTGAATGCTGATGTTCGGATGATCATGCATAAGTGAGTCACATTGTTACTCACTGACGCGCTTTTGCGAGGGCTCTCGTTGGTGACAACTCCTGCTCAACGCAAGTATCACACTATCAATGGAAAATACCCAAGCTTACACGCACGTTGACGGACATCATGTCTATACGGTCAATCTGACCAGCACGAATCGTGTTAAGGAACTACAGGTATAAGAGGCAGGAGATACTCCACTGTAGAAGTCGAGGCACTTATAATGAACGATTCTGTCAATGAAGGGCCCATATCAGACACCTGAGGTGATAGTTGCATTGAAAGATGCGCAGTTTCGTCTTGACAAATTGAACTGTCAATTGAACATATCCCTATACATAAGTGTTCATTCTATAGCATGTGGTTAGGTGTAATCGTATGCTTTTCTGATCTTAACAATGCAATCATTCTAGCAATGCATCATTCTTCAGGAGAGAATTCATTTGCAACAAGTTTTCGTTCACATTCATTTACATTTGATTAGATTGACGTCTTACACAGCGAATGTACATCATTTTCATATTTTTCAACTCTTAGACTCCCAAAGGGACCACACCACCAGGTGAAGTAAATAATATCAAACATACAAATGATGTACTTGGTCGCCTCGGAATCATTTGCCTTTGTCACTCCAAAGTGCTATTCACCACTCCTGAATTGCATGTAAAAGATTCATAGCTCAATAAATACTCCATTTCAGCGATTAGTGAAAGTGCATTTGAACCTTCCTAGTAATCAATTTCCATTCATCGTTGATTGTCACTTAATTGTGTATATGCTTCAGGAATATAAAGGGGCAATGGAGGAAACAAATTGACTTATTGATTAATATGAGGAATAGATGCAGGAGATATTCATGATTAGCGTATTAAATATATATCACCCATGCATCGGGAATACTAAAAGACCAACGCGAAGATGGATTTTGAAGAAAATAGCGAACCAAGCATAGATACAGCTACATACAGTCAAAACAGGAACTATAGACCACCTTGATTGACAATTTTGTTTTAGATTTGTTCCATTCATACGTCGTAATACTGTAAGCGCTATAGTTAAAGATGAAATGAAGGAACACAGAGATACACACAATTTACTGAATAAATGGCAGCATGGAGTTTCACGGGAAAGATCTTGCTTTCCTTACGTTTTTGGGTTGCATCAATTTGCCAATAACATCTCAGACATCTGTTAGAGATAAAATGTTTATGAAATGGACCTTTTTTTAGAATATGCTAGAAGTGTGTGTTGATAGAATCAATAGTATAAAGAGGCACTTAGTTGTTCTTCATTGATCAACGCGGTTTAGAATATGTTCCTTGTTCAAGCCTGCTTGTGTTCGAATACAATGTTCCCAGCATTCAAAGGTAAATTATTTTCCAAGTTTGCGTAGATTTGATCCATTTATAAAGATTCACAAAGATTGCCAACTAAGACCATGGGGCGATAAGTGGGCAAGTAACCAACGTCGTGTGGTCAATAGACGCTCTATCTACCAACACTTACTACAATATATGCATTGTGTCAAAAACACATTATTGGATGAAAACATAACTTTAAAACTTAACAAGAACTCATCTGGATGCAAAAGCGGTTTGACTGCATAGTTTGCATGATTTTGTATATCCGATAGATCACCTAAATCCTTGACACATTCTCTAGAGCATGACCGTCTGATTGGTATTTAAACATGTTCCACTTATAAAAGGCGTTTTAGAGAATATCTGGTGCCTTGTTTAGATTTAAACCTGTAAATAGCTTTGGTACTTCGTCCAAGCTGAACGATAGATTGTCTTGTCCTGCATCATCTGCCTAAAATAAGTGGCACTATCAATCAGAGGACCACTATTTATATTGCTTCGATGTGTGCCTTCCATAGTAGTAAAATGCGTTTGACACAAATCTTGTATGATTTGTCAAGCTGCCCTAAATATTGCCTGGAACCAGCTTGTGGTTATGCTTCAGTATCTACTTAGAGCCAACACCTCTCCCGATGTCAATCGTCCCAATCTCTAGCACCACTCTACCTGTGTTGAGATCATCGGTCTATACCTCAAATCTACCCATATCAACCCCCCTCCTATAAGGACTCTTTTTATCATCGAATCGAGTCCCCTTTTACCGAGCTCTATGCGCTGCTGCCCTGTTGTCCTCTCCCGTCTTTTACACCAGCTCCCACACACGCCCCACACCGCCTGCTCACTCATCCACAGAGCATGAAATGCTTGCCCGTGTAGGATTCGAGTAGATGGCATCAGTCATCATCCTACTACTTAACGCCCATATAGACACATGTAAAGTCCGGCTTCTTTGCCTTGTCCCTACTGACACAGGCTAACCTAACCTTGCATTCCCCACACTCATTGGAACCGTCATAAACTGCCGCAACATGCTGGTTTTCTTCTGTGCTGCCTGAACCATTTCATGCGCTATGTTATCTTTCAATTTATCTCTAGCTTACAACTTAACCCTGATTCCCGTTCAATATTTAAACGCAGATATACTCAGTCTGTAAATCAAAAGCAATGTTACTAGCACTTAGCCTCCTTCATACGGTGCTGTTTTGATGAGGAGGGATATCAATCGAAGACATGCTGCTCATTATTGCGTGGGTCAGATACAAGTTTTGCTGTGATTGGATAACTAATGACAGACGTAGCCAACTAACAAATTACTCAGTTATCAATTACAATGGATAAGTAAGCATAATTATTACTTGTCTGCGCTACAATTTTTTACGCTGCATCAAGTGCAATAATTTACAGTTAAAGTGTTTTACGCATTAAATCCAACGCATAAAAAGCTGTAGACAAACGAATTATCGCGCGTGCTGAATGTGCACGATGACCAAGCCGATTAATACAGTAAAGCTATATGATTCCTGACTTGTGTTTTATGTTGAAATTCCCGTCAAAGGAAGCAGAAGAAAAGTAAAGGGACAGTATGATGCCAACTACGTTCTTTCGTCGATAACAGTGACTTCAACTGAACAGAATTGTGAATTCCCTCCGTGACATCAGGTCAAGGTGCATTTCTAATGAACCGAAGAGCGCGTATGGGTATTTAGCATGTCAATAATCAATTCCAATTGGAGGGCATATGCCATCGGCATAAGACAAATATGTTGCAAGATCATGTACAAATGGGCAGAATGTGTATCAATCTGGGCCATTGCTAATCTAACATCATAGCTTCTATGAGTGTAACGTGTGTACTTTGAAATATAATTCATGCAACCATTGTATTTTTCATTTTATGCTATGGAATTACTACGCTTCTTGATCTTAGCGGAAATGTATGTCGAACAGGGTAAATCATGCATACTTTGTTATGTACTATATTACACTGCCTGCTTTATATTTAATGTCGTAGTGGAACTTGCACCATCTCTGACATAATTAAGTGTTATAATCCAGCGACATTACATGGAAGTGGAGCAGGTTAATCCCTTCACTATTGATAAAATCATTTTAGAAAATGCGTGTAGGTGAACGCAATAGTAGTTATTGTGATATGCTCGACGACCTTTATTAAAACAGGTACCGCTGTGCCAGCTTCCAGCCTCAAAGTTGTGTCAGCCTGATATAAGGTAGCGACACCATTGTCAGATACATAGAGTAATCAATGTGAAAATCAATGCTAGTGCTATTGCGGACGTTTGTGTCTATCGCATATTACGTGCATGGTGCAGGTATCACTTTCTTATTGTGAGTTGTTCAATTTAAAATAATATCAGAGAGGTACGGTCTAAAAGCTGCGCGTTCTACAAAACGGACGCTTTGCAACCACCTGGGACTTATTTTTTGTTATTTTATACCTCTCTTCACGTTTCAGACACACTATGATGTTACATATTACTTTTGTTGATTGTTTTGCCGGACGCTACATTGTCTTATTAGTTCTCTTAGCATTGAGGTAAGCCTGCTTACGTAGTATTTGTATATAGAGATAGAGATAGAGAGATAGATATATAGAGAGAGAGATATATATATATAGAGAGAGAGAGAGAGAGAGAGATCTGAGAGAGATATAGAGATAGATATAGAGATAGATATAGAGAGAGAGAGAGAGAGATAGAGAGAGATCTCTAGAGAGAGAGATAGATATAGATATATGAGAGATAGAGAGATATAGATTAGAGATATATCTCAGAGAGATTACAGAGATATCTATGGAGAGAGAGAGATCTATATCTCTCTATTCTATTAAATGTATATATATAAAAAATGTCTGTATATATATAGTATTATATATATGATGATATGCTATATCTATCTATATATATATATGTATATCTATGCTCTATCTATATATATATATATATATCTATATATATATCTCTATATATATATATATATATATATATATATATATATATATATATATATATATATATGTAAGAATATTATTCCTGTTGCCATTGTGACATAGGTTTTCCCTTGTGTCAGTATAGGTAAACTTAGAAGGTGCAAGAAGGTGCAATTGCGTCATTGTGTTTGATGTCACAATGACATGACAAAACTTAAAAGGGGAACAAATATATAAATTGTGAACGTGAAAGAAAATGCGTGTGGGAGAAGCATATAAAATTTATTTGAGCAATTTGTTTTACTTGCTGGTTGTTCTAACTGCAGTTGCTGCTTCAGCTTTCTGATATGCAATAGTTGTTGGCTGATGACACTGATATCCTCGTTTGGCTATGCTAGTTTATTGACCAAAATAGTACGTCGATGTTCATGAAGCCCGTGTCTGAGCACGGATAAAAAAAAAACAAACTTTAGGATCATATCATGAAATATGTATGAACCCTCTGTTATCCATGCTTTATCCAATTGAAAGCCACTTTGAAGAAGCACAGCCAATTTGCTTTGTTGATCTTGCATTCCCCAAGAAGACACCAGAACATTAGGTGAATAAGCCCTTGTCCATAATTATTGAGTAAAATCAGATGATACCCTGAACACTGCGCGTTGTCAAAAGATGAGGAAATGCTCAATCTCTATTGAAATGAAGACTTTTCTCCAAACATCACATGCTGCAAAATACCATCCCATGCGTGAATTCTATCAGGAACAGGCATGGTTAGGTAACAGTCATTCAATACCTACAGAATGGGTCTGAAATTAATTCACGTAGAAAATATCTTGCAACTTGTCAGGTGCAGCTGTAGAATAGACTTCTGCCTGTGAAAATATTTGGATCCTGATATCGGAAATAGGCACTTATCAGTAGATACATATACAATTGAGGGGAATAGAGTAAACTATTTAAACAAAGTAATCACAATTAGCTATAAAATGTACAATGAATATAATATTATGTGAACGATTAGCTTCAGAATGCTGTTTACATTTTCTTGTTTCATGTAATTCAAAGGTAAACATTACCAGGTCAGACCCTCATCACTGAAGGATAATCAATGATCGGTTCTTTGAGAAATGATGTGCACAACTATTCGCGTCCCTCGAGTGGCAGTTAGATCAGGCGCAATCTCCTTCAGCTTGGATGTCTGTGATGGCATAAAATGTAGACCAATTGGTTTTCCTTGTGATGACAGGTGTTACGTGAAACAGGTTTCTGTTGCCTCGATTATAGCATCTCGTGTCAGTAGTCGGCAATGTTATAAACCCGACTGAGAGACACTACATGTCATATGAGTAAGATGTATTTGATAATCTAGAATCTGCTGACGGCTTGCATGTCAGTATGTCGTATAACCAAGATACTGTTGTCAGTGGACGGGTATAATTGCGTGTAACATGGTCCCATCTCCTGTGATCCTCATTGTACAGTGTTGGCTACCTTTTAACAAGAACCTTCTTGCATATTTCGTCCTCGGTGACATATAAGGGAGCAATACTTCACACTAATCTGTGCATGGGTCTTGTCATGTAACACTTGATTGACGTCGTGAAAAAACGTTCCCCAATATAAGTGATGAATATGTTACATCGTTTGATGAAAGAGCGGCAACTTTTTTTATAAAAACCATTACCATATGGCACAGGAGCTCATACTTACACTTTAACAATGAGTGCTAAAGCTGTATCAGCACAAAGACTAGACCTCTATGGGAACGCAACCCCAAAACATGTGCGGCAATTGATTTTAATGTCGTTTGCTAATGATCGTGAGTTGCTGTAGTGTCTGCGGGCGGCCATTGCATTTTAACCCAAAGTATTCCGACCATTGTCGATTCTACTGACCGATAATATATCTTCATGAATGATGTTGCAATACGATCGCTTGCAGGGTATTGGGTTTATCGCTGTTACCTACTGAAATTAATAATGGCGATGGCTATTGCATCGATTAAGATTTCATTTCTTGCGACTCAGATTAAGAAGAAACTTAAATAGGTTACCATATTTTCGCTGGTTGATGTTAGCGGATGTTTGTATTTCCAGCGGATGGCGCTCTGAAAACAGTTTGTAATTTAGTCGCGTGATGCTGAATGCCAACCCTAATCATATTATTTTCGCTAATCAGTCGAATATTATCGAATGTCATATACGTCATTTAATCTGTTCGTGTGTGCAGCTATATATTTCATGCCGTCCGGTGGTATTGATGTCGGCCCAAGCGACACCACGTGCAGTTGATGGCCAAAATCATTAGATGGAAGTATAATGAAACTTACAATGGTCACAATAATATGTGCAGCGTAAATTTCAACAATGAAATCGAATTATATTATTAAGACAATGACAGTAAGTGCCTGTCCAAAAAAGGCATTGCAATTATATTTTTGTGCATTCTTAATGCAACACCTGTTCTGTTTCATTCAAATAGGCTGATGCCGTATTGATAATCGGATTATTCCACCCATTGATAATAGTAAATTGATCTTGTAAATATCAATTTATATTTATTTTGTGTGGAGTCCGGAATTTCAAGGGGTGATACACACAAATACAGCAATGCCTTATAATCAGCGGATTGGCATTAAGATCAATAAAAAACCAATGGCTATTATACACTAATTTGCCAAAATGGCACAACGCTTTGTTTGTCATGATGTATCATGCCCAATGGTTTAAATCAGTCGGTATACAAGAGTCAGTCTTAAAGTCAATTGACTGAAACACATTGATTTAGCGTCGGCGCAACGAAATGTATTTCTGAATTTGTGCTGGCCAATGAAAGCTATAGGATAGCAACAGGGCTTGTTTAATGATAGGCTCATCTTCTGGTATTATGCGCACCACCAAAATCGTAAAACAGATGCAAAGAATCAGATGTTAAATCATAATAACAATGGACACTGCCATTCCCTTTGAATGTATATGAGGAAACTTGGCCGCGACGGCGCCTGGTTGATTTCTGCTTTTTAATTGTTTATCTACCCTCCGGATATATATTGCTAGCTGTTCGGGCAACGTCCTTTCGCAATATTTACATTAAAATGACGTCATTGTTGATGTGAACATATTTGTAGATAAAATAAGAGCACTTACACTTTCTAGTATGATGTAGTACATAATGGTCAACCTAGACACACCATCACCACCAGTATTATATATCAAATTTGAAGATGCTGTGACGAACTGAAGATGACTGGCTTCGTTCGATCGCAGCAGCAGTTAATGTTCTAGTCTTGTTACCTGGCACCGTATATTCCATTAAACTTGTGCAAGCATGCACCAATGGCGATTTCGATAATTGACGGCCGCTAGATATTCCACAAGTAGCATTTAAGGTTGGCATAAAAATCTTTCATCCGGTCTATATCTTCGTTTATGGAAGGGACAATTAATGATTACACACAAGAGAGAAGAATACTATACAAATAAGGTTCGTTTATTGCACCAAGTGAGCCACAATGGGAAACTTGAAGCTACACGAGAACCTGGCAGCCAAGCTGATTGTAGTATTCTATACAGCGCTATCAAGATGATAGTCCCATTATCTTAAAAAATAGAACAGTGTTTTGAAAATAGCGCTTGGCTCTGTGTTAGGAAAGAAAACAGTGCAGTAAATGGCAAATTGGCTATCAATACACAAGCAATATTTCCTATAAGGATCACAAACTCATATGAAAACTGTTTCGAGCTGGATACTTCTTGCAACATTCAACAAGTGGCAAAATTATGCTGGATATTATTGCCAGGAACATACTTGAGAAGAAACAATGGACTTGGTGATGCAGATTGTCCTGAACAGTTCGTTTTACCGAAGGCCTTCTCTTATCTACTTTCCTCAAACCATTAAGAAAACACATGAAGAGAAGCAACGGGAGCACAGCATAACCACTGCTATTCAGTCGGTAGTGTTTCGTCCAAGTAAATCTAAATAGCGAGCTGCTGTGAACTGGGTGACAGCCGTAGCATATATATAATCTGCCATGCTATTTGTCTTGCTGGCCATCACATTTGTGAACGCGATGACTTTTTTGTGCCATGGCCATATATTTATAAAGACATGTATTATTGTATTGTGCAATGAAATAAGCCTCATGGCTAAGTTAGATACATTAAAACGGTATTATTGTCGTCTTATAATTACAAAACTTTCATCTTGCATATTGTGACCTATCAGAACATCGTTTGCTGCTCAATAGATATATTTATCAAACTATGCAAGACACGTGTTAGATCAGTTCTAGAATTTGCCATTTAGGCGTTGCAACCTTGTCTCCAACGTGAGCTACAAGGCCCGTTAATGGTAAGTTTTTATTGAACATAAGTTACACTTGGTTGGTCTGACATTTCTTAAAACAGGGATCCCATTCTTCTTTATAACCTATCCATCATCGAATCCTTGGTGTCTTATTCATTTTTGCCTGGCTTCTGCCGGGCCACCATAATTGTCCCGTTCATTTCAGGTATCTGCCCATACCATCTTACTTCAGCCTGTTTTCCCTCTCATTCGCAATCAATGGTTGATAATGCCCAGCTGCTAGGCTGCCCTTTCTCGTCTGTATTTAGTCAGCTTTCATCCCGTAATTCCCTTATTTTTCTAACTCTACGCACCATACAAAATGTTCAATGGATTAGATAACAGCAATGAGGATTATTTTGTGGTCGTGAAAACTCAATTCTGGGACATTCCATACTCTTGGTTACAACCTAGGACTCGTGTAGAGCCGCTTCGCTAACGCCGTCGTTGGCAAGTCAGTCAACTGATATGCAGGGGGGTTAAATCAGCAATACCACGTCAACTCAATAAGCAAAGCTTAATCTGCAACTCACTCAAGCCTCAAGTAAGAAAACAAGCGTTTTTGAGCCTCAAAATTTAATGATATGTAATCCCCCCAAATCAACTACATGACATCAATGTTGCCTTTCGGAAAGTTCATATATTTTTTCATTCAGTCAAACACAAACCGATACATGGGAATGAACCGCTTTTTTTTACGCATGAAAAACGGAAACGAAGAGCAAAAAAATCCTTATTGTAAGATGTTTATCATTTTTCAAGCTTGAAATTGTATCGTCTAGAAGATATATGCGCAATAGCGCTTGTAAGTATATGTCACTGCTGCTCGGTTATTTACGATTGTTACTTACTCAAATTTACCTCAGTGATAATATTACACATTCTCTAAGTTTTATGAACATTAAGTGCACATTGTAACCACACGCAAAAAAGCACGTTAATGTTGCAGATTCCGTCCATTGTTGTATGCATAATGAGCTTGTCAGCATTATGTTGGTTTTTAAGGATTAGGGGCAGGAATGATTTTGTCGTCAAATGAAATATGTACAAGCCTAACTGCAACAGTTAATAAAATATGACAAACCGCACTTTGTCAACATAATTTACGTAATATACATCTATCATTGTTTATCACGGCAATCTATATATATAAAAATGAGGATTTTAGAAGAGCCCCGAGTTGAGAGAGAGTTTTTAAGAATTGTCACCGGTGTGCTTAATAGTCACCGATGTAAGCACTCGGTTGAGGTCAGGGACAAGTAACTTTGTTGCGATGTGGCGATTAAAGCCTATTAATCTATCGACACACCGGGCCGACGTGGAATTGTATTTAGTGACAGGTGGTTACAACTGTATAATAACATACTTACCCTAGTAAATAGGACACATGAAGTTACGGCAATATACAGCAAACATAGGAATTGTACGACGAGCATATATATATATATATAGATTTATATATACATAAATATGAAAATATACATCTGTATCGATATATGTATAGATGTGTATATATAGAAATATATATATAAATGCCTAAATACACATGTATATATGTTTATATGTATTTACATATATATATGGATATATATGTATATATATATATATATATATATATATATATATATATACTATATATATATATATATATATATATATATATATCTATATATACATATATATCTACATATATATGAAAATGTACATGCGTATACACATGGTTATGTAAATATGCATAAACATATATATATATATATATATATATAGATATATATATATATATATATATATATATATATATATATATAGAAATATATATATATATATATATATATATATATATATATATATATACATATACATAGTATATCTATATATATATATATATATATATATATATATATATATATATATATATATATATATATATATATATATATATATATATATATATATTTATATATATGTATATATTGCCATCAACCTGCCCGATTATATTTTCCCCCATCCTCACACAGCTTAGCTATTATTGAGTCAATAAATTGTGGCAAAACTTTTATTCAAAATTGTACCTAGCAGGCAGAAAACTGGAAATTTACCTACTGTTGATTATAACTCTGAGGATAATGAACGATAAATAGGGAATAACAAGGATCAAGTAGAACACGATATAAAACGAAGAGGTTGCCTTTTATGGCAGAATAAGGGCCAAATATGATCCTAGATTTTGGTGATCAAGCACAGTGATATTTGTAAACGGAACATCAGATTGAAGTTACCCATTGAGGCGAACCGCATTTCATGATTGTAGAATATTGACGTATATTATGTATCCTCTTTGACGTGAGCTCAGGGTGTATTTCTGAATAGACCGACGTATTTATGTACAGTTAGCATGTCACTAGGTGGATTTATGTTCATTATATGAGGAATATGCTGTAACATCTTATTCTGGAGTTCGCCACACAAACGTTATAGTATTTCAGGCCTTGCTAAGTGCGTGCCTAATGCTAGGTCGCCACAGCAACCACCGCTATCCATAGGAGGTAGTTAGAGATGGTCGATGGGTTAATGATGTTCAATTATATCCAAGGTAGCATAGAGCCTTTGGAGGACGAGAGGAACAGAGATACATCGAAGCAATAAAGCCTGCTTATGAAGGCACAGCATTCTCCGCCGCGTCTATTGGGCATCGTCATAGCGTCCCGTTCTGTAAACAATGCAGTGTAGTGGGTTCATTCAAAAGTGGCTATTACAGTCTCGCGGGGTAGCTGGTGGCTTACCGGTGATATTATACTCTGTTGAGGAGAAATCACACGGCTATTACCATCACAAATAAAGGTAAATGAATGATAAAAGGCCTATCATACATTTACCTACAATGTTTTGATCGCCATGTTAGAGATTGTAGTCACTTCAATTATCATGCAACCAGATTGTTATCACTTCATTATCAAACTATAATACATCATGTTTGCAATTCATCTGTCAGCGGAACATCCGCCCAATTAAAATAAATTCAGTCTAAGCAACAAAATATTTCTCATTTTACCCTTAAAACGACAGTTCTACGGTATACAATAGAAGGTATCAGATCGCAAAAGCCCAGAAACTCGTTCGCAATTCGCCGTCGTAGTTGCATAGTGATTTCTTTAACAGCCAGGCATTGAATGCTGTGGTTCCATGACTGTGACGTCCAGGATATGTTTTCCTATTTTGGATAATGTTATGCTTATTCGGAACAAGAATGAAGTTTTTTAGCGTCACCATATGAAGGCTAAATTAGAGAGATTGTGGTTTCAAAACGAAAAATATCATTATTACCAGAATGTCCTTTAGAGCTGATATCAGAACGGTTTGTTTTTTGCTAGGCCGGCTATATTTGTTCCTTGGCAAACCGGATTGTTTTTATTTATCATCAATTAAAGCAATGATATTCACTGACAATAAAAAGCTTTTTGGGGGATAAAAGTGTAAATATAAGTCAAACGATATTCATTTATCTGTTATGGCAAAGGTAACACATAACGCTGTCATCAGATTGGCATCACAGGTTCTGTGCGTTCCCCGAGTGTCAAATGATGTATGCCATCGTTTCCAATAAATTTACATATCATATAATTCACTTCTTAGTAGGGAAAATATAGCTCACGTTTTTTTGTTCGTGGTTCACATAGCATTTGTTTTTTATATGGCGTTTTGGTTGAACTCAAAACCGTGTCTGATGCAATAAATTGATATATTCCAGCACAACCGGTATAGACCGGATCACGC
>CM067344.1:19953272-19990772 GCA_034190875.2 Urechis unicinctus
CAACACCTGCAGCAGAGTCACTTTATTCGAGCACCTTATGTGTTAGATTGCTGAATGCCCGTATGCTCAATTCGTCACTCGCACATCAACTAAAACATTGGTTCGTCCTATTTTTTGGGTGAGGAATTAAGTCAAACCGATCAATGTCCTTCCATATGTACGTCACATCCCTATCCGATTCGGGTTCTTACAATAAGAGAGTAAATAAGATGCAAAGCTTGTAACCGCGGTGCTGCTAGACACAGGCATTCACAAGATTTACAGAGACAATGCCGTGTACGGCGTAAGTTCGCCTGTTTACACGCGATGCTATTAACACACATCTACTAATGATATACTTATATTCTTACAATGCGTCACGCGGGACGCCATGCAGACTATCACAGTTTATCGTTTGCAATTCAACGAACGGTTGGCTCTTTTTGTTACATCAACGTTATTTACATTCTTGTGAATGGCAATAGTGCAATAAAGTTGACGTATGAATTGGAACACAGGTTACGTCAAGCCTGCGGGCAATTTGTGAGCAACCCGATGTGGGGACCTTTGCACATGCGCACACGCATAACAAACAACCCAATCCATAACCGCGGCGAGATTATCCTGATTTCGATAGCATGTTGCGTATGTGGGTCCCAAGGCACGATTCCGTTCATTATTCACGGCAATAAAGCTGAGGATGTAGCAATAAAGGCAACCTCAACCCACACAGCAAGAATGAGCCAGGTTGAAAGCAATACTTAATGACTCACCTGCTATACTGCATTTGCAGCGTCCTTGTGGAGACATCATCGCCATATTGTCTTGCTAGTAGACGTACGAACAAATGTCGATAGAATTGCACAAGTAAATTTATGCCTAGGTTAAAGGTGGTCAGTCCTGTGTAATTAAGAAATGTGCAAGTGTTCATTTGGTTTTCTTTTACATTTGTACGGGCATGACGAGTTGCATAACATGAGGATTGATTCACCTGTAGAGAGACATTTTCAATCGTACTTACTCGTCAATCTCAGATCATGTACGAGGCATTCAAACCGTAACAATTTGGATTCTCTATTCGTGCAACGGATATATAACGCGTTGAAACGTCTTTGACACAGCTGCTATTTAACTACGATAAATGCGATATTTACAGTCGCCTGGCTCACTGCTGTGCTGCTACAGACCAATTTAGCAACATAAAGGCGACGCGCCTAATGTAGTGCTTGGCTGTGCAAACGTTCCTATTGCGCTAGCTGCCGAAACCCATGCTATATAGTATAATACGCAATCGATCCTTATTTTATTTGAATCATCATTACCTCCACTTTGCTTAGTTAAAGCCGCAAGCTTAACACCCTACCTGATGATATCCTATCATATCTACAGGGTCCATTTTACCCGTTGTGACCCGGCTCCATCAACAAACGAACACTTATATTCCTTGTAAAAAAATACCGGCTGCTTCTCTCAGAATATTAATGCATTGTTTTAACCTATCAAACAACAATTTTTTCTAGAGCTTTGATGTAGGGTTGATATATCCAGTAACCGTATCACATAAGTATCTACTCTTTCGGAGACACTGCCCCCTTTTATTAGATGTCATCCCTTTTATGGCAAACACGAAATTCACATAGGTACTTGTTTTGATTGGCATGTTCTCGTTTTAAATTCCAGAATAGCATTTGGTTTATCAGTTGAACACTTTCATCATTACGCGGTTGATTTTCGTCAATTGACCCTTTTGAGGCACGCTGGATGTTTGTGGTTATAACATCCAAAACACTGGCAACCTCTAAGCCCGCGCCTTTAAAAAGTAGGGTAGGAATCTTATCTTGCATATTCTGTGCAATGCTGGCGTGATCTGGGTGGACATCAAGTGTATTCAACAAAGTATATTTCTTGGATTTTTTCATGAATCTTACCACCAACACCAACACCCTCTTTAAGACCAAACATGTTCAACATTCAACCATACCCCCATATTAAGACCTGTAACACAGTACATATTATTGGGGCCTAGAAATTCCCCTGCCTGACATCTCAATGATTCAAGTCCTGAAACATTTTTCACTGTTAGGTCCTGCTTGCTCGTGGGTGCTGCTGCAGAGGGTTTTCTAGCATCATCCCATGTTTGGTAGGCGTGAAGTGTCTTTGATTGTCGGCTTATCTACTAGCTCACTCTGGTAGAAAGAATCGTTGGTCTCCATGAGTCGTGAGGTACACCTGATTGCAAAAGGTTGCCTGTGCTCTTTATGCATAATAACCATATACACCAACCCATCTTAATTGTATTTTGCCCACCTAAGGTGTCAATACCCTGGTATAAGGTGCTTTGTTAGAGGTTATTATAGCAGCGGTATCCATCTAAATCACTGATATCACTAGATTAGTATGTTCCATCATCAGCTCCGTGAATTCCCATCGCTGTTACGTGTAGTTGGCCCGCCAAATTAGAGGCCATCCTCCGTCCAAGATGACCTGGAAACGGCCAGGACTTTAGCTGCCGAACATAAGAGACTGTGCAGTGGCTATATAATAGTATTTTAATGGTAGTATCATAGTGGTCTTGTGAGCTTAAGTAAACCTGTTGGTGCAGTTGGGTCAAAACTGGATGGGGCTCACCAGGATGAATGACCTCGGTAGCTTATAACTGATTTTACACTAGCAGAATCGAATGAGAGTTTTGTCCTAGCACGATCTGTTATTGTCGTGAACCTGCAGCTAAAGCTCGCTAGTCCTGGCATACGGCTGATCAAGCATTCGCATATGTCAAGATGGATAATGGAAACTCGAGACATCGATAAAATATCTTTGAAATGAGTTGCATGTACGATCCTCTTATCAATTTTGAAAAAGCTTCAGTACGTATTACGAAAGCTGACAGTACAAATAAAACCATTTGAGAAACTATCGATTAACGGATCAAAGAAAGACGTCAGGTGAATGGATTCGTGCAAGTAAAGCAAATACAAACTAGTCCGAGTGCTATCTGAGCGGAGTTCAGCCAATGAAGCAAGTAAATGCGTCAGTGGATGGAGAGAAACACCTAGACTGGGACGGTGGACCTATCTATTGATGCAAGAGACAACTAGTCCGTGGAGTCTATCCTGCTAACCGAGAAACATGAGTATGGACGGTTATGATTGGTAGCAAATTCTTAGTGATGTACAAGCAACATAGCAATTTCTTCTTCTGTAAGCTTTACCTCTCTTGCACTTGCTTGGTACTACATATAATTCAGCCACTTAACGCTCGGGCCTGTCTGTCGAGGACTGCGCTACAATGGCAGTTGCTACCCTGGCTAAGATCAACTAGGCTGTGATAAACGCATGTACACGTTTGAACTGACCAAACTTTCCACATGAGGACTTATCCAATTGGATTAGCATTAAAGAGATTGTCCTGAACAGATTAGTTAATGTATATATATATATATATATATATAGATATATATATATATATATAGATATATATATATATATATATATATATATATATATAAATATATATATATATATACTGCATACATATATAAAGATATATATATATATATATATAGATATAAATATATATAGATATATATATATATATATATATATATAGAGATACTGCATACATATAGAAGATAGATATATATATATATATATAGATATATCTTTATATATGTATGCTGTATATATCCATGTATACATCTATATACATATCTACTGAGGATATCGATATATATATATATATATAGATAGAGATATATATATAGAGAGATATATATATATAGATATATATATATAGATATTCATATTTATACATATATATATATTTACATATATATATATACTTTTACAGAGAGATATATATCTAAATATATACATTTATGTATTTATATATATATATATATATATATATATGTATATACTTATATTTATATATGTATATATATATTTACATATATATATATATCTAAATATATACATTTATCGATATAAATATAAATATATATATAAATATATATATAGATATAGATATATATCTATATATTAGACATTTATATATAAATGTATATATGCATATATATATATCTATATATAGAGATATATTTACATATGGAGATAGAGAGATACAGAAAGACCTATATATATATATAAATACATATACATAGAGAGATATAAATAAATTTAGACATAGATATATGTATATATATATATAATATATATAAATACATATATATATACATATATATGTAGATATATAGAGGAGATATATATATTTTTAGATATCCCTATATATATATATATATATATTATATATATATTTTTATATATATATATATATCTATATATATATCTATAAATATATATCTTTCTCTCTCTCTATATATATATATATATATATATATATATATATATATATATATATATATATATATATATATGTAACATTGCTGTTGATATACCACATAAAGCCAATGAATTGTCTGCAGTCATTCGATAGCTAATTGCATTTCTTATAATGCACAATGCTGGACAACAATTGAATATATGGCTATCAGATTGCATCTAGTATATTATCCCAAAATTTTGGGATATCTTGTAGACAAGACGTTTGCTTCCTGCATGGTATACGATATGCCACGATGACGCATTTAAAGTTGTGCGCATTAAAAGTATATAATTACGTTGCTTTGAAGCCACAGATATGTCATTATGCGTTATCGTCACACACTGCTCATGCGACATTCGTTGCCGAGAATAGAGGACGCGCAAATTGACGCCATGTGAATGCCTGATGTAAGGGCTTTGATTGATGAATCAAAGTCTGTGCCAGTATCGTCTTCCATATGAAGCCATGCTTCTGTGTTGCATTTTTATTCAGAACTTGAAGATATACCGTTCGAGTTCAAGTGGACGAGACTTTTTAAGATCGCGGTGCTAAACCGAATTAGCTGAGAATACATTGTTGTGTTTGTTCAAAGCGCAATGTTCCAATAGTGGGACGCACAGATGCCATTCACTCTAGATGTGTTCGAAGCGGTAAGAAGCGGTTACATCGCATGTCCACAATAACTTACCATACAAAATTATCGTTTCTGTCAGAATGGCCCCACTTTATAGACCACAGTTGATCCCTGAATAATGCTGTTGAGAAATCCTCGATTCTGAATTTGATGGCTATTGAAGCATATTTATGACTGTTTAAAATCCTACCAGTTGGAATTATAAAAAAGTTGCAACAATGCTTTCGATTATGACAGACGAGGTCAGTTGACTCTCTATTGAAGTTGACATTGAGAGAGAGAAAAAAAAGAGCGAGAGAGAAATAGAGAGAGGTGGGAGAGAGTATTAAGAATTTAACATGACGGATTCGACTGACTTGGGCTCGACTGCCCAGAGCTCAGAGGTTCTTGACTCCACCCTCTTATTTTTACCAGACTCCCTCGTTGTGGGTGAGGGGGGGGGGGGGGGGGTCTGAGATGATTCACCTCTTCTAAAATAGGACCTTCTTGCTTGCTTCCTCATGCGAGGTCTGCTTGCTTTTCGATCCTATACAGAGAAGTGACAAGAAGAAGACAGAGGGGAAAGTTTATGTCCATGACTCCTCGAACAACGGACGTCTAAAGAAGGCAGACATAGATAATGACGATGACTGAGGCGAAGAAGAGGATGAGCGTTATGATAAAGAGGTCCACAGAGAGAAGGCTAGGCTGCAGTGCAATTGCAAATTAAAAGCAATAAAAAGGTGGCCCATGTCAATGGTTGTGGTATTATGCTTTGTGCTATGATATGCCACAGTGATAGCCCGCAATGGAATGCATCAATGTTATAAAGATAATACTGTTATCTATTAAAGCAAGTCATACATAATAGGGAATATACAGATGGTAAATGATCACAAGTATGATATTAAAGGACACAAACCAATTCAATTCGATGCCAGCTGAAGGAAGGTGACAATAGCATACGGGTCGAATGAGCAATCAACGAAACACAAGTCAGTTGTGCAGTGCATTGTAGGATCAAAACAACAAACTAGTCTAAAACGGTTATGCACACCACGCTCTGACATGAAATTGACTATGACAGCATTCTGTAAAGTACAGGTTGTCAAACAACGTGGAGAGTATTCTTAAAATCCCGCCAATGATAACTAGGCGTGAAAGGTGTCATACGTTAAAACAGCGAGAACCGCCGATCAAAACCAGACACGCGCTTAACATCCGATGCAGTTACCAGAGGATCGATTTCTTGCCATAACATTTCATCACCTGTAAAGTTCCTGACTGTTGGATATGGGAAGCAATTGATGTATTGATTCTATTGTCTTCAGTGCAGCCCCGAAAACTATATTTAGTTAATGAAATGCATCTTATTGAAAGGCGACTGGAGGAAAACAAAACACACAATATTCTTGACCACCTACTCGTGCATCTTATTGAAAGTCGAAGGGAAGACCAAGACACTCAATATTCATCATAAGCTACTCGACCCTCTTTACGGTTTACCTGAAAGGGTTGACGCAATGGATCAATATAAACGTCGATACAAGCTCGCTAACGCACAGAAGACGTAACTGAAATACGCTTATGTAAACCACTACAGTCATTTATGCGAAAGAGCTTATTGTAGGACACTCAGACGCATATTGACAGACACACATTCGCTAATGCCTACATGGGTGAGATCGTCTGATAGTGACGATAAATACATTTTCGTAGGGAACATTCCCATGTACCTATTTTCATCAATATAAACAGATGCACACCGACATGTATGCAATTTCTCAGTTGCGTCATCACATAATCTGGGGCGAGGTCGCCGGGAGATCGCCTCTGCCTGGAGCGATACCACCATAGACGACAGCTAGATCTCGATTAAGGACATCGAGTTGACTGATGCTGAATACAGATCGGAATAGGGTGTCTGATTGAATAGGGGCATCGAATTGCCTGGCAATGAAAACATATATCATGGCGTTGATGTGCTTTGGTGATCTTGAATGGCCGTTCAAGGCAGGTCAAGTGTGGGTAGTTGATGATGGAGGTAGTCGAAGCCTTCTTTTTTCTTAAAGCAGAAGCGCGAGTAATGAAGGGTGCACTTTGTGAAGAGTTCACGAAAATGAACTTGCCTGAAATTGTAGGACCTCGTCTCCAATGCAACCTAGCCTATTGCAAATTAGACCACGTATGCAACTTTTCACCAGGAATCTGCTGCTGTGCATTTCAGTTTGCAAGGTCAGGGCCAACACTGCATTTTATCAAAAATCATCGGAACTGTTTTGAAAAAAAACCAATCCTCTACTCTTTTTGGAATTGATATTCGCAGCCCCGGCTACTTTTATGACTTTTGTAAAATCCGATTCCTTGTCTTTGACGGGACATGAATTATAAACTAAATATTGCATGAGGTAGATGCATCTAGATATCCAAAGCTAGCATTGTGCCGTGATGCAAGAAAAAGATGAAATTAGGTATGCTAGACGCTATCACTTCTCATTTGCATAAGTTTTGCAAACAAAATTATTTTCAAGGCGCTGAAATCGAAAAACTATCGATAACTTGATGTTCGCAATACCATTACAGGTTTGCAATTAAGTCAATACAGCAGAAACCCTAACGGGGTACAGATGCTGGACTCACATCCGGGATTAGAATGGGGTCATGAAGTGGGAAATCAGGATGGGGTCCCGAAAAGGGTTTGAGTGTTGTAGCAGGGGTTATAAAGATGGGATCGCGACGGGGACTAGAGTGGTGCTATTGCGGGCGTTATAGGGTGGGTCTCAACAGAGATAAGGGTATGGTTTATGAACTATGGAAGTGATTAGATTATGGTGCAGTTTTCAGTGCAGGTTCATTCTGTTTCATGAGGATACCATTTGGTCAAGTCGCTGTCCCATCTCCATAACGGATGAAGTAGCCTGAATGCGATGAATATCTAAAAATAATTAATGAAATGATTTTGTTTTGTGATTCTAGAGAATACAGCTAATTATCGTTGGCTGCAATAGGAAATACATGATCCAATGAGTAGCGTGGCTTTTACCACAACTGTCAACCCAGTTGAATATCATCCCACCTCTGAGTCGCAACTGAAAAAATCATTTAAATTTGATATTTTATTATTTTTTATGTTCTTCTGGCCAAAGTGACCACACACCCAACTAATTAACCTTCAACAAAACGCTGATTCATTTACCGCCGATCTCATGAGATTGCTTCTGGTTCCAATTCCAACAGTAATCCGCGAATGTGACGAGCGACCTAAGAGCAAGGAACTAGAATGTCGGTCAAGTCAATTACCCATTTGTCCCAAGAACAATTTGCCTCATTGGACGGCAGGGTTAGGCGTTTATATATAACGCATCAGGGTATTTTCCCATGGGTCAAAGCCTCGCTGAACGTGCCAATCGTCTATAATGCAGTTGTATTTAGAGCAATCCCAATTTATTGCTAGAAAAATATCTGAAATCACCAAAAATATTGCTGTAGTCGCATTTGCGTTGAGGAGTGCTTTACAACAATCTTTTGTACATATCTTTTGATGCATTTTACGTATTTGTTTGCTGCCATTTAGTTTACATTGTTGGGCCTGAAGCCTCTTTTATTAAATAACATGCGTTATGTGCATGGATAATTTGAATGGCAACGATGAGTTCAATATATAAGGTCAGCTGTATAGGAGTTGCGATGCTTTTATTACATATGTCCACCAAGTTAGATCACGTCAATCGGTCACCACTGGAAAATTCATCAATTTGGGATAATTTAACAATGTTCAGCACCTTCTGGCCCTAATGATCACACACCCAACTTGTTAACCTTGCACAAATCACCGAATCTCTTACAGCAGCTCGCTAGCAATCGCGTCTAGAACCAATTCCATTAGTGCATTTTGAATGTGATGAGTGAATAAGAAGGTGAACCTAGAAGGTCGGCTAAGTCAATAGCCCAGTTGTCCTTAAAACAATGTGCTTCTTGGAAGTAGCAAGGGAATCGTTCCGACAATGCATGATTGCAGCCGCCCGTTTATGTTTGCTTCAGTACTACGATTCGAACGATTTCTTATGGACAGTATATCTTGAACATAACGCTTGTTCATTCATAACGCTCGCATCAGGCAAAATGTTGTTAAGGGAAAGTTCAGCGAGAAGAAATGCATAATGTTATATAAATAATTTTTTGGATTGGTAAGTTTTGAAAAACATCAAGTTACTAAACCACATATTCATGTTTGTTTGTTTGAATTATGATCGTTAATTGGGACATCAGCTGGGTTATTGATGATTGCAAATATATCTCATAGAATAAAGGAACAATGCCTAAATATAACTGCATTTTAGATGCTTCGCAAGTTAAACAACTTGAAAACGATTACTCGACGCATTATGATCGACGATGAACGGCATCTGCACTTGCGCTGTCCACGAGTCAAAGTGTTTCGGGGATAAATATGCTGTTGACTTAGCCGACCTAAGGTTTATGCTCTCGGCCACCCGCCATATTCAAAGCACAATGATGGAGTTAGAACTAGACGCAATCTCAAGAGAGCGACTGTAAGTGATTCGGTGTTTTGTGCAAGGTTGAATATTTGGGTGTGTGATTATTTGGGCCAAAAAAAGCTAATAATGATTTTTCCAGTTGTGACCAATTGATTTGAGGCTATCCGGCTTGGTTGACACACGTAATGAAACCCACGCAGCTCGTATCATTTATTAACTATTGGAGCAATTTAAGAAGCTGACTAATTTACTGCATTGCCTAGGAGCGCAAATGAAAAATATGGTTATATTTTGCATGCTCGCCGCCAAATGACGTTGGTTGGTTTACCAGAGCAGATCATAAAAAAATGTAATATTATAAGCACAAGGATGAATGTTGTCCCAGATTATTCTTGATAATAACCAAGAATGTCTGCGAACATGCTTACCGGCGCAATTGGCGTCGGCAGCATTCTTGACACTCCATCCTTATAGAGGTGTGAAAACGATTCGAAGTATTGATATCCTCTCGCTATGGTCTTCATTTGCAATGCTCTACTATATGGGCAAACATTCATATTCTCAACCACAAACAATGGGCAACTTATATTGCTCACATAGACATAGGCTTTCGATAGTATTTAGGCTGACCAGCTGGTATAATAAGATTATACCGTATCAATATCTTAGTCAACACTGATATACAGGCATTTGTCGAAAAAATCAATCAATGATCGAAGCAAGGAGCAGGCTATTTCAGATTGTAGGATTTTGTGCGGATGGAAATATCTCATTTACACCGACACCCCGCCATAATAACTGCTTGGCTCCTCTCCTTCCCCCCTGCCGTGATCCGACCTTAACCCAAGCCGTGACCCAATCCCGACCATTGCCGAAACAGAAGCGAACTGGTTTCCCAATACGTTGTCACCCATCTGGTGACCAGTGCTAAGATGTAGGGCCATATAGGCAGTATTTAGCTTGAAGAAGACAACTTTGCACACTGTGCAAGGAGTATATGTGCATACAAACAGACACACACACACGTCAGCTTCCTCAAATAAGTATTTGATTAAGTAGGACTCCAATGCATACATCATAAGTATGAACTTACTGAGGGATCTATTCCCAATGAGCGAGAGTTATGTGTGATTGAGGTGAACCTGTTTTGTCTTTATCCTCCAGGTATTTGTAATCCATGATAGAAAAATTGATCAAGCCATCTATAACCCTACACAGGCGACACAAAACGCTGTTTCAAAATTGAAAACGAGCTTCTGGATCACTGATGTAGCATGGGGAAGGGACAATACAAGACCAAGAACCAACTCGACTGTTACTCGCTGTCTGACGCAGTGTATAACATATATTGTGACAATAACCCCATAAAAGCGAGTAAAAAGACATATATATGGCAAGGTCTCAGTTGATTCAATTCAGTTTGCCCCCTCTTTTACGGAGGTTACAGGCCAATGCAATTTAACAAAGGCAGCGAGGTTCAATTATGGATTTACGTTTGAATTGTCCTCCAAAGTAATCGTTATATTAACGTAATGTAAAAGAAACAATATATTTTCATAGTTCTATCATCGTGTTAAGATACCACGATCTCGCTAATATTTGGTCGATGATTTCATATGGTTTATCTACGATAAAGAAACAACCTGCAATATGTCACAACGCGTTCCTAATCTATTGTCAGTATTGTCGATATCGATAATTTTATAGTTAAAAAAATTAAAATATTACAGCATGAGGGAGGAGGGGGGCAAAATTTGGCCAGATCTAATAAACCGCCTCTCGTAAAAAAAGAAGTAACCTCTGTCAATGATCGGCGATGCATGGCGCTCTCAGCTGGCACAGTCTACTCATTATGATAAGGAATGACGTACCGTTCTAATCCAGTCTGGAAATGTTATCAGTTCACTCGATGCCCTAAGGCAGACTGAATTTATTATCACGTATCTCCTTACCCTAGACCATATTGTACACATTACCGTCAAACTCGTTGCCCTAATGCAGTCTGTATTTACTATCATGCAACTCGATACTCTTATCCAATCGTTTGCCCTCGATGCCCAAATCAAGTCTGAAGCTGTCTGTGTCAATTATCATACAAACCGATATCTACATCAAGGCTGTATTCATTCACATGTTACTCGATGCCCAAATCCAGCGTGAATTTATCATCATGCAAGTCGGCGCTCTAATCCAGCTGGTATTCATTACCTTGCAAATCGATGCCATAATCCAGACTTTATTCATTATCACGCAACTCGATGCTCATCCAGTGTATATATACATACATGAGCGTATTTCCGTTGCGTCTTTTGTACGTTAGCTTGTTTTTGTATCGACGCTAATACCTATACGTTGCATTGATCCTTTGTTTCGCGCTGGTCTCGGCAAATAAGACATATAGTCGGGCGGACTGTGGACAGGCTACGTGTCAGCTGCCCCGCTTCCTGGCTACATGCGATCCACTTAATAATCGTCCCTGCGCAAGGAACCCAAGCTAGTGTGGGCTTAAGGTTTGTGCCAAACCGGCGTCAGAAAGGGGCACTGTACAAGCCTCACGGTTCATCATATTTAGTTTTACCCGACGATCCACTAATAATCGTCCCTGCGGTGTGGGCTTAAGGTTTGTGCCAAACCGGCGTCAGAAAGGGGCACTGTACAAGCCTCACGGTCATCTTCGTTTACCACCGACGTGACATCAAACGCCAAGATTTCAGTTTATTCTCCTCTTTCTATGTGTGAGTGATTGTCACTGATGGTATTCCTTAAGCAACAGACGCGTTCGATGCCTACCTACTTGAACGCCTTCATCCCCATTAGGGTAACAGCAACCTCTCCAGCCTCATATAATCATATTTAGATTTACAGAGATATGGGGGCTCGGTGGGGGTGGGGGCGTTGCAAGGGTGGCGTTAGGTTTAATTTTAGCAATCTTCTTATTTGTGCGTATTACCAATATATTTCCCTTGCTGCAGTCAGGCTGAAGGCTCTTTGGAAGGTACTAGGTTGGAAATCCTAAGCATCAGGTGGGGGTGAGGGTATACACCTGCGAGCCCTTCAGTATTCACTTGACTTTGCTCAGCAACACTGAGCATCCGTCGTTACGGTGTCGACCTACCCGGTCGACAGCACAGTGACACTCGCCATTACCTCTGTCGTTAGTATTGTTAAACAGCAAGCCATTCATCAGAATTGTTAACAGCAATTATTAAGTCAAATGAAGTCATGCATAAACTCCCATAACCATCCAATGAAATTCGCGAAGTATCTATCATACGAGCTTTTAAACGATAATGAAGTTATTCGGGAAGCCGTTTGAGAGTTGAGGAATTACATAACAACTGTGTTAATGGGCCATTAGTTATTGTCCACACTTAATTGACTGCAACGTGAAATGTGGAATTACCACATACAATTGAATGATTGAAGGAAGCAATTGGAGCAAACAGTTACAAACAAAGTGACATATAACTTCTTCTGATGATAAAATACATATGCTAAAGAAATAACGAGTTCCCTCAGGTCAATGAATGTAAGCTTCCGGTTATGATTCACAACCACTACTGCATATGATTATCATCTAATTTCAAATACAACTTGATTAAGGTCATATATTCCTTCCCCGCACAAAGTTGCCTTTTTTATTGTTGTCCTTATAAAGATCTTATTCACCCAGGTTTGCATTATCAATGACCATGTGTGCTTCGTTATTAGTGGTACAGAAACCTGTAGACCATTACTGTTTTGTTGATGACACTTTGGCTTGTAAAATCTGTTCTGTGACGTTGCTGGGTTTTCATTGCAAATCTCTGCATACTATCTTCTCTCACATATTCCTCTTCCCCTGGGTATCCGACCACTCGCCAATTTAATGCCGCAGAGGACCCGTAAATGTCACAGTTTTGCTCGACAGTTCACTTCAATATTTTTTTATGTTACACCATATGATGTTGGAAGAGAATTATATGTGAGTATATATGTCAGGTTAGGTATGCTAATGTGCGTTTATGCATGGATGCATACATAAACTGACACCTCTGCGGAATGATCATCTGGACGACCCCATGAGGTCAATGGTATTTGGTAGCTAGTTCACATGTTTGTTTCATCTTGACACACAGACCACTGACTAAACAGTTCTTAGCAGTCAATACAAATGTCACAAATGCAATAACATGCAATACATTGAGCCTTATCCGCTCGTGGACGATGTTAATAGTCGACGTTAGGAAAAAGTCCAAACTGCTCGTCATTGAAGCATTCATTGTAATGTGCTTGTAAGTAAACGTTGGTCTAACTGGCAGCCTCTCGCTTCAGTGGGTTAACTTGCTTGCAGCTTTATTGTATAGGCTGCGTTATGTTGACTTCTACGACAAGTTGCCTCCCGCTTTACTTGGTAGCCTCTATCCACTGGACGCAACGGTATTGTTCCTTCTTGCTTCACTTGGCAGCCTTCTCTTAGTTGACGCCACTTGGTTACGCCCAGTTGATTCCAACAGGTCTTAACGCTACACGTCTAAGATCGTGACGCTCAGTGATGACCTCATCCCATAGCCAGTTCTATGGCCACAGCGCGACTCGATGCACAGTTGACCGACCTAATCACTCGTCTTAAGGCAGCTATGGTAGCCTCACTGCTGTAAAGGAAAGACTTACTGCATTAAATACTTACGCTGAGAACTAACGTCAGTATAGAATGAGGCATAACAAATTGTCTTAATTGGAAAGCGGGATTTTCCTGTTGGAGCACATGCGCACATGCATTGCACGCAGACTCTGATGCCGTGGAGAGAAGCGAACGCCTAGAGTCGAGGGATGTAGACTATCTCTCAACAGGGCCGGCTTAATTTTCTGTACGTCTTTATCCCTCACCAGCGCCGGCTTAATTCTCTATACGTCTTTATCTCTCATCAGCACCGGCTTAATTTTCTATACGTCTTTATCTCTCACCAGCGCCGGTTTAATTCTCTATACGTCTTTATCTCTCACCAGCGCCGGCTTTATTCTCTATACGTCTTTACCTCTCACCAGCGCCGGCTTAATTATCTACTTGTTCATAACCCACAAGTAACAAGCTCTAATGACTCAATTGGCTTGGCATAAAAAGCACCAGATATTTTGGCTGCGTATAGGATATTTCAATAATGCTCTGCTTTGATCAGCGGGCCTTCATTTCATGTTAATATTCAGAACGGATGGAGCTTATTGTTTCATTACGTCGTGGTTTGTAGTAAACGACGCGATGTCCTTATTATTCCACGGTAAACGAACGAATCCGCCATCGTCAGGTGCAGGACATAATCGACGGAGCAAATCGATTAAATAATTGACACAGTCACTGTCAGGTGCGTAAGGACATTACCTGCGATTTGCCGGTGCTGTCTTATACTGCCCGTGTTTGCTCATATTTGCCCTCATCGAATGCTAAACGTGTTTTAAATATACTTGTTCCTCACCCATGAACGACGGCGTGAATAGAGGTATTTACGCTATTTGAGGTGAAATTAATTAATAACTGTTTTTACTATTTTTGCCATTCGGATGTCATGTCGCAGCCGGCGCTACGAAAATAACTGGATAAGATTTCGTTAACAGGGCTATTTAAAGATGATGGAAACCAAACCCCTGTCGTTTCTAATGTAAACTCAGCTGACAGAACGTAACAGAGTTTCCTGTATCCCATTTCGCTTAATCAAATTCACAAAAACCAGTGTTAGTTCAAGTTTCTAGTTATTTGATTCTGGGTTGCTTTCAATTGAAACTTACGTCATGACGAGGATGTCTTGTCTTACTAGTTTATTGAACGGAACACATTCAATAAAGATGTTGCCTTCAAGAGCCAAAAGAACAAAATACGCAGAAACTCTCAGAGCAACGCTCTCAGGACGACACTCGAAGAGGTATGCAACACTTTTGAATTGCTGTGAGGAGGAGCACACATCAGCCTCAAACGCCACTCGCGGTCATTCTCGCGTAGGTAATGAAGAGTTGTGCCGAGTGAACCGACGAGTCCTTGGTGCGCAAAATGCCTACCAACGGAACGACACTGGGCTTCCGAAAACATTGGAGGAGCTACTTTATAAAATAACAATTGAGTTGACAAAATAGTTCAAAAGCACTGTGGGGCAAATACACATTGTTAAGCACACAGAGGTCGACGAGAGGCAGAAATGGTGAATATCAACTTCGGGCTCTGGACACATAACTGACTACAATTCCCTGTATTTGTTTCATTTGACAAAAACGTATGTCAGATGTGGTAACTGAATAAGCTGGTAATCAAGCCCCTGAGCGCGGTGCCTCTTGCTAATTACTAATTAACTTGTGTAAGCATATTATGTTCAGCTCCTATCAAATCAATCCAGGCTCATAGATAACACAATGAGTGCTATCACTGCAATGAGTTCGCTTACGATCACCTATGAATAAGTACTGGCTAAACAAATGCAAGAAGCTGGATAGTTGAAGGTTTTAGGTACCTAAGTTGTCTCAATACTATTCTATGCAGATTAATGGAAGTAAACGTTGTGATCACGCTGATGTATTTGCTACTGCGCTCGACGACGCGACGCGTTATTACTAAAATACATCAGCATGAAGGCGGTTATTGCACAGACAGATGCTTATAGAAGGTAACACAAGGGGCAGATGAATTGGATGCATATATATATATATATATATATATATATATATATATATATATATATATATATATATATATATATATATATATATATATATATATATATATATATATATATATATATATATATATATATATATATTTGTGTTGGGAAGTCACCCCACGTTGTTTGTTACAGTAATGAGCCTATTAGCTGTTTGATGTTTTGTGACTGTGTCGCATCAATCTGCTTGGTACATGCTGGATACAGATGTATTTCTATTATCACGCTCGAGCGTTATGGTAGCGCGAAATGTGCGGCTAAACAGGACTGTGCCAGTACTGCGACAGAGGGCAAACCATCAAAGAAAAGTAACATTGGATGGGGAAGCCCATCGCGCGTCCGGTCCAGAGGTAACAGCGCTGTGGATAACAAAAGAACCGCGAATGAGCTTCAATGCAAGACAAATGTCAAATTCACACCTTGCCAACTACTACATATGTCCTGAAATTAAGCATCTAACATACCATAATTGTGAGATTTATTGCAATAAGACTACTGTATGAAAACAGCTTGTCAATTGTTGAGACCGTACTATGTATAGGTAAGCGAAGCATAACCTACATTGCCGCATGCAGGGATATGGACTGGCATGATATAAGGACTGTCCATATATGGCTTGAGATTCCGATAGCATTATGAATATAGCCTCATCATCCAGTTGGAACATATCACGGTTTCTGAAATATTCCTCGCCGTATCCTTAACCAATAGCTGGTGCGACAATTTCTATTGCATGGCCTTTTAAACAACAAAATACATGAAAACGACGATGTTGATTGGAATGTCAGTTGCATCAAGGACTTTACTAACGAAGCCTGAAACCGATGGTATTTTATAGGTAATGTTCATTTTCGCTGTACCCGTTTCGTCACACTGTCAACCAAGATGACCGACAACTTATTATTGACCGCTTTTGAATTCTGACGAATAATGACTGCGACACTTTGCGATAGTTAAACAAATTTGAGAGCACAATCAGCTCATTGACTTTACCAAAGGCATGTCTATACGATTTGGGTTAATTTCACAGGCTTCAAGCAATTAGTAATGTGGTACAAGCGTGAAATATTGGGCTAGCTTGTCTTATTACATGCGAGGTGTTTGCCTTGTAAATGAGTGTACGGAACATATTTCGGGAACTCTACAGAGGACCCGTACAAATACTAAGTGGCAAACAAATCTGTCTCTTTGCCTGTCAATGCACGTTTTAGAAAAGATTGATGATGATAGTTGACCTAAATGACAAGCCTAACTTTCCGTCGTTATCAGCACTTCGCGTCATATATAGTGCTGGTTGGACAAATGGCATACATTGGGAAAAATAATACCAAAATCAGGAGAACCATCAGTACCCATATACTTAGCTACGCCGCCAGCATGACGATCAAATTATTAAAACTTGTAACGCAAACACTACCAGCGCACAGTCCATTGTCATCAGGTTCGTGCTACACAAATTATCGACTTTTACCAGACGCCATGTACAATAGGCAATTGATCGCGCACCACTCTACATGAGTAAACATTTATTAATCTCTTTCTTTAAATATAACACAAAAGTGATTGAATTTCATCCAGTGTTTTTTTAAAGAAATGTTTATTAATACGCCATCGTTGTCGCTACTGATATATCGAATTGTAAACTATCCATGAACAGTTAGCATTACCAGGCTCTGTTAGTCAGTCATTGACAAGCTATTGATTTAATGTTTGTTATTTATTTCGACTGCTATATCCGTAGTTTTCACGAGCATGCGTTTCAATGTGATAGTGAATGTAATGAAAACGCAACCATGAAAGGTCATCAAATGTAAATGTCCGATAGCGCTTTCATCATGAAATTATATATAAGTAGAGTCTTATTGGTTTAACAAGTATGTGCCCAGTAACCCACCAGGTTGCCTGATCAAGACGTGGGAGTTCACTGCCACCTCGTTTGCAAAAGCGCTGGTGTCGTCGATGTGTTCAACAACAGATAATATACGACACAAGTTTTTGTCATGCTGCTGAAAATGCCGTCCACATACAAATGGACCAGAGGAGCCATAGCTCATGTCATGAAATCTATCATGTGAAATAGCGACATTCCAACTTCGACCAAAGCGCAATCCGGAAAAAACGCGTTAGTGTTGTTCCAGACACTAAATTGATCGGCATTGAGCTACAATATTTTGCCTGAGTGCTTACTGCAAACATTATAGACATTCACCTTGACCTGGATATTGCTTTGCAATCGCCCGTGATAAAGGGGTTAGTCTTGTAGATGATCCGTCGTCATGCACGTTACTAGAACAGCTGTACAAAAATGCACACACCACACTGCTTTACACAGCCCACAAATATCCATATATTATGAACTGCACGATTTTCTTAAATTGTAGTTTTATTTCGATAGATTATTTCACATTCTTTAATTTAACAATAGCTTAGAGAAATAACTGGTACATCAAAATGGAACATCTTCGGTTATGGCTGATTAGAGCGGGCATCATGACCTGGCTGATTAGAGCGGGCATCATGACCTGGCTGATTAGAGCGGGCATCATGACCTGGCTGATTAGAGCGGGCATCATGACCTGGCTGATTAGAGCGGCCATCATGACCTGGCTGATTAGAGCGGGCATCATGACCTGACTGATTAGAGCGGGCATCATGACCTGGCTGATTAGAGCGGGCATCATGACCTGGCTGATTAGAGCGGGCATCATGACCTGGCTGATTAGAGCGGGCATCATGACCTGGCTGATTAGAGCTGGCATTATGACCGGGCTGATTAGAGCGGGCATCATGACCTGGCTGATTAGAGCGGGCATCATGACCTGGCTGATTAGAGCGGGCATCATGACCTGGCTGATTAGAGCGGGCATCATGACCTGGCTGATTAGAGCGGGCATCATGACCTGACTGATTAGAGCGGGCATCATGACCTGGCTGATTAGAGTGGGCATCATGACCTGGCTGATTAGAGCGGGCATCATGACCTGACTGATTAGAGCGGGCATCATGACCTGGCTGATTAGAGCGGGCATCATGACCTGGCTGATTAGAGCGGGCATCATGACCTGGCTGATTAGAGCGGGCATCATGACCTGGCTGATTAGAGCTGGCATTATGACCTGGCTGATTAGAGCGGGCATCATGACCTGGCTGATTAGAGCTGGCATCATGACTTGGCTGATTAGAGCGGGCATCGTGACCTGGCTGATTAGAGCGGGCATCATGACCTGGCTGAATATCGCTTAATAACAGCTGCTCCCACAATTCTTCTGCTGTCTTATATTGGTGTGACTCTAAGCCCTTCCAACGTAAGGCTTAGTCTTTATTGAATATGACCAAACATCATGAGATTAAGGAATTGCCACTTTGCTGGGGAATGATAAGCCTTGTGATTGTTTTTATATGTTTCTTGTTACTGCCATGACGAGCAACTTATTACTCAGTTTTGTTGTACTGGGTGGAATCATCGCCCTTTGTACAGTCTCATCAGATTCTATCCACGAATACATTGAACAGAGTAATCAGTAAACGCTGGTAATAATAAAACTCGAGCTTAATGAGCGACCAATTCTGTTAATATGCACGACATTAGCGCCTCAACAAGGTTTTCGGGGTCGCACATCTGCTTATGCCCGACTCTAGTTTGCCATGGTCGAACCAGCAATTATCCGTGCATCACTACTCACGGATATGGATTGCTCACCTGTTTTATGTACACTATTATGTTGATCGGAAGGTGTCATATTATTCTGATGTTTTATGTGTCCTTGCTTCGTTCGATGCGTATTGTCTGGATGGTGTTGGCCACGCCATGCGCACAACAGTGCGAAAACATTGAAGGCGCATGGTTTCTACCAATGCAATTCAGCTAGGGTTCATGCATGAACCCTGTTACTCCATGTTATACTGTCTGCCGAAAATATTCCGCGTCACTCACCCATTTAACACTCAACGAAATATTTGCTGGGTGGTTGAGTCAACGATTTTACATTGTACTGCGAAGTGGCGTGTTCTAACTGCTGATATTCCATGGGATTCTTCGTGGTTCATTAGCCAAGTCGTGTGATGCATGCAATATTTTGTTCTGTGCTTCTATTGAACCGATGAGGACACGTATGGCCTCATATAATGCTTGCTAAAATCAGAACGCCATGTAATCATGCAGGTAAGCTATTGACTGCTAACGTGAGCGGTCGAAGGCCTCTCAAAAAATGTCTTCTCTGGGTCACCAACGTCATTGATTTGCATTCAGTTGTAGCGAAATGTGTCCTTGACAATTAGTCAGTATTATAACAATCAAACGCATCCGCTGTCATTTGAGGACCACTTCACACATTTGTACCTGCTTTTCTCTTAATCACCTAAAGGTTAGAACGCAACATAGGCAGATATATTGCTTCTCAAAGAAGCTAAGTGTGTTGTTGAGCGTTTTTTGTCTTCATGTGTGAATATTGGAAAGGCTTTATGGGGAAACAAAATGCATGCATGTAGCTAATATATATGTTTTACTGTCCATTTCGGTTTGGAGCGTAAACATGGCATAGCTTTGTTAAATCCAATTACAGTGACTATTGAAGACTGTACATTGGTCGTACAACCGGGTTTAGCTGCTGCACAATGTACTAATCGCATGTAAAAAAAATGTGCAAGTGTTAACGTTCTAACAGCATTAGCTTGGATATTTTAGATGCCCGGGCGACCATAAAAATCGATAGACCCTCACGCTTGTTCGTGTCATTTTCAATATAAACCAATGTAATTCAGCAAATTACTCTTTACCATCAAACGCTGTGTTTGTAATACATCAATAACACGCCGATAGGACACAAGTATTACGGCATACTCTGTGTGTGCATGTTAACTGCTGCCATATGGACAATTAGTATTTAGTTTTGATTATTTGGCCATAGTCTTTTGAATATCAACTCATTGTAATGTTAAAGCACTATCGCAGCGGTTTGGGGGCCAGTATTCAACCCCCAGATGCAACTGAGATGCACAATACTCACAGCGGGTTGTTAGACGTATCATTATGATCATATAATCATTGCTACTTTATCTTTCGTCCTGTATTTATCACTTGAACTGAAGCGCGTTGTAGGACGTAAATACGACAAAAGGAGAATTTCTCGACGCAATATCAATACAGTCATCATTCAAAATGAATGAAGGAGCCGCAGAAACACCACGACCCTTTAAAAGCCCATCAAAGTTTCCCATGGGACGGCACGAAGCTTAAGTCAGGTCCTATTAAGATCTGAAAATACAATACAATGTTGAGTGTATGAACATGGCAATAAAACGTACCACATTCCCAATGCTATATTGTAGGCAGTTTTTTCGTTAAATAAGGATTCCACCATGAACGTTCGGCGGCGAAGAACATTATTATGCTAACACACGGAATGAAAGTATCTCCCATTATCTATTATGATATAACAGCTACTAGCAGATGCCCTATTTAATGACCGTCACTGTGCATGCAAGCCGCATTGAAATGGAAACAGTCAAAGCTGTCACCAGATAGCCGCATTCCAATTTGCCTCAATTGTCTGCTCTCTGACATGCTGTTGACGCCAGAGATGGCCGGCCTAGCATGTACAAAACATCCTCGGCCGACGACATATAGTAATCGACCCAATCATTGTCTATCAGTCAGCACTTATAACGTTTTGGCTTCACATAATCGCATCACCTAAGCGATGAAATTACAAATTAACGTTCACTAAACTCACAATCGTTCTCGGCCGACAATATGGCCACATGCACTGGCCTGCAGTCGGATGCATCTATGCGATCATGTGCAGTAATCATTTTGTATTCGATCAGTTAAGAGCATCGCTGAATGGATTTTATGATGTTTCGCTAATTATTGATATTAGAACTGCAATAGATGGCCCTTAACCCCATAGAATTACCCCAACCCGGAAACACATATTCCTCCATATTAAATTTGAAATGTGAACATGCTTTGAAATGAATATGCATTCATGTTAAAACTCATTACATACCCTGTTCCTGAGACGAAACATTTAAGCAGTTCCGCTGATATTTATTGATATCAATATAATGTGCTCCCTTGACAAGATTTGTTAGAATGAAGGACACAGCACCGGACCAAATACCGAACGATAAGAAACTTTATCAGTCTGAAAGGGGACGTGGTCTGTGACGATGTTTTATGGGGGGAAAATTAGCAAGAATGCAAGTTATCTATGAGACGAGATCTGTGGCGATGACTTATTGAGGGAAAATTCCTGGCCTGCTGTCTTGCTCGAGGTTACACGAATGCAATATTGCTGCAAATTACTTTTATCCATGCATAATTACTATATATATATATATATATATATATATATATATATATATATATATATATATATATATATATATATATATATATATATATATATATATATATATATTATAAAGCCAAGCACGATGCTGTGCCATATAGGATAGTTATATATATATATACCCTATATATATATATATATATATAGATATATATATATATATATATATATATATATATATATATATATATATTGTGGTAGTAATTGAAAAAAATAAAGCCAAGCACGATGCTGTGCCAGTTGTTAATGCTTTAGGATGCAACGGCAGTTCATTAACGTAACGTGCAAATGACGATTTACGTGGATCATTGCTCACAACCAGACCCTAGCAGCCGGCGCTCATATTCCCCAACTAAATTTCAATGTATCATAGTTGGATAGATAATTGTTTTCATGGGGACAGAATGCAACATCAATAGCATATTGAAAGCGAACCTCGGGTATCATGCAATTAAATAACACTTCATTAAGATTGAACATAATCATGTGAACAGCTCAGCTAAATTAACCCTAGCGCATCATACCATGCTTGGTAGTAACCTTAGAAAAATTCATCTGATATCAAGCGTGTTCTTCCTGACGTGATTCCAACGAATAGTTGACGTGATGGCTATCTCTTATCATTGTATCTTAGAAATCGAACTACAGAGTGACTAGAATGAATTTCGGGATAACATTTGTACAGTTCAAGTTCATTCAAGTGGATTTCCCTCTCGTTATCCTGGAAAACCGTTGCTCAATCAAACTGTTCTCTGCATATTTACTTTTCCATAGTAGGCACCATTATAACACATTAGTTAACTCTAATGCCTTGCTTTACCTTCTATGTCAGCGCGTATGAAACCGGTTCGCTTCATCGTCCGGATAAATGGGGAATTTGTACAAATAACGGCGAAATTTCCATATCAATCGACAGCAGGACGTCAAATGAACTGTTACTAGCGCTCACCAAACGTTGCAGGTACCCATTGATGGCGATGTATTCTTCGTGTGGTGGGGCCATGCTGACCCATCAGGCTAGGTATCACTAGGGCGTTGGTGGCAGCTATCTGTCAAAGTATGTGTCCGTCTCGCTGTCAGCGCCATATCGCTACTGCTTATGGTTAGAAATCGACAATCAATGCTTATCATCCGTATCTACCATGCTTATAATATTTTGCCAGATGCGTTACATAGCAATAGCAGCTATAAGGAGATTTCAGAGCCTATTCAAGAGAAGTGTTTCGTGGGCAAATGTCAATATATATCACGTTGACGATGACGCACGACGAAGCAGGCAGCAACTGAAGCAAAAATGTCACCAATGCAGAGGATTAACCTGTTAAATGGCCCACTGGGTATTCTTATTGTTTTCAATATAAATATGATATCACCAAACGGGATGGTTGAGGATGATTTCGATTGTGAGACCTGGTGGCTTACCTTTCCCTTATCAAGACAATGGGATCGTTCATAAAATTTTAGAAACCGATGGAAATGTTAGTCAATCGAGTCTGTTGTACCAGTGTTTAAGCGAATTCAATGCCATCAATGAATTGCCAGAGTTATAAACAAACATTGGCATGACAATTAACTGTGATAAGCGGGTGGACGGTGATACTGGAGGCTATAGAACAACGTTACCAACTGACTAATGACCTCGCTACCTTCGACTGTTCTCGGTAGAACGTTTCGTACCTACGGGAACTAGTGCAATAATATACACCACGTCTGATACCTGTACAGCATTCAGGATGAAAAGGTAACAATATATATTGCCGACCTACTCTCTAGACAAGAAAAACAGCTTGCGTTAGATCAACTATAATTTGACAAAGATGGAGTAGTCGTCAGATGTTAGAGCAGGAATTCACCGTGAAACTAAAACAATGTCACAAGACGATGGGAATGAGCTTTTCGTGCATTCCTGGGTGTGTTCGATTCCCTCATTAAGTATTTATAAGTAGATGACAAATTGGTGCTTTGTAGATTTCAGTCCCATTATTATTCATTACATATATATACTCATAAAATGCACCCGTAAATAAGTATTTAGTTCGAAGAAACTGTACCTCCCTGATGAGTAACATTGATTTTCTTGTTAGTATGTGCAGCCGAGAGCTACGACCATCTCGCAATCGGATACTGTGTTCATCTAGCCTCCGACCATGAAGGCGCTGAGGCATTTGATATGATCCCCTTCCTCTTTCAAATCGACAATCTTGAGGGTTTTACTCCCTTAACTTGTTACAACTGTTGTGTGCCTCAAACAATGAGGCTAACTCTTATTCGACCGTTTAATAGACTCAGGCGTAGGTGCAGAGAGGTTTTGACCAATCTCACTCTAATAGTTATGCCTTAGAAAAATACTCTATCCAGAATTTACGTTTACCAAAGTACCGAGATGAACATTCCGGTATTTGTGTTTATAAATAACCTTTAACGACAACTTATCGGGCTCAGGAAATGCACGCAACCAATACTGTTACACCTAATAATCTGGGCGAAGGCGTCAAAACAATTACTTTCTTGCATTTTTGTGCAAATTTAGCTTTTTTTAAATGATTGCTTGCCTGAATATGTAGCTATAATAGGATAATAATTGCTTCGAACCCATTGTTGTAATCCGAGCGTCGATGAAATTGGTCGTTTTGTGAAATTAATCGTAGGGAGATCAGTGATGCAAATGATTTTTGATGGCACCCTCGCACACGTACAACGGTCCGATGCGACCGAATACTTGTAAGTACAAGTTGTCTTGGCCGTAACCAGCAATGATATGTAAGCAATAACGCTACACGCTTCGAAATTATGTCATCGAGACAAAGCTATTTAATAATGTCAATTTTATTCCCTCTAATAAACGATTACAATACTATCTTATTTGGTACTTGATGGAGGTTGATCAATGCACTGCAGTCTCATCTGACAGACGACGCTCATGCATAAGTTACGTTGCAGCGATGGAGGGGCGGAAGGAGGCCGGCATAGTGTTGACAGCCACCCTACCCTATCATGGAGCAGCAGGGCATAGTTATCGAACATTGGGCAAATGATCTGTTGTAGCTGTATTTTCTCTACTCTCTTCCTATCGACATAAATACCGTCTATATGAGGACGGTCATATCAGAACGATGGATGAAGTAGATGATGGTGGCGGTGCATGGCACGACATAAACATAGCAAAATACGCATGAATGTGCTCCTAGGTTTCCTGTTGTCGGGCGTTTAGGGGAGAGAGAGTGTATTGATTGTTCGATATTCAGTAAGTAAAACACATACCTTTCAGGTGACTTAGTGGCCGCAATCGTCCATCAGAGTCTCCTAGCACGCGATCAGACCAAATGCATCATCTTCATAAACGCTTTTAGAATAAACATCGAACAAATGGTCAACCAGAGAACAAGCCAGTTGTAAAGACACGAAACAGTCATTATTCTACACACGTAACCAACAAAAATAATCTTCATCAAAGCCCGTTCTTGTTATGGTCTGCTTATCAAGAGACACGTAGGGTCGACCTCAGCGAATAGGGCAAGACTGCCACCGAGTTGATTGATGTTGATTACTGCCCTCACGGAATGGTAGCCCTTGTCCGACATGTCATTCCTGTATAGCATGTAATACATCTATATCATACGTCGGACCGATCCCATCACCACCAGAAGCTCTACATTGGTGGTTATGAGACACACGCTATGAATAACGTTGAACAAGCCACAGAGCCAGCCAAAAGATATACCACCAAAATATTTTTGCTTTGGTCCAGTAATCGCATACCTATACAAGTTGCACATACTTCATCATAGGTAGAGATGAAGCGCACCTTTGTGGCTGATATATATCATAGACGTTTCTATTATGATATATCCGGTGTGTGTGTATTGAATGCTGTCGTTTTAGTATGTGTCTTTATGTGTATATGTCTTTAGAGACATAAACCTGCCTCGCTCAGACATCTCGGGAAAATGAAATGTAAATTATTCAAGGCAGTATCATGCTAGGAAGGACACCAGGTGAGCATCAAAGGCAATGTAACGGCGCCAAGGACCCACACTGTCAGGTACCTGTCACCGCCGGGTTTGAGTAGATGTGATGCGCACAGCTATAAACCAGAGCTAACTATGCTTTATCAGACCAGCAGCTTCCACCTGCCACATGCGAGGCAGTGTTTGAATGACATTAGCCTGGGCAGAGACTCAAATTGCACCGTTGTTGAAGCAATGATTACCAGCATACATTATTATTGTAGCATTCAACCTGTTAAAAAATGATTACGCAAAAACATAGCTATACTCCATTTATTTCTGAGATTACAAAAAACAAAAATGCACATGGCCTATCATGCTTTACGTTTGCTACATCCCAGTGCTATGTTGACAGAAGAACAAATTTAGATATGTATGTAAATGAAAATATAAATATATATCTATATATGTACATATATATATATATACATATTTATATATATATATATACACAAATATAAATATATATATATGTACATATATATATATATATATATGTATATATATATATACATCTTTATACATGTATGTATATATTTATTTACATAAACATTCATTAGTATGTAAAAACCTGAAATTTATATATATAGATATATACATATTATACATATATATTGAATAATTTATATAAATATGTATATATATATGTACATATTTATATATATATGTATATATTTGTTTATATATGTATATATTTGTTTATATATATATATGCATATATATATATATATATATATATATATATATATATATATATATATATATATATATATAAATGACATATTCATACATATATACGAAACTATAAATTTATGTTTAAATATTTGGATATATATATGCATATATATATATTCACATATATACATATTTCTAAATAATATATATAATATATATATATATATATATATATATATATATATATATATATATATATATATATATAGATATAGAGCTTATATATATATATATATATATATATATATATATATATATATATATATATATATATATATATATATATATATATATATATATATGTATACATTTGTCAGTTGTCGAATATTTATATAATTGATAGAGGCTAAAATCGAAATTTCTAGTAGGGCAGTACAGGCATATATATTAATTGACTTACATACTTATTCATATATAATGAAATATATATTAACATAGATATAGGTATTTATATACATATATATATATACATACAATTTTACATATATATATATATATATATATATATATATATATATATATATATATATATATATATATATATATATATATATACATGAGGGTGTTGACAGGTTCGTGTGGGTATTTGGTTTCGATATGGGTGCTGGATGGTGCATGTGGGTGTTGCATGGTTTGTTTGGCTGTGAGGTTGTTGATGTAGACGCTCGGGGGTTGATGCGGTTGTTGGATGGTTGATTTTGGCGTTGGGTAGTTACTGAGGGTGTTGGGTGGATTGTGTGGGTGTTAGGTGGTTGATGATTGCGTTGGGTGGTTAATGTAGGGGTTGGGTGGTTGATGTGGGTGTTGAGTGGTTGATTTGGGTGTTGGGTGGTTGATGTGGGTGTTGGGTGGTTGTTGTTGGTGTTGAGTGGTTGATTTTGGTGTCGGGTGGTTGATGAGGGTGTTGGGTGGTTGATGTGGGTGTTGGGTGGTTGTTGTGGGTGTTGAGTGGTTGATTTTGGTGTTGGGTGGTTGATGTGGGTGTTGAGTGGTTGATTTGGGTGTTGGATGGTTGATGTGGGTGTTGGATGGTTGTTGTGGGTGTTGAGTGGTTGATTTGGGTGTTGGGTGGTTGATGTTGGTGTTGGGTGGTTGTTGTGGGTGTTGAGTGGTTGATTTGGGTGTTGGGTGGTTGATGTGGGTGTTGAGTGGTTGATTTGGGTGTTGGGTGGTTGATGTGGGTGTTGGATGGTTGATTGGGGTGTTGGGTGATCGATGTAAGTTTTGGATGGTTGGTGTGGTGTTCTATTGCTTGTGTGGTTGCTGGCTGGGGAATCGGAGGAGTGATTCATCTGACTCGGATGGACATCAGATGTAACAATCGACAGTCCTGTTTCACCACCAAGCACAGTCAGCATATCAAAATGGGCGTTTTTCGCCACAAAAGGCAATTCCCCTTTGCTTATTCAATAACTGCATCTTCAGTAACGGCACATTCTTCCAGCAAACCACCCTCCCTGAAATTCACCTGAACATGTAAGTGTGAACGTGCCACTACTGAATCTGCATGACTGTTAAGCAGCTCCTTAACTGCAATCACAGGAAGAGATCCTATCGGATCGACATCCACACAGAAATGTGGCCACTATTCTACCTCTCACAGCTATAGTTACTTGCCATCAGTCTAATGAAGTGCTCTTTAACGTAATATTATGATGGGTATAGTTGCGTGGCTGATATATATATATATATAAAGTTCCCTTTTGTAATACGTTAGATCTCCAAAAATGTCGTGTCTTAGTGTGATTTATACTACTGATGTTGTTATTGTATCGGCTTACCATAGTCTTCTATTTCATTTTTGTGCTATTCATGATGAATTTTGTCCCTTGACACAATGTTTTTAATGATTCCACCATGTTAGGTTACTTTGTATGGTATCCTTGGCATGCTTATCAATTGCAATCGCAATTTACACTGTATTATACTCAGCCGCGTAGGCGCATTTGAGCCACCAACCGGCTATGGTCGATTGTTGGGCGGGATGGAGGTCTGTGGTGTTCTAGTAAACTCGTTCACAGAATGATAATTTTGAATGCAATCGAGTCATCGGCATGAACATTTGTTTACACGGTTAATGTTAGCTTCAAAGTGGCTTTTCAGAACTTGATGCATCACGTCAGCAATTTCTGTTAACTGTTTAATGCTTATTGTCGGTACTTACAATCAAATGATGCGCGAATGAATCTCGCAGTAAAACTACATGGTCAGATCCGATTGTCTGACTAGGAATGACACATAAAAATGTACTAGTCTCCTTAAAACGATCAGATTCGGTGAGATAATGAAGTATTGATTCCGCTGACAACAGCACAAAGCAAAATTCAAAAGGATAATCGTCTAAAACAGATTGGTTTCAAGCATATACGCTATATTTATGCGTCAGGAAAAAGGATGCAGTGGAGTGAAACGGGTGTGCCATCGCAAGGTCTATTTACTATGCTTACTCGGTAAATAGGTGAGTGCGAAATATAGTTTGTTAGAAGGCACATGTGTGTGTATGGCTGGCGCTAACCAACCGTACGATAATTGTGTTTCGTGACTATGACTTGCCGTGTATGTTTAGGTCGATCACCGTTTTCGTTATGGTCCAAAGTATTGTTAGAGATCCTGCCAGCATTTTTTACTTCAGCATGGGCCCCATATGTGGCCTTCTATGTGTATTGTGCACTAATGCCATAACACACCTTCGCATTCACATCCTCCACACAGCTAATACTCATAGACCGACCTGCGGCGGATCTCTCTCATATATCTGCCGTCAAATCAGGGTGGCACTGATCAGTATCTCATCGTACAGGTTCAAAGAATGCCGCGTTTATCAACATCATCGCAGATAGCATACATGCTATCATTTGACCCAGTAATGTCCAACACCATCAGCAACAGCAGCAGCAGAAATATCAACAGGCGATCAAAGTTACACAACACACGCCTCTCTCGCGAGGCATCAAAGAGGGCTATTTGTGCCAGCTACATTACCACGTACCTTCTGTTCGTTTATTAGCAGCACATTGCACAAGTCAATTGTCAGCCATGCTTGTGTCTCTAGAAGAGGATACGATTCGTGAAAAACAAAGTGATTACTGAAGCTACATTGCTATGGGAGCCGATAACCCACGCACGGCCTAGACTGTATGCGTATGAGGCGACTTATTACGACCAAAGAGCATTGGAGTATTTAACGTAATGGTAATGGGTGAAATATGGCCGACCAGCAGGTGGTAACAGCTACATGTGACGATAGACAAGCCTAATGAAGCAAGGAATACTGGGTCAGGTATCCTGGCTGATTGGTAGGCAGGTATCAGACAAACACACGTGTGTGAGAGTGTGCTACAGCATAAGGTATAATACAGAGTTGTGCTTTATATTGGAAATTGATTATGGGTCCAAACACGGAATATACGCTAGGCTTGTTTCTCGTTAGGTGATTTTGCAAATAATGACGAAAAGTGTACATATCAATCGACAGCTGGACGCGAAATGAACTGTTACTAGCGCCATCTCTGAGAGAAGTGAGCTCAGCTTCCTTGCTTGACGTCACAAGTCTGCGACCTTGACCTCGGTTGTGCTCATATGTCATACGACGTGTAAATCTTACATTTATTATAAAATCGTTTCTCGGCCGAATAAGCTCACCAAACGTTGCAAGTACCTATTGATTGCGATGTATTCGTCGTCTGGTGGGGCCATGCTCACCCATCAAGCTCGGTATCACCAGGGCGTTGGTGGCAGCTATCTGTTCAATTATGTGTCCGTCTCGCTGTCAGCGCCATATCGCTACTGCTTATGGTTAGCAATCGACAATCAATGCTTATCATCCGTATCTACCATGCTTCTATCCTATAGCCAGATGCGTAACATAGCCATTGTATTGATTATGAGTTTTCAGTGCATATTCAAGAGAAGTGTTTCGTGAGCAAATGTCAATTTTTATCACGTAGACGATGACGCACGACGAAGCAAGCAGCAACTGAAGCAAAATGTCACCAATGCAGAGGATTAACCTGTTAAATGGCCCACTGGGTATTTTTATTGTTTTTAATATAAATATGATATCACCAAACGGGATGGTTGAGGATGATTTCGATTGTGAGACCTGGTGGCTTATGCTGCACCATGATGTTACCAGGTCATGTCCCTTATCAAGACAATGAGTTCATTCAAGCAGCATTAAAGCTTTAGTAACCGATGCAAATGTTAGTTAATCATTCGAACATCGAGTTTGTTGTACCAGTGTTTAAGCGAATTCAATGCCATCAATGAATTGCCAGAGTTATAAACAAACATTGGCATGACAATTGACTGTGATAAGCGGGTGGACGGTGATACCGAGATGAGCATTCCGGTGTTTGTGTTTATAAATAACCTTTAACGACAACTTATCGGGCTCAGGAAATGCACGCAACCAATATTGTTACGGCTAATAGTCGGGGCGAAGGCGTCAAAACAATTACTTTCTTGCATTTTTGTGCAAATTTAGTTTTTTTTAAATGAATGCTTGCCTGAATATGTAGCTATAATGGGACAATAATTGTTTTGAACTCGTTGTTGTAATCCGTGCGTCGATGAAATCGGTCGTTTTGTTAAAATGATCGTAGGGAGATCAGTGATGCAAATGATTTTGGATGGCACCCTCGCACACGTTCAACGTTCGATGCGACCAAAGTACAAGTTGTCTTGGCCGTAGCAAGCAATGATATGTAAGCAATAACGCTACACGCTTCGAAATTATGTCATCGAGATAAAGCCATTAACTATTGTCAATTTTATTCCCTGTCATAAACGATTACAATACTATCAATACACTGTAGTCTCAACTGACAGAAGACGCTCATGCATTCGTTACGTTGCAGCGATGGAGGGGCGGTTGGAGGCCGGCCTTTTTTCCAAATAGCCGTCCGACCGAACCAATCGAGTCAATAATGGAATTTAAATGTAACACGCGGTGAAATTGAGTTAGGGTCTGGTTTTCAATCAGAATAATGAAGACGAATTCGACCGTAGGAATGAATCAAGCATCGTGTTTCATCATGGAACAATGAAGCAACGCAATCTAGCTGCGAAATATATTATATTCCTGATATAGCCCGAGGTTTGAAGCCTGGGCACTTTACAGCGAATGTCCTCATTGGTTTGCTGAAAAATTAGAGAATGGCTTGGGCTGTTGATGGTTCACTGACTGCATTAATGAGCATCATGGTGTGTAGCGTAAGACAGCAGACAACAGGTTTCATCATATGGTGTATAGCGTGAGACCTCAGACAACAGGGAGCATCATGGTGTATAGCGTTAGACAGTATACAACAGGGAGCATCCATTCTGTTGCGATTGGAGCTTATATCATTTAACACCCAACGTCTCTGCATCGCCCACCCGCTGTGAAGTTAATACTAAGCAGTTAGTGTGTTACTTAACGACATTTCCGAGTATAATTCTTGGTTGTGCTAGCATTTGAAGGCACAAAACGCGGTTGTCATATCAATATATATTTGCTCCTTATGCAAGAATGGCCCGCAGGAAGAGCGCCAAGAATATAATCGCAAGCCCCTGCTGCATTGACTCCGGTGCGTCAAACTGTCAACGCAAATCGGGGTTACGCCAGCGTTGAAGCAGCTGTTATGAGGACGGTCATATCAGAACGATGGATGAAGTAGATGATGGTGGCGGTACATGGCACGACATAGACATAGCAAAATACGCATGTATGTGCTCCTAGGTTTCCTGTTGTCGGGAGTTTAGGGGAGAGAGAGTGTATTGATTGTTCAATATTCAGTAAGTAAAACACATACCTTTCGGGTGCCTTAGTGGTCGGTATCGTCCATCAGAGTCCCTAGCACGCGATCAGACCACATGCATCATCTTCATAAACGCTTTAAGAATAAACATGGAACAAATGGTCAACCAGAGAACAAGCCAGTTGTAAAGACACGCAGCAGTCATTATTCTACACACGTAACCAACAAAAATAATCAGCATCAAAGCCCGTTCTTGTTATGGTCTGCTTATCAAGAGACGCGTAGGGTCGACCTCAGCGAATAGGGCAAGACTGCCATCGAGTTGATTAATGTTGATAACTGCCCTCGTCGAATGGTAACCCATGCTCGACATGTCATCCCTGTAATACATCTATATCATACGTCGTAAGAATTGTTTTAGGCGTCGGATTTTTCTCATCAGAGCTCCTTCAGTGGTGGGTATGAGATACACACTACGAATAACGTTGAACGTACCACAGGGACTGCCAAAAGATATACCACCGAAATGTTGCTGCTTTGGTCCAGTAATCGCATACACATACAACTTGCACATACTTGAGGTCGAGATGAAGCGCACCTTTGTGGCTGATATATATTATTGACGTCTCTATTATGATATATCCGGTGTGATTTGACGTGTGATGAATGCTGTCATTTTAGTATGTGCCTGGGCTGTTGTCAAGCAAGGATTTTAGAGGCATAAACCTTCCTCGCCAGATATCCCAGGAAAATCAAATGTAAATTATTCAAGGCAGTATCATGCTAGGAAGGACACCACGTGAGCATGAAAGACAATGTAACAGCGCCAAGGACGCACACCGTCAGGTACCTGGCAACCCAAAGCTAACTATGCTTCATCAGACCAGCATCTGTCCACATGCCCCATGCGAGGCAGTATTTGTATGACATTAGCCTGGGCAGAGACTCATATAGAGATATATATATCTATAGAGATAGATAGATAGAGAGAGAGAGAGAGAGAGATAGAGAGAGAGAGAGAGAGAGAGAGATAGAGAGAGAGAGAGAGAGAGAGAGAGAGAGAGAGAGAGAGAGAGAGAGAGAGAGAGAGAGAGAGAGAGAGAGAGAGAGAGAGAGAGAGAGAGAGAGAGAGAGAGAGAGAGAGAGAGAGAGAGAGAGAGAGAGAGAGAGGGAGAGATCTCTCTCTCTATAGATCTCTAGAGAGAGAGATAGAGAGAGAGATCTCTCTCTATCTCTATATATCTCTAGATAGAGAGATCTCTCTCTCTATCTATAGATCTCTCTCTATCTCAGAGAGATAGAGAGAGAGATATATAGAGAGCAGATCTCTATATATTCCTATATCTATAATATATATCTCTCTCTCTAGAGAGACATCTCTCTATAGAGATATATATATATATTAAATGCATTTACTATATATATATATATTATTCATATACATATATATATATATATATATTATATATATATATATATATATATAATATATAATATAATATATATATAGATATATATACATGTATATATATACATAAATATATATTAACACATATATATATATATATATGTATTATATGCATATATATATATATATATGAATATATGTATATATATACATTTACATGTATGTATATATATATATATATATATATATATATATATATATATATATATATATATATATATATATATATATTTATATATACATAGATATGTATGTTAGATGCACATAACTATTTTATAATTATATCCGGCTATAGTGACCACTGTTGGCTACCCCTCCACTATAACATCTCCGCCAAACCAGACGAAGATGTGCGTGACAGGGTAATGAGTATGGCGGACAGGGGATCCGGATAGTTATTGTGAATGTTGGGTGGTTGTTATGGGCGTTGTGTGATTGATGTGGCCTCTGGGTCGTTTCTATGGGTGTTTTGTGGTTTATGTGGGCTCTGGGTGGTTTGATGTGGGTGTTGAGTGGTTTATGTGAACTATGGGTGGTTTGATGTGAGTGTTGAGTTGTTAATGTAAGCATTGGATGGTTGATGTGGTTGGTGGCAGGTTTGTGAGGGTATTTGGTTTATATATGGGTGTTGAATGGTGCAAGTTGGTGTTGCGTGGTTGGTTTGAATGGAAGGTGGTTGACGTAGGCGTTGAGAGGTTGAAAAGGGTGTGTCGTGTATGATGTGGGTTTTGGGTGGCTAATGTGGGTATTGTGTGTTTGGTGTGGGTGTTTGGTAGTTGGTTTGGGTTATGTGTGGTTGATGTGGGTGTCTAATGGTTGATGTGGGTGTCTGATGGTAGATGTGGGTGTCTGATGGTTGATCTGTTTGCAGGATAGTTAATGTAGGCATTGGAATGTTAATGGTGTTGATATTGGATGGTTGATGTGGTGTTCGATTGCTGGTGTGGGTGTTGGAGTTTGGTGGCTGATGAGGGTGTTTGGTTGTTGGCTGGGGAGTCGGAGGAAAGGAGCGATGCATCTGACTCTGATGGACATCAGTTGTAATATCCAACCATCTTGTATAACAACCAAGCACAGTCAACATATCAAAAGGGGCGTTTTTCACCACAAAAGGCAATTCCTCAACCAATGGTTTAATTTCTTATTCAGTAATCGCCTATAACCTTCTAATTGTGGTGTATATACGACGGAAACATGCGATTATTCGCTATTTCAGCAGTTGTATGATGCCTCCCTCAAGCTTGCATAACTCACGTGTACTATCGCGGGTCCGTCGGGAAACCACCCTCTCTGGAATTCACCGGAACATGTAAGTGAGAACGTGCAACGGCTGAATCTGCATGACTGTTAAGCAGCTCCTTAACGGCAATCACAGTCACTTCATGTCAGGAAGAGGTCCCATTGGATCTATGCTCACCCATCAAGCTCGGTATCACCAGGGCGTTGGTGGCAGCTATCTGTTCAATTATGTGTCCGTCTCGCTGTCAGCGCCATATCGCTACTGCTTATGGTTAGCAATCGACAATCAATGCTTATCATCCGTATCTACCATGCTTCTATCCTATAGCCAGATGCGTAACATAGCCATTGTATTGATTATGAGTTTTCAGTGCATATTCAAGAGAAGTGTTTCGTGGGCAAATGTCAATATATATCACGTTGACGATGACGCACGACGAAGCAGGCAGCAACTGAAGCAAAATGTCACCAATGCAGAGGATTAACCTGTTAAATGGCCCACTGGGTATTTTTATTGTTTTTAATATAAATATGATATCACCAAACGGGATGGTTGAGGATGATTTCGATTGTGAGACCTGGTGGCTTATGCTGCACCATGATGTTACCAGGTCATGTCCCTTATCAAGACAACGAGTTCGTTCAAGCAGCATTAAAGCTTTAGTAACCGATGCAAATGTTAGTTAATCATTGGAACATCGAGTTTGTTGTACCAGTGTATAAACGAATTCAATGCCATCAATGAATTGCCAGAGTTATAAACAAACCCTGGCATGACAATTGACTGTGATAAGCGGGTTGACGGTGATACTGGCGGCTATAGAACAACGTTACCAACTGACTAATGACCTCGCTACCTTCGACTGTTCTCGGTAGAACGTTTCGTACCTACGGGAACTAGTGCAATAATATACACCACGTCTGAAACCTGTACAGCATTCAGGATGAAAAGGTAACAATATATATGCCGACCTACTCTCTAGACAAAAAAACCGCTTGCGTTAGATCTACCATAGTTAGACCAAGATGGAGTAGTCGTCAGATGTTAGAGCAGGAATTCTCCGTAAAACTAAAACAATGTCACAAGACTATGGGAATGAGCTTTTCGTGCATTCCTGGGTGTGTTCGATTCCCTCATTGAGTATTTACAAGTAGGCCCATTATGATTCATTACAAATATATACTAATAAAATGCACCAATAGATAAGTATTTAGTTCGAAGAAACTGTACTTCCATGAAGCGTACCGCTGATTTTCTCATAACTGGAAAGTATGTGTAGTCGAGAGCAACGATCAGCCTCTCAATCCAATACTGTGTTCATCTAGCCCACGACCATGAAAGGGCTGTGTTAATTGGCATAATCCCCTTCCTCTTTCAAACCGACAATCTTGAGGGTTTACTCCCTTTTCTTGTTATAACTGCTGTGTGCCTCAAACAAGAATGTAAACTCTAATTCGACGTTTAATAGACTCAGACGTAGGTTCAGAGAGGTTTTTACCAATCTCACTCTAATAGTTGTGCCTTAGAAAAATACTCTGTCCAGCATTTACCTTTACCAAAGTACCAAGACGAGCATTCCGGTCTAAGGCATGAATGAGTTTGTGTTTATAAATGACCTTTAACGACACCTTATCGGACTCAGGAAATGCAGCAACCAATATTGTTACGGCTAATAGTCGGGGCGAAGGCGTCGAAACAATTACTTCCTTGCATTTTTGTGCAAATTTAGTTTTTTTAAATGAATGCTTGCCTGAATATGTAGCTATAATGGGACAATAATTGTTTTGAACCGTTGTTGT
>CM067344.1:19995772-20038535 GCA_034190875.2 Urechis unicinctus
AAGGAGTACTGGTCAGGTGTCCTGGCTGATTGGTAGGCAGGTATCAGGCAAACACACGTGTGTGGGCGTGTTGTACAGCATAAGGTATAATACAGAATTGTGCTTTATATTGGAAATTGATTATGGGTCCAAACACGGAATATACGCTAGGCTTGTTTCTCGTTACGTGATTGGCGCTTACTTGTTGAGCTATATATAGCTATTTGAAGCAAAGGGTGTCACACATAACGAAACTTTTTTTGCCGATTGCCATACCCACGAATGTCAGAACTTGTAATGCAACGAGAAAGTACGTAAAGTAAGGGACCGATACTATCCAAAAACATACCGTCCCAAAAACGTCCTCTCCTCAGCTATCTTTTCCTTCCGTCCGTGCAAATAATTGACCTTCAGCTTACATAAAGCACGAGGTATCTGTCCTGTGTATCTTTGCAGTATGCTATCGCACTTCCGACCCTACTAGCCATCCAAACACCGACTATTGATTCGAAAGTCACCTTTTGTTCTGCAGCGACCCCAGCTCCAAGCGGTTTTGACGGCACCGTATTATTTCATGTTTTTGTCTTTTAATATTCATCCTAAAGCAATTCTGCTTGAACCGTTTCCGGACTCATCGGAATTATCCCGGACAAAAAAGAAATATATCCACATTATTAGGCTGTCCGATATAGACTGTTACAATCATCGCTAGCATCATCATCATCATCATCATCATCATCATCATCATCATCATCATCATCATCATCATTATCATCATCATTATCATCATCATCATCATCATCATCATTGTCATCAACATTGTCATCAGCATATTAATAATCATCACCATGTTCGTCAACACCACAGTGTTGAAATTCATAGTAGACTAGTCAACAACGCATCATCGACGTCGTCAATGTCATATGAATAAAACTCATTCCTCTTTTTGCTCTGGCTTCTCAGCCTCATATTCAGCCTGACATATTACATGTAAAGCGCAGTTTGATCAAATCTGATTTTCCTCCTTCCCCGCCTTCTATCTACGACAAATCGAAAGCGCTCATGAAGACAAATGTAGTCCATCAAATTGTTATCATCATCCATATAACGAAAACTTATGAAGAGATCTGCTAATGGTAGATAGTCTGATGTTAAATTTAATGTATGCGGTTACTGGAAATGTCCTCTGCATCTGTCGCATCAATCGGCTTATCGTGAAAGATGATGTTACACCATTCTGACCCGTGCTATTTATTTGTCGCATTATGCATGAGCAAAATACTTTTAATTGACATGATAACATTTACTAAAGGGATATTAAATCTGGTAAGATCATGGATTTGCTTCCTATTTACTTCAAATCGACTGCATCAAAGTGGGCCATATGACCCGCTCAGGAAAACTGATGCTACTGCCCCGATTCACACTGCCATAATTCGGTGAAAACGATCCATGATATAAAACTATTTTTATCAGACCGAAAAAAACTTAACAACCACCATAGTTCGCGTGGATTTATATTGCTCGTAAAAGGACCCTGAACGAGAACCCACATGTTGCACTTTTCATTACCTTTTTCTATTGTTTATGCAAACGACTGTCCGTTATTACCGGCGTTTAATCACATTGCGGTAACGATTCTTTCTGGCATCTACTACCTGATGAAAGGTGCGGGTGGAAAGGCGGGGCATAATAGTGGGGCCAATGTGCTGATTAAGAGATTACAGTACGATATATCCATGTACATATCGCATCGCGCACCCACACCTCTCCACCCACACCTCTCCACCCACACCTCTCCACCCACACCTCTCCACCCACACCTCTCCAACCACATCTCCCCTCCCATGCTGTTATGATGCGTTACCACTGACTGCCAATGTTAAAATGGGACAGTTCCTTGGTGTATTCGACTGGTGAGTTGGAATGGGACAGTTCCTTGGCGTATTCGACTGGTGAGTTGGAATGGGACAGTTCCATGGCATACCTGACTGCTAAGTTGGAGTGGGACAGTTTTTTGGTCCATCTGACTGCTGATACTGAGATGGGACAATATTAGGACGTATTTGTCTGTTGATGCTGGGATGGGACAATCTGATGATGAGACGGAACAGTTCCTGATAATATAACCCAAGTGATACTGATTGAGACATTTTCTGGTTGCATCGGACTGAGGTTGGGCTTGTACGTTTCTGGGCGTATCAAGGTGATCAAGATGACAAACTATGCCCTTGAAAAGATTTTGCCCGGTGCAGATACATAGCACAAAACTCTGGATATTATCAGCTACATTGATTAGTAGCCATTCACGCGCGTCCTCTCGTATAGTGACTCACATTAAATACCAACATTCTGAACCCATGGGTTCGTATTTAATAATATGCAGAGGGGCGGAGTTACTGTGTCAGAGGGCTTACCTGCACAATGGGCAGAGAGGCTGTGATCCAGATGACCAACACCATAACAGCGCCTTTTACATGGCATGCTATACCATCAAACAATCATGCGTCTGCTTATCACTAACTTTGTTCATGAATACCTTTTTTGTGCGTGTCCGCATTAGAAGCTTTTGGTGAAGTGACTGCTACAACCGAAGCACTATACTTCAAAGATAGATTGTTCTCTGGAATTTCTGGTGTTATTAATTAAATAACACCAGAGCAATGTTGAACAATTGTTCTTTTTGTTTTGCGAATGTACTTTTACCAAACAAATTAACGGACACTTAAGTACACATGTGTTGTCTCAGGGTGCTTTATTACCGTCTGCATTGAATTAAAAAAAAACTATCCCCCATGCCCAACAAATTGGTTATATAAAGTGCCAGGGCAATAGAACTCATGCAGAAGGCTGAATGCAGCCTCGTCTTCTACAAACACCCTCACAACCACTGCTAGGCTAACAAGTCGTTCAACAACACTCAGAACAAATGGCACGATAAACGCATAAACTTCAGGAATATCCAGTATGAGCTGAGAACAAACTTGGCCATTCTTTATTGGAATGAAAACGTGGATCGTCCTCACAGCAGCATCTGGGAGCCACCTGCTCACAATGCCCAGAGCTATGCAATTTCCAAGAAGGTACATACGCCATGCACATACAGGTACATCGACAATGTGTGAAAAACTCACATGCATGCACTGTATTGAACTGGTGTTGGACATTGAATGAATTTGTTTGAAATCAGTGGATACAGTATGTTCAAAATTTACAAAATAAAGTTGTTATCATTTTAAAATCCCGTCTGTGTGAGTGTGTCACCATATGTGCGTCGGCATGTTCTATTTGTGTTCCGGGTGTATACGTGTCCACGCGGTAATGTTTTTGTTTACATCAGCGAGCACATGGCCTGTCGATAATTGGATGCTTCTCATTCTGGCCCCGCCCAGAACATTTTGAAACAGGATAAAATCATATAAAAACATTTCTCATTTGCAACAATAATCGGGACCGACATATTACTTTTGGGTGACTTGTTAAGTTTATGTATTCTTACATGTAAAAATATTTTGAATGAATTTAGTAATTACACTGAACGCTGAAAAACATAAGGAGATCCCACTCACGATTTGAATTAGATACATATCTGCGGGCCGCGCAGTTATAACCAGATAACGCCATTGATTGTGACAATCAGGAGGATGCGGTAATGGCTCCTCTCCGGGATGTAACACACCATCTTCCCTCTTTGCTTGTTTGGACAGAGTATCAACCCTACCGTTCCTTGTTGTCACTGGTATAACCGTATATATACACAGCACTCGGTGGTATCCCCCACAGGAGCGACAAGAACGAGCAGTTCAACTTTACAACCAGCGGTGGTTGATGCTAACACATAACAGGGAACCGTACATCTGCTAATTTCAGCAATATATTCTATGAAAGAACAGAATAATGTAGACGATCTGCCTACATGTAGATCACCTGCTGTGACAAATATGCCACTACAGATGTGCAAGCTCAACTTATATCGTCAGTAATACCTGTTCATACCTCTAAATATGGCATACATCATCTAGATGTGCCGATTCAGCAATATAAAAACATACTTGGGAATAAGTGCACTGGCCAGAGGCAAGCACATACACAAAAAACACACACACATATATATATATATATATATAGATATATATATATAGATAGATATATATAGATATATATATAGATATATATATATATATATATATATATATATATATATATATATATAGATATATATATATATAGATATCTCTCTCTATCTATATATAGAGAGATAGAGATAGATCTATATAGATATATATCTCTATATATATATCCCTCTAGATATATATATCTCCCCCCCCCCCATCTCTACCCCCCCACCCCCCCCCCACCCCACCCACCCACACACACCCCCAACACACTCCACACACACACACACACACTCACTCACACACATATCCATATATATATATATATATATATATATATATGTGTATATGTGTGTGTGTGTGTGTGTGTGTGTGTGTGAGAGAGATAGATATATATATATATATATAGATAGATATATATATATATATATATATATATATATATATAGATATATATATATATATCTAGATATATCTAGAGAGAGATATATCTCTATCTATCTCTATCTCTCTCTCTCTCTCTCTCTCTCTCTCTCTCTCTCTATATCTCTCTCTCTATCTCTATATATATATATCTCTCTCTATATATATATATATATATATCTATATATATATATATATATATATATATATATATATATATATCCCCACCCAAACACAACCACTGCACTGAGTACAGAGAGAGGTTGGTCAAGGCGAAAAACCAAAATGGTTTAACCCGACAATCATGTACCTTAACATAATTATGTTCATTGCTATCAGCATCTAACCACTCATAGCTACCATCGTCAAATGTTAATGCGATACGTCAATCACTGTCATCGTCCTCTGTACTAATCATGGTTTCATTCACCGTCGCTGAGACACTACGCTTCTTATCATTAGTACCTCTTACATCAGAGACTTCATTGAAGGGATAGTCATCAAGGGGAACGCCTTTATACATCATACATAAATGATTATACAACGTTTATAATGCGAAAATTGATAAAGATTCACATTTAAAACTAACTAGAGAGTAAAAGTTTTGCGCAATATCTTAATAACCAATATCTGCGATGCATGGCGAATCTTATGCTGCTTGCGAATTAGTAATTGCGAAATGAAATTACCTTTTTCCACCTGATGATCGACAATATATGTTGATAAGATTGATGGTTTGATAAGGGATTCATTTGATGAGATTACTGCGAATGTCAGCTGTATCTCTCCCATCAGTCGGCTACTCTAGAGAGATTGTATAGTAAATTGCTACGTTTAAAACATTCTCTAATTGAAGTTTAGAGTATCAGCATGAGGTAATTTCTACCAGAGCGCATTACAATTGTTACACCTTCACTTGAACATGCATCATGAGTAGGAAATGAGCATGGTGAGCGTGAGCTTTTGGACAGCATAAGGTGGACATTATGGGCAGGGCACATTGGTATTACATCATGCGGAAATCGCATGAGATACTAGGCTCACGGCAGACGGCAACCCTGGGCAGGGAAGGAGATGCCGTTGCCCTAGTGACCACAGCCTCCCCATCTGTTACACAAGGCGCCCGGGTATCGGGTGCAACGCTATCTGTGATTAGATTGTCATTAGCTGGTGCTTCAAAATAATATGCATTTGCTCTCTAATCATATTTTCATGTTAGCAAGGCGTCGATGCTGCCGAGATCCATGCGACCATAAATCTGGCACCTTACTCGCCGACCTCGCTCTGTGTTTCGTCGGTACAGATGTCATGGCTCTTGCAAACACTAATGAAAAGTGATGTTGAATCAGTGCCACGGCTCTCTCTGGTTAATGCCGTCATAGCCTCATAAACATCGAGCATCTGGTGTCATTTGCGCTAACGACCTCCATAATTTAGGGCTGCTCAGTACCTCCTCCACCCTTACGTGTCTACATATTATCGGTTGGGTGGAGTGTTTACCCAGAGGCGATGTTCGTATATATGAAGGACAATCAAACAAAATACATATTCGTTTTTATATAAATGCTATAATTATAATGCCCCATTCAGTGGCGCCTCTATAACTGAGTCTCTATGACAGGTTTCATGTTTCAATGAGTCACAATATGGCTCATCTACTCGTGATATCTCATCGCCAAGTATTATTTGCTCACTTACAGTTCTCGGTATGCATCTCCTTGTTATGTTTGACGTCTGCGTATGATTTAACAACAGTGCTAGACTATGGGCCTATTCTACACCCCCGGACCAACAGGGGGGTTCATAGGGATTGCCCACCACCCTCGCCAGCCCCGGTAATCGGCGTAAATACATACAATTACACCTGTCGTCGACGAATCCCAGAGCCTAAAAGCTCTTCCAGATCTTTCACGCGCTCCACCAGGTCATCGTTCTTACACTCTTAATCACTCACAGTATCCTTCACTTCAATCACAAATCTAATTTCTCTTCCATCAGAAGACTTACTTCTTCCTTCAACTCTTATACAATACCTTGTATCCAGGGAGCTCATTATTTCCCTAACAAACCTCGTCTATTCAATACACCGCAGGCCTGGCATACAAAGCGTGTAAAAAAAAAGTCGGTTCCAAAATGGTCGTGCAATACAACATTTTAGGCGGCTTAGGGATTCACAAAAAAGATTACGATGGCTTTGTGTATATATATCATGATAGGTAAAAGTGCCTAAAACACTTGTAACTGGCTCAAAATTGGTTCCACCAAGACCAGCGGAATCAGCAAGAATGATAAGTGTAGGGCCATTGTCGAAAGCGTGGTGTAGGTACAGCAGGAACCCCCATCTCCGGGGTGGGTGGAAGGGGGGGGGGGGGGGGCTAGAACAGATAACAAACCAAACAGGACCGTTCTTCATGCATATTTATGGTGACCATGAGTACACAGTTAACTGTCTTGATTAAAGAGACTGTTCAGCCCCATATTTGGAACGAGGTTGCCTAGCAAGCTGCTTGGCAACCGCACCTTGGAAACCAATAGTTTTAAGTTTTCAGACTTTCAGTCGCTACGCGGCGCTGTGGTCTCAGAAAATAGATCCTTACTTCGGCCATCGCTATTTATGTTGTCGGACATTACCCTTCCCGTTTGTCGGTCTAATGTGTGCGCAAAGATGCCTAAAACTTGAATGAGTAAAGATTTGATGAATTCTACTTTATGTAACCAAAGCAGAAGTATACACATCGATAGCGAGGTAAATTCAGAGCGCGTTATGATTTACAGCTAACATTCGTGTGGTTCATGGTTTTAGGGAGGCACCGTTATCGATGGAACGACATAACTGAATAAAACAGATTTCCACAGTAGATAAAAAATATTTCCAGTCAAATAATAATTTTAAAAACTTATCAACATAATTTTCCATCATGTAAACTTTGCGGCACAAATTAGAAGATGGCATTACTTACATCTGCCCTAAACGTAATAATGTAATAACGGAATGATCCCTGATTGCCTTATATGGGGCTGAAAAGTCTCTTTAAGTGGTCTAAGTTGCTTTGTTTCAATAAAACCTCTATTAGGGATAATGCCATATGGGTGTGAACGAAAATCCAGTTGTCATTTGAGCAATAAAAGGGCCAGTACGTTGTAGCTGTCACCCGCTCCATTAATCCGTGACTACTGGTAGGCATCGATAAGTTAATCTACCGAAAGCCAAACCAGTCAACGCAGTGGTGTACGGCTTGTATCCCATTCGTGAGCTAGACCCCGCCAATCTAGTGCCGCTCCCCAATGGCGACCTTAACCGCGTCGCAAGGAGGGTTGTAGACTACTTTGAAGGTCCTCTCAGAGGCTACGGGCTCACAGAGACGAGGAGGCATAAAATACAGCAGTGGGAGCCTGGGAGGAGCAGGTCCATGGGCCAGGAGAGACCATTCATGACATTGCAGACCTCGAGAGGATCATCAAACTCGCAATCGCACAATTTCATATTACTAATTTGGACATAAGCATCATTCGAGCGTTTCAAAAGACAGATGTTGGCAAGGATACTCGTGCTCTGAGCACTGTTATTACTGAATGAGAACTCAGTTCATCCACCATGCACAGATTGACGTATACGAAACTTGTAAAATGGTTTTTACCATTATTTTCGCGTATACAAGATATATGTTTTTATTTAAGTTCCGGTACGCACTGCTGCATGGTGCCAGATTGGACGTCTCTAGGTCATCACTAGCATGTCAACACAGGCATGACTGTAACCGACATGCTTAGATGACCCGGTCATTAATGCATGGGTTACAATAGCAAGGTGCGAGAGGCCATTGGTCCTACTAGTGTGGTATCAGGGGCCCGGGTTGTCCCACGGATATTTAAGACACCCAAAAGCGTTCAGGCTAGTATGTCGTTCGTTTCTCAGCATTGAACTAAGCCAGATACTAGTCAGATCCGCACACCCCCAAATTGCGTGCTTTAATTAAAAGTGATACTCCAGTCAACTGAGCGTGATTATAATATAGTGGAATAACTTGAAGTTTCGCGTATTGTTGCGTTGCTTAGAAATGTGGCGTTCTGTGTTGCTTTCAGGTCGCCGAAAGACACAAAGCTTTTTTGGGGTTTTCCTGGTTTAAGATACGAGACCGATGAAAACGTTGACAGGAAAAATGTCACCATCAGGGAAACTTCGACGACAAATTCATCGGAGGTTAGGACGTAGCTGAATAATTATTTAGCTACACAAGGACAACTTTGGTAGCTGAATAATTACTACGCCGCAACCAACCTCCCCAAGCGACGGCCTCACACAAGACAACAAAGCCATCACGCCCCAAAGCGCCGCGACACATTCAAGGAGCCGTCCATTGATGTTTACAGCACTTGTCGGCTGTCCAGCTGCTTAAATAGCTACCAAGCGCGACGGGTCAAAGGTCAGTCGTGGTAACTAAATGGTGGCTTTCTTCAATGGCGGAAGGACAGGACGGAGTCCGGTCGTGCAACCGCTAGATAAGGCTTCCGACACGTGTTCGTGACAATCTGCTTGAATCTGTGGTTGAATGTCAGTATTTCTTTTGGTTTCAAAGACCTCGCTCCTTCCTATCCTACTGGATAAGAGAGATAGTTACAGCTTTATAGGCTTTTCCCGATCAAGTCGGTTTTGCAAGATGCGCCAGTTGGTTGTGCAAGGTGAACCAGTTGGTTGTATACGATGTACCAGTTGGTTGTGCAAGGTGAACCAGTTGGTTGTGTAAGATGTACCAGTTGGTTGTGCAAGGTGAACCAGTTGGTTGTGTAAGATGTACCAGTTGGTTTTGCCAGGTGAACCAGTTGGTTGTGTAAGATGTACCAGTTGGTTGTGCAAGGTGAACCAGTTGGTTGTGTAAGATGTACCAGTTGGTTTTGCCAGGTGAACCAGTTGGTTGTGTAAGATGTACCAGTTGGTTTTGCAAGGTGAACCAGTTGGTTGTGTAAGATGTACCAGTTGGTTTTGCAAGCTTGAAAGGAACACCCTTAGCATAAGACATTGTCATTTTAAGACATTTGGGGTAGAGGAACCTAAAGGCCCAAAACACATAGCTAGAAGACAGCTAAGAGACATGCAGGGATCCATTTCTGCGGAGACAATCACGGCTCTTCTGTCCAGCCACACATCAGTACTGTCTGGTTGAAGAGGGTTGCTTCCCATAAACACAATGGTGGGCGTCAGCTGTGGAGGTTCCTGTAAAGTATGTAACAATTGCAAAAAGTGATTATTTGCATAAAATATAGTATTCCAAGCAATATTACATCATAGCAACGTGGTGAAATAAGTTCGCAGGAACTATTCTACATCATCAAGTGGAATTTTCTAGAAAACATTTTACAAGTGGCCGACACAGATTATTCATAATCACTGGAACACCATTAAATGTTTCAAGCAAACAAATATTGAACAATTTGCCTGAAAAATCTGACACAACCTCTTCTTAAAGCTAGATGTACTCAAATATAATAGTAGATCGACCGGCTGATCGGTGCGTCAACAGCTGCGTCATATGTCTAGTTATATATCTTCATCTGGCGACTAGGCGCTCGTTAGCTAGGCATCGTGAACCGAGCCCCTGTGTTTAACGGGAACTGAGTCGTATACTCTACACCTTAAGTATACTATCCCGATAAATCCAGTACCGAGGTAGAACTCTTTTCTTGCGACCTTTACCTTTAAATGGTGCATGAGATATGTAAGTAAGTATAGGATTTTACGGCACACATGTGTAATATGGTGCCTACACATGTTAATAGAAACGTTTGACCTGATTAAGCAGCCGCCTTCTAGGATCAATAGTGGTAAAGAGAAGCCAATGATGATGACGATGAAGAAGAACAAGACAGAGGAAAATAGGAAAACGCACAAAATTATCCTAGGGTATGTCACAGCCAGCCGATTGACTGGACAATGCCATTCCAGCCTCTCGACTGGGCGAAATCCGGCCCAAAGTAGTATGTTGCAGATATGGCCCTCGCTAGGACCACTCCACTCAACCACCAAGATCCCATTGCCCACTACGACATGCGTCACAATCCAATAGTCGCCTTTTAGGGCATGCAGAATGATACAATGGACCTATTCTACCCCCGGACCCACCAGGGGATAAGTGGTACATGGAAGCGGTGACCGGTAGCGGTGAGCTGAAGGCCCGCGCTCGTCCGTGCAGTATTGATCTTAATTGCAAACAAAGATGCACGCCTGAAACATATACCGAAGAAAACAGGTCGACAAACCATTCAAGCGTACCGGGGTAGCAGCGCAGCTCTTTGGCGTAGTTGGCTTATCTTTCGTCAATTCCATTTAAATGCAGTCGTCAGTCGTGTGGTTGGAGCCCCTTAGTCGGTATATTTAGGGGTATGGAGATGTTTGTTGGGCCACTGGTTCCCGGGACCACCTATTTCGACCCATGTTAAGGGGGTTCCTTTCGATAGCAGTGCATCACTTCAATCGACGGTCGTCGACCAAGTGACTGATGTGGTAGCGAGCATCATAACAGATTACAAAATAGCCACAGCATGAGGTTTATTTTGGTTATATAGGACATAACATGTGCTATGTTCTGTTTGGTGTTCGTATAATGATAATAATAATCATAGGAGTCATTCGCCATAGGACACCGGAATCCTTAATCGATTTGAATCTTGTAGCCGCTAAAGTTGTCAAAGTTTACATCCAACCGCGACTCTGATACGACCACGATACGACCACGATACGACCACGATACGACCACGATACGACCACGATACGACCACGATACGACCACGATACGACCACGATACGATCAGAGCGATCGTGATATTTTGGTCATTCGCACAAGTCGTGGCCGTTCCCTGCTACGAATCGTGACTGAAAAAATGATCCATTTTTATTGCAACTTAATTCAACCACTATAATTGGTCTCATAGGTCTCAACCGGGTCTCAATGGAGTCGCATCGAGTTTACGTGTCTACGGGCGATTTTTGGCGAGTCTGCAGCAACCAAACGCGATGCAACCATTGGAGATCGCCTTGCTCCCGCATTGAGATACCAGCCCGATGGCGAGCGTTGCGACCATCGGCAATCGCTGTGAGTGTATGCGATCGAGTTGCAACCCTATTACGATTAGAAGGGGCATTTTGGAGACTTCATTGTAACTCAAGCAACTTGTTTAACACTTTATAATAGAGAAGGCGACATCGGCGATCTGACCGTCAAAAACGTATATAAAAGAATGCGACCATTGGCAGGCTGCTGGACAGGCTCTTCTGGCGGCTGTTGCTGCCCAGACTGCTGGACAGGCTCTTTTGGCGGCTGTTGCTGCCCAGACTGCTGGACAGGCTCTTCTGGCGGCTGTTGCTGCCCAGACTGCTGGACAGGCTCTTCTGGCGGCTGTTGCTGCCCAGACTGCTGGACAGGCTCTTCTGTCGGCTGTTGCTGGGCAGACTACTGGATAGGCTCCTCTGTCGGCTGGTGCTGGGCAGACTACTGGACAGGCTCTTCGGCCGGCTGTTGCTGGGCAGACTGCTGGACAGGCTCTTCTACCGGCTGGTGTTGGGCAGGTTGCTGTCTGCTCTTCTTGCCCTGGCCTTTTTCCTTTCTCTACAACTCGAAACAGTCTCAATACTCGACCTTATCGTGTGTACATGTCGGCGAGTGATGCAGAGAACGGCGGCCCTGTGTTGCGAGCAATAGTTTGCGAGTGAAAATTCCCAAAGATTTGCGATCATTAATGCAACCGCATGCCGAGCCGCTTGCGAGTCTATGACGACCTTTGATACCGAGTTGAGAGTGGGTTGAGACTTGTGCAAGGTTATTACGACCGATAATTATACCGATTATGTGTTTTCACTGGTCGCACAACTTTTGCGAGTGTTTTGCACAGTTCTATGAACTCGCAAACCTCTATGAGACCGATGGAGAGAGATGGAGACAGATGGAGAGAGATGGAGACCAAGAGAGATGGTTTTGGAGACCTCTACCGTATAGAGACCAGCTTGAAACTCCAGTGTAACTCGGTCGTAAGCCCAGTGTAGAAGGGGTTTTTTGGTTTTACTGGCCCGACTTTCTCCTGGACCAAGTGAGCTTATTCCTACCCGAGTAATACAAACCACCATCGTCGTCATCGTCATCATTCTCAACTTCATTGTCGATATCACCATCGTCGATATCATGATGATGATGATGATCATCATCATTATCATCATCATCATCATCATCATCATCATCAGCAGCAGCAGCAGCAGCAGCAGCAGCAGCATCAACATCATCATCATCATCAGCAGCAGCAGCAGCAGCAGAAGCAGAAGCAGCAGAAGCAGAAGCAGCAGCAGCATCCAAACCGAGATTTCATCACTAATTTCATCATTAATTTCATCACTCTCTTCTTATCGTAATTATTCACCACCATCCTCATCATCATCCTCATCATAATCATCATCATCATCATCAATATCATCATCACTATCAAAATTATCATCATCATCATCATCCAAACCGAGATTGCCTTCAATATCATCAGTATTTTCTTATCGTCATTATTCTTATTATGATGTTGACATTCCGCCGAAATATCTTCACTACAAGCTCGCTATTATCACCACTCTCCCATTCGTCATTCGACACTGATCCTCGTTAAGATACGGCGCTCATCATACAGATGCTGATCATAATACCACACTAACCATAACCTGGGGAGTAGGTGTTTTGTATGATACCCTCATTCCAATATCGGCGACGCACGGCGAATGTAAAGCGGCTAAAGCATCATCATTTGCACAATGAAATACCCGTTCCGCCTGAAACTCGACAAGAGATCTTCATAAGGTAGATGGTTTGATATTGGATTCGTTTGATGAGATTACTGCGAAAGTCAGCCGTATCTCTAACATCAGTCGGCTACTTTAAAAGGATAATAATCAGAGGGATCGCCTTTATGTATTATTCATAATGATATCGGAGCTCAGATTTATTGCAGAGATGGCGAACACCTAGAAGAAGAAAAATAATAAAGATATTATTCCGCACCATGAGATGGGTTCAGACCAATCATGGTAATTACTTCAAAATAGACATAAGCTGGGAAAGGAATATAACAAATGAGTATATGATAGCCATAGTCAAACTGATAACCTCGCACGAGCAGCCACCGTTACGAGATATTGAACAGTTCGTATCAAATTTGAGAGCAATCAAACCAAAATAGATATTGGTTATCCAATAGCCTTTGAACGTTCGATTAAATCAAGACGGTTTTTTATAGAGATATTTATTAATGATTACAAATAATATAATCGAATCGAATTTGCTCAGCTATGCTATTTATTGATCAGACAAAGATTGGCTCCCACCAGTACACGTACCTACCCACGCAAAATAAAATGTTAATACCTTGATTGATGCTGTGGTGCGTGGGTGGGCTGGGTTGGGGTGGGGCTTCGGTGGCGGGGCTGTGCTAGTGATCACAATCACACGTGTACTATCTGACATTATTGTTTGGTATTAACATACATTATCATCATTGTTATTAATGAAATAAACACCTCGATCACCATATGCTTTCAAACTTTATGTCTTTATATTTTCGCCGATGACAATGGACTTCCATGCCACCTGTTTGACATGACCCCAAAAATATGGCATCGTACCATTTATATGTTAAACATGGCTTATGTAAATAAGGAAGATCGTATCAGGCATATATTAGCGTCAGATGGTACCTCGACTGTAGTAGCACCACTTAGCGTCCGATCGTGTGTAGCAGCACAAATTGGCGTCAGATGGGGCCTGGGCTGTAGTAATCTAAATAAGCGTCAGATGGGGCCTGGGCTGTAGTAACACCAATTAGCGTCAGATGGGGCCTCGACTGTAGTAGCACAAATTGACGTCAGATGGGACCTGGGCTGTAGTAATCTAAATAAGCGTCAGATGGGGCCTGGGCTGTAGTAATCTAAATAAGCGTCAGATGGGGCCTGGGCTGTAGTAATCTAAATAAGCGTCAGATGGGGCCTGGGCTGTAGTAACACCAATTAGCGTCAGATGGGGCCTCGACTGTAGTAGCACAAATTGACGTCAGATGGGGCCTGGGCTGTAGTAATCTAAATAAGCGTCAGATGGGGCCTGGGCTGTAGTAATCTAAATAAGCGTCAGATGGGGCCTGGGCTGTAGTAATCTAAATAAGCGTCAGATGGGGCCTGGGCTGTAGTAACACCAATTAGCGTCAGATGGGGCCTCGACTGTAGTAGCACAAATTGACGTCAGATGGGGCCTGGGCTGTAGTAATCTAAATAAGCGTCAGATGGGGCCTGGGCTGTAGTAATCTAAATAAGCGTCAGATGGGGCCTGGGCTGTAGTAATCTAAATAAGCGTCAGATGGGGCCTGGGCTGTAATAACACCAATTAGCGTCAGATGGGGCCTCGACTGTAGTAGCACAAATTGACGTCAGATGGGGCCTCGACTGTAGCAGCAGCAATAAACGTCAGATGGGGCCTCGACTAAAGTAACACCCATTAACGTCAGATGGGGCCTCGACTGTAGCAGCAGCAATAAACGTCAGATGGGGCCTCGACTGAAGTAACACCCATAAACGTCAGATGGGGCCTCGACTATGGTAACACCAATTAGCGTCAGATGGGGCATCAGCTGTGGCAGCGCAAATTAGCGTCAGATTGGGTCTTGACTGTAGCAGCACAAATTAGCATCAGATGGGGCCTCGACTGCAGCAGCACCAACAAACGTCGAATAGGGGCCGCGAGTAAAGCGGCAACTGATGGAGTCAGGTGGACTATATAGCACTGCTCAGATAAGGGATCGTGAATCAAACCCATGTCATTCCGCCTGAGCAGCCTCAGCAACCCCCCCCCCCCCCACCTCCACTCCCCCGCAGCTGACAACTAGTCGAATTCACACGTGGTGTCAGAATGATGAATGATCATACAGATGTCACGCTCCATGTCAATTATCGTATCTGTGGCCGTAATTGTGTGTTTTGCAAAAAGACATACCTGATCTCCTCGTGACAGTAGGCGGGTGATCTAGCGATCAATGTATGTGTGGGCGAACAGATAGGTGAGTAGGTCGAATCATCCCAATACATGTACGGCAATTTGACTCCCGCTGATACATTTCATACGTGGTTGGTGAACTGGGCTCGATCAGCATCATTGCAGCAGTACCTGAGCAGGTAGCGTTTGTTTGTTGGCAAAGATGCTCTCCCTGACCAGAGTGCGCTACGTGCTGCCTATATCGTGACCCAATCTGTTAGCAATGGATTTGGTTTGGTTTAAAAGATAAATGCCAAAAGTGGATAATACCAGCATAACCCGTTCACTGAGGCAGGGAAGACGACGTCGATACTTGATCTCTACAGCAGATACCTTCTTTATACGCGACAACTTATTCGAAAACGTGCATCTGTACCCATTCAAGCTAATAACCCCGTGCATTGGTGCTCATTCATGTCAACCGCCCCGTGCATTGGTACTCATCCATGTCACACAACTGATAGCCTCATACATAACAAGTGTTGTGATAATCTCCTTCACTTCGTTTGGGTAGCGTTTTAAGACATTGCCCATTGATTAATCCTATGTGACTGTCCCATTAGGCTACCCAAAGTATTATTATTGGATAAAGGAGTAGAGTTCATTATGGAACACTTACAGAGGCGCCGATGATTCGTTCAGTTCAGCTAGAGTAACCTTGCAGCACACGAGTCTTGATGCCAGTCTTAAATAATCAGAAAGAGGATTAACAACAGCATGGGGACATCGACTGACAGAGCCGATAAAGAACAGGAGATAAATCTGGCACGGGTTGATTTTTATTTGAGTGTTTTTAACCGAGCATGTGTAGTATATAATATACACACCAGTTGCAAGCAATGCCAACGTCAACAGCTGTTCGACATGTGCTGTCATGTCATAACATTTATCCGTGTATCTGTTTCATGAGGGAAGCAAACAGACAAACCAACATTTGGGTATCGAGTCCAATCGTTAATCGTTATTTATGACGTAGTTTAAGTACCGATTGTAGATGGGACGTGATTAATAAAGCGTATATGACCCACGACAGACACTATTAGGCGTCCCAAGCTGCAAAAGCGCCAAGTATGGGCGACAATACAAGAAAACGGGTGAATTGCGGCTCTTTTTTGCATGTTTTTGCGTACAAAATTCAAAACGCTGCCATCGAAATATAATCGTCTAATACACGTTATCAATACAAACAAATGACTGCAATCGAACAACTGGACGAAAACGAGATTAACACGAAATCGTCGTCTTCGTCCGTTGACCGTGATCTGTGTTTTCAATTAACCAACATCAGCTGCAATCGCAAACAATTGCTGTGCGTGGTCCTTACAACAATGAGTATGGCGACACAAAAACGTCACCTGCCTTGTAAGACATCGCAGGCGGTGTATCCAAGGAGAAGTGCGCCAGTACGGAGCACAATCGACCGAGCAATGTTTACCGTGCTCGAGGACTATTGACTTTATTTCATTGTGATTGGCCCTAAAAGCCTCTTCCATTTTCCTTTGACATTTTGTATTAGGTCAGCTGATATTGCTTAACGTTGCATGCTCTGTCAATGCCAAGTAAATGTGCTTATGTTTGGTGAACATTGGTAAGGGAGGTTCCTTAATCTTCGGAACCTTACAGCCTTGTCCTCTGCAAACGAGAATTCCATCGGGCTCATCATATTATCCAAACGAACATTGAATTGTGTACTGTATGATAGGTGGCCGCGTTTTACCAAGAATCTTCAGTAGTGTTATCTGGTTACGATAATGACAGAATGGATTGTCTTGGTAATGGAACGGCATTCTATTGGCCGCTATGCTTCTAGATTGGTCAACACTGCGCAACATAATCTGCATATGCTAACCCACTCATGATTTCACGAATGATGCTAACGTTGTGAAGGCTAATATGAGGCCTCTGTTTGATTGATGCTGATGAAAGTATTGTGAACGGTGTATACAATGCAAAGTGTGACAAGATGGGGTGCTTGAGGAACGTCGACCTGATGGTCCTCTTCATCTACAAGCACTACACCCCCCACGGATTACTAAACCGATTAGCAGGTTAGTATTACAATATAGATCGCATGTTACTCACACTGACAGATATGAATGGCGCGTCACTTCACTGCGTTGTTCTTGATCCAACTTCTGAGAACTCATTGATGTATGCAAATACCATGACCACGAACAATAGGATGCTCGGCTTTCATGGATCGCTATCTACGCAGTTAATCTGTAGTCAATGTTGACGCTCGCTGCTGTCGCCACGTAAACCATGAATTGCACAAATAATTTCATTCGTGGTGTGAAAATCGATCCCGAGTTTTATGAAGCATATTATTATTATTCGACATTATTGCAACAGGGTCACGTCAGCTTTACATTAACTGGTTCAGGATAGCACATTGTTGACGTAAGGTCAATAGTGCGCCGAAAAGTGAAATTCATTCATGGTGCGGCCATAAATTACCCCTATGGCTGTGCAATGAGATAGGGTAACAGTCCAAATTGGATTCCGTGTTCTTACAGCTGGCAGCCTTACAAACGTATTCAATAAAGGAAATCATCAAGATAAGGAGGACCTACGGGATGTTTTTCAACGATCTTAATCTGTCAAATTGTATCCAATTCCAAAGCAAAAACACATCGGAAGCCATAGATCCAAAACGGCATGACGTAGATGATGTCCCAGTCAACGAATTGCTATGTGGGCGGGAGACAAAGATCACCGTCGTGAAATGAAATTATTCAATAGCCTTCAGTGTATATGGGATCTTTTTCACTCACGTGTAAGACAACGCCAACCTCACACCCCCACCCCCTGCAATAATTTGCTACGAATGGCAACAGCTTGCTCGCGGGCGGCGTTACAGTATATCGAATAAATATATATATATATATATAAATATATATATATATATATATAGAACCGTATGGCCTTGACACTGTTAACCCACTTCTTATGCGCACATTGAGGTCAGTTGATGTTATCATGGAGTTGGAGGGTAGGGTTGTTGTCTTTTGATGTGCATTTCATCAAAACATAATTTCATTTGGGTAATGGCAATGGTAATATTGTGGTTTAACGTCGGTGATGGATAAGGACGAATGTGATGCTTGGACAGCTCCCCTTAAGAGCCAGCGCCCACTTGGCACCAACGCTATGCCCAGACTGGGCTGCGAAATCCTCACCGCTTGGACGAAGGTCCAGCACGGTACTATTGAGCAACCGGGTCGGGTGCATCCCCTTTTGGAGATGGGACGCCATTTAACGTGACCATCCGTGTCATGGGGAGCCAGTCAGGTTTTCACCCTTGGTATCGAACCATTAAGTTGTGGGTTGAAAGGCGACGCAGTTTACCACCACGCCACGGGAACCGGCTCAATTCATTTGGGAAAACGAATTCACAGGCAGACTCCCTATAATTTTTGAAAATGATAGCCGTAATGTCCAGTCCAACCGGTGACCCTTGCTATAATGATGGTAGTTGTGAAGCCCCGTTCTTGTGGGGACGTAAAAGATAAATGTTACATGACACGCCGTCGACATTAATAGACATCCGAAGGTGAAAACGTACGCGGGCGGAGCGATAATACCAGAATATTTTCGACACGTTCGCAACTCGCTCGCATTTTTCCGTAAACTAATTTCCAGTCTTTGAAGTAATTGGTGATTTGGTGTTTCAGTTAACAAGAAATGGGACAAAATGCATATTTAATGAGACTAGCACTGGCACTGTCAGCGATGCTTGTGGAGCTGTGGTGTTTGTGTTACCTTGGTTATCTTCCTCTTTAAAAAGCCTATTAAACTTGATAAGGACCCATTTTCACTGATAATATGACAGCGTTATTGACGCACACAAAATGGTTGTCTGGTCGGTTACTGCTTCTGTGTGAGAAAATGCTTACTCAGCAAGAACTTAAATGTTCCTTAGTTGGCGTAGTCTGTTCTAATTAAGATCAACAATGGTGTCGACCATAGCCCGTTTCAGCAATGCTGTGACATGCCTCGTTTGCTCTAGATTTAATAAACGCATGAAAATGTCATTGTCTGGCCTCTTAACTACCCGGATGCGCCGGGATATTGAGTGGGTCGGGTGTGAATTGCCGTGACGCAGGCGCACCGTAGCTGATTACGAGCTGTAAACAGGTAAGTTGAACTCAGCAGCATGATGGTTAACGTGGGACAGCTAACCGCTTTGTTTGACATACAAGATGGCGTTCGCTTGCGGCAATGGGGTGTTCTGAAAGCATCTATCTGAGGGAGCAAAAGGTCAATTACTCCACGCCGCTCGCTGGACTAGAATTTGTTTCCCAAGTACTGAAGCAACAACACAGTTCAGTTCGCTTCAATAAACTGTCAAAATTTTTAAAAAAACAATACTGCTCGTCTCGATAGCTACCACTAAATTACCACGGTAGCCTCACAAACCTACCAAGCAGTAAATCGAAGATATTCAATATTTTTGAATGACTCATTGTTTTAAAAAACGGTGCAATGATATACAAACCAACACGTTCTGCACCGGCTGCGATGTGGTATCACGAAGGTAATAGAAGACAATGATCAAAAACCAAATATCGCACTGACCTTGAAAATCCAGGCCATTTATTGATTTGTGGGCGCCAGTCACCGGAAACAGCGATGCGCTGTCATTGAGAAGCACGCATCTCCTACTCGAACCTACTTCCTACCAATATTTCTTCGAGACACCTGATCCCAAAGTACAGACCCACTAATTCGATCATCGAACTACGGTATTCTGGTACACTAATTGACAACAATCACTGGTGCTCTAATGTCCGCACCGTAATTACATAGCCAGGTGTTAAACCGGAAATGACCTCACCTTAACCAAAAAAGGCAGCGATTGAACACGGCCATAATGACCACTTCCGCCTCACTCCTCATCTCCCGTTATACGCAAACCCAACACATCATTCTTATATGAAAGAAATAATGTGATGTAATGATTCATTACTAGGCATTTGACAGCCGTGTTTGATACCGTGTATTTGTCACGCAGGTGAAACATCAAGAGTGGCGCTCTGTCATTGTCAATTGAATTACCTTGACCTAATGCAAAAACCGTCCTTACATGTATTGGGCTCGTGTGCCTTCACGTATTTTCGCCCAACAAGAGCCGGTAATAGATGCGTTTGTAAGAAGGGAATTCCTTGGTGTAATCGAGTCGGAATACTCACGGCGACATAGTCCTGAAACAATAAAACAACGAGCTGAGGACGGTTGAAATATCAGCCGTGCGGCTATAAATTTATCTGCCAACGCGAGTGCGTAGGCTGGAGATACGGATACGTGTGTTTATTCGCACTCGAGCAACGTCAGCCGATGATGACTTCATTGAGTGGGAAACAGGTCATCATGACTGTTACAACAGGCAACAGGCAATTTATTTGAAATATCCTGCAGTGCAATATAATATTATACTTTGTCTTATTGCCATATGATCGGTGGTGTATGGATGATGAGTGGCCTCGATAGCCCGACCATACCGCCGTGTCCCGGAGGAGCCCCCAATTCCCCCAGCACGACCTTACCGCCGTGTCCCGGAGGAGCCCCAAATACCCCCAGCACGACCATACCGCCGTGTCCAGGAGGAGCCCCCAATTCCCCCAGCACGACCTTACCGCCGTGTCCCGGAGCAGCCCCCAATTCCCCCAGCACGACCATACCGCCATGTCCCGGAGGAGCCCCCAATTCCCCCAGCACGCCCTTCCGCTATGTCACGCTATGAAGACGTATTCAATATGGAAGACCTCGGCGCCTACATTTGCCTTCAATGGAGTTCAACAACGACGCACTGCACCTGGACAAAGTAAGCCCTTCTAACCACACCCTCCCGCACCCTCCCCCGCTGCTCTATTGATAGAGCAATTGAATTCGATTTGACTCCGATAATTCCATTAAACTGCTACGCTACAAAGAGTCGCGCAATGGCGTTGTTCAACGGAAATGACAATCACGTTATGAAAGCAGGCGATAATTGAAACACCATCGCCAGGCCCACCTCCTGTTTAAATTTCACTTCCCGCCTAATATAAGCTGATTGCGTCATAGTCGTTAGATATTTACATGATTCTTACCTATTTCGGCGAGTTCATTTGTGGGGTTGAGCGGTTGACATGAAATGTCAATACAGGCATCAGGAAGTGGCGTCCCACAGACGAGCGACAAATAATCAGGAAATAAATGGACCAACAGTGTGGTCATGAAAGGATGCGCTTTAACTATTTGCCGTTTTGCCCTGTTCTGTATTTTAGTCAGAAACCTTGTAGTTCCCTGTCACAGTTCCATTGTTATGTGATCTCGTCGAAAATAGTATACTTTTGCATGGCAATGGCAGGCTAATGATGATAGAAAAGGGCATCTGCATCCAACGCTGACAGCAATATCCATGACATAGTCATCAGATGAAAACGCGCACGTCAAGCGTCAGATGTTCAAAGCAGTGTGACGAATACCTGTGTTTAATGATCATGTTTACCAGAGAGAGATGAGACATACGCTACCTGCCACTCGACAGGCCCGGCACATACGAGCAGCTGCAGGTCACTCTCCTGCTGTCGGTCGGGGGATGGGGGAATTGTAACTGGAATGTATCATTCGAGCGTTTATTTATGTTACCAGGTTAACACAGGTGTCAGTTATTCATGTGTGAGCTGTTCAAAGTTTTTCCATATATGGAAATTACTGGAATCAGTCACATCTCTTGAGTCGACGATGGAAGTCATATGTACTGTGACATGAATGCTCGAGAATAGCAAACGGCGCGGACAAGAATGCTCGAGAATAGCAAACGGCGCGGACATGAATGCTCGAGAATAGCAAACGGCGCGGACATGAATGCTCGAGAATAGCAAACGGCGCGGACATGAATGCTCGAGAATAGCAAACGGCGCGGACATGAATGCTCGAGAATAGCAAACGGCGCGGACATGAATGCTCGAGAATAGCAAACGGCGCGGACATGAATGCTCGAGAATAGCAAACGGCGCGGACGCAGTAAAAGGCAGCGTGTCCGTGGCTATGCCTACCACTGAACGGCCAATCGATAGCATTTTCATAAACAATCCGACCCTTTCGTATACTAGTCACATTGCCATTGCTAAAAAAATACACCCACTGCTACACCTGACAGCCTTAAAACCCGACCTGTTCGTATACCCCAAAAACGACTCAATTTGGTGCTGGGTGTCATATTGTACAGCGCCTTGGTGGTATCATTCCGTCTGAAAAGTTTTGCCAGTCCTGGTAGCGACATGCTCCGCCCCTTTCAGCCGGCAGTTGATACTTTTACTGCATTCAACTTGCTGGTGTGTCATTATTGCAAACCAATCGTGTTCAGAATATTTTTTGTTGAATGTTGGTTACACGCATTGCACAACATACTGTGCTAAAACATTGTTTCCTGTTTACATGGAAACCACTCAAAACAAGCTCGAGTATCCGTGATTAATTCGTCATAAATAGCTTGATGGGTGGTTTGATGATGAAATGGGCCCCTTTTTAAAAAAGTCATGTCTCGCCAGTAATAACAGTATTAAATTCGTCTATCATCAAACATGCTTGGTGGCAACTGGCAACTGTTCTAATACTAGCCGTGACCTGGCTCACAGCTCCCTCTACATGGGTCAACTGTTCTAATACTAGCCGTGACCTAGCTCACAGCTCCCTCTACATGGGTCAACTGTTCTAATACTAGCCGTGACCTAGCTCACAGCTCCCTCTACATGGGTCAACTGTTCTAATACTAGCCGTGACCTAGCTCACAGCTCCCTCTACATGGATCAACAGTTTGTTTACAGATCCCTCTGGCTAGGTCGGTAGTTTGTTTACGGCTTCCTCGGGCTATGTAAGTAGTTTGCTTACAGCTCTGTCTGGCTAAGTCAGTAGTTTGTCTACAACTCCCTCTGGTTGGGTCAGTAGTTTGATAACTGCTCCGATTGTTTAGGTCAGTAGTTAATTTACTCTTCCCCCTGGCTCGGTCCTTAGTTTGTGTACAAATCCCTATTGGGCCAGTAGTTTGTTGTCATGTCCCTCTGGTTGGGCCAGTAGTTTGTTGTCATGTCCCCCTGGTTGGGCTTTGTTTTCCTATTCCTTAGGTTGGACCAGACGTTTGTTTTCTTCTTACCCCTCAACATGGATAAGTAGTTATAATATCCCTCTGGTTGGGCCAGTAGTTTGTTTTCTAACCCCTCAGGTTGGACCAGTAGTTTGTTCTCTTGTCCCTCAGGTTGGGTCAGTAGTTTCTTTTCTTATCTCTCAGGCTAGGCCAGTAGGTTGTTTTTTCATCTTTCGGGTTGGGCCAGTAGTTTGTTGTCATGTCCCTCTGGTTGGGACAGTAGTTTGTTTTCTTATCTCTCAGGCTGGGCCAGTAGGTTGTTTTTATCTCTCGGGTTGGGCCAGTAGTTTGTTGTCATGTCCCTCAGGTTGGGTCAGTAGTTTCTTTTCTTATCTCTCAGGCTGGGCCAGCAGGTTGTTTTTTTATCTCTCGGTTTGGGCCAGTAGTTTGTTGTCATGTACCTAAGGTTGGGTCAGTAGTTTGTTTTCTTATCTCTCGTATTGGGCCAGTATGTTATTTTTACGTCTCTCAGGTTGGGTCAGTAGTTTGTTTTCTTATCCGTCATGTTGGGCCAGTAGTTTGTTTTCTAATCCCTCATGTTGGACCAGTAGTTTGTTTTCTAATCCCTCAGGCTGGGCCAGTAGTTTGTTCTCTTGTCCTTCAGGTTGGGCCAGTAGTTTGCTTCTTATTCCTCTGACTGGGTCAGTAGTTTGTTTTCATTTCCCTCAGTAGACTGTTTTCCTGTCCCTTTGGTTGGGCCAGTAGTTTGTTTACAGGTCTCTCTTGCCTAGGGAGACAAGTCGATGATAATACCATGGGGACAGATATACCTTATATATTACGAATATGAGGCTGTTCAGTCACATATCGGGCACTCCGGGATCTATTTGTTTATACATTACTACGTTTAACGCAGACATAAATACCGCCTTTTTTTCATTTGTGCCGCAAATTTCACTTGAACGAAAATCATGCTGATTAATTTTCTACATTAGTATTTGACTGGAAAAACACGTGATGTACAGAAGAAATCTGTATCATTTAGTTGTGTCGTTCCATAGGGAACGCTGCCTCCCCAAAGCCAAGAACCGCACGAGTGTTAGCTGTAAATCATTACGCGCTCCATAACTACTCCGTTATCGATGTGTATAATTCCGCTTAGGTTACAAAATGGTGATTTCATCAAATCTTTACTTGTTAAAGTTGTGGGCATCGTTGTGCAAAAAAGAAACCGACGAGCAGGAAGGATATTGTCCGACAAAACAAATGGCGACGGCCGAAGTCAGGGTCTATTTTCAGAGACCGCAGCATCTCGAAGGGACTGAAAGTTAAAAAAACTTTAAACTTTTGGTGCGGTTGCCAAGCAGCTTGCTAGGCAACCTCGTTACAAATAAGGGGCTGAACAGTCTCTTCAACAAGACGTCTTGTGAACCAGATTAAGTTAACTAGTGCTTTCTCCGTCCCACATCTGTTGTCCCCTGCAGCACATAGCTCAAGCCGTGAAATTAACCTGACATCTGATGAAGACAACTAGATTTACGTTCGACGGGTTAACTTGTAGCAGATGTACTTATGTCAGGCTCACTCGCGTCAGGTTTACTGGTGACTGGCTCACTCGCGCCGGCTGTATTTGTGTCAGGCTCACTTGCATTAGGGTCCACTGGTGACTGTCTCACTCGCGCCAAGTTCACTGGTACCTGGCTCACTCGCGTCAGGTGTACTTGTGCCGGGTATATATGTGTCAGACTCGCTTGCGTCAGGTTTACTTGTGCCAGGATCACTCGTGTAAGGGTTTACTAGTACCAGACTCAATTGCGTCGGGTGTATTTGCGTCAGGCTCACTCGCGTCAGGTCCATTTGTGTCAGACTCACGTCATGTTCTCTTGGCTCCGGTTCACTTGCACCAGTTCGGTTTGCGTCAGGCTCACTTGCACCAGTTCGGATTGCGTCAGGCTCACTTGCACCAGTTCGGATCGCGTCAGGTTCACTTGCACCAGGTTTAATTGTGTCATTTTCTCCCGCATTGGGGTCACTGGCGCTTGGTTGTGGATGAGAAAGTTCATATAATGGTGGGGGAGATGACGTGTATCGATCAATGAGCCCGTTGTGGTAGACCATGGTAGACAGCGCCACCCTGTAATTTGTTCACAATTAAACTGATAATGACCAATTGCTTCATTCGTGTTCTCGCGACCAGCTCCTCAACAAAGCACACACATTCCAGCAACTCTTCTGTTTGCGACCGGGGGGTTAGCAAACCGTTAATGAAATTCTCACTCAATCGGTCGTTATCCTAATTGCTCATTCCAATCGAGTTGTTCATTTCCATTTTGTCTATGCTAATTGTACTTGACGGATGACACCAGTCACGTGATCCCAGTAGCATCTGATAGCACCAGTCAAGTGATCAGCTACGTGATCACAATAGATATCTGACAGTATTAGTCACGTGATGGGAGTACAGATCTTATAGCCCCAGCTGCGTTATACCAATAGTCTCGTAACGGCAGTGCCGATCTGGTAATGCCAATCGCACTCGTCACGTTATGGCAACCGCGGTCAGCTAGCACCAGCCGCGTGATAGCAGAATCGATCTGTATCACCAACCACGTGATAGCAGTATCGATCTGATTCACCAGCCGCGTGATAGCAGAATCGATCTGATTCACCAGCCACGCGATAGCAGAATCGATCTGATTCACCAGCCACGTGATAGCAGAATCGATCTGATTCACCAGCCACGCGATAGCAGAATCGATCTGATTCACCAGCCACGTGATAGCAGAATCGATCTGATTCACCAGCCACGTGATAGCAGAATTGATCTGATTCACCAGCCACGTGATAGCAGAATCGATTCACCAGCCACGTGATGATCGAGCAGAATCGATCTGATTCACCAGCCACGTGATAGCAGAATCGATCTGATTCACCAGCCGCGTGATAGCAGAATCGATCTGATTCACCAGCCGCGTGATAGCAGAATCGATCTGATTCACCAGCCGCGTGATAGCAGAATCGATCTGATTCACCAGCCACGTGATAGCAGAATCGATCTGATTCACCAGCCACGTGATAGCAGAATCGATCTGATTCACCAGCCACGTGATAGCAGAATCGATCTGATTCACCAGCCACGTGATAGCAGAATCGATCTGATTCACCAGCCACGTGATAGCAGTATCGATCTGATTCACCAGCCGCGTGATAGCAGTATCGATCTGATTCACCAGCCACGTGATAGCAGAATCGATCTGATTCACCAGCCACGTGATAGCAGAATCGATCTGATTCACCAGCCACGTGATAGCAGAATCGATCTGATTCACCAGCCGTGTAGCAGAATATCGATCTGATTCACCAGCCACGTGATAGCAGAATCGATCTGATTCACCAGCCACGTGATAGCAGAATCGATGATGATTCTGATTCACCAGCCACGTGATAGCAGAATCGATCTGATTCACCAGCCACGTGATAGCAGAATCGATCTGATTCACCAGCCGCGTGATAGCAGAATCGATCTGATGCACCAGCCGCGTGATAGCAGAATCGATCTGATTCACCAGCCACGTGATAGCAGTATCGATCTGATTCAACAGCCGCGTGATAGCAGAATCGATCTGATGCACCAGCCGCGTGATTGCAGAATCGATCTGATGCACCAGCCGCGTAATAGCAGAATCGATCTGATGCACCAGCCACGTGATAGCAGAATCGATCTGATTCACCAGCCACGTGATAGCAGAATCGATCTGATTCACCAGCCACGTGATAGCAGAATCGATCTGATGCACTAGCCATATGATAAAAGTGCCGATCTGATAGGACCAGTCCCATGATAATAGCAGCGATTCGATGACACCGGCCAGGGGAAATCAGTAGCTGTCTGAAATCAGTCGCGTTCTTATCACACCAGCTGCATAATAACAATAGGTTTCTTATTTCACCAGCTGCCTAATAACAATAGCTTTCCTATCACAACAGCTGCATGATAATCACAGGTTTTTTTTATTGCACCAGCTGCATAATAAAAGTAGCTTTCTTATCGCACCAACTACATGATAACAATAGATTTCTTATCGGACCAGCTGCCTAATGATAGTGGCTTTCTTATTGCACCAGCTGCCTAATAATAGTAGCTTTCTTATGACACCAGCTCCACGATAAAAACAACTTTTTATTGCACCAGCTGCATGATAACAGTAGCTTTCTTATCGTACCAGCTGCATGATAACAGTAGCTTTCTTATCGTACCAGCTGCATGATAATAGTAACTTTCTTATCGCACTCATCTGCTTTCAATGCAGACAAGATAGCAGTAGCCATCCATTAACAGTAGCATGAAGATGTTGCCGTAGGTTGGGTTGTTGCGTGAGGCTCATAATCCCGATCCACCAACCTACGACTTGTCAGAATTATTGAAGTCTTGTATCCACAATTGGCACAACCGACCGAAACTCATATTACCGCATTGGTGAATTTAAACCGTCCAGAGAGCGCATAAGCAATGACAACATTCTGCCTTGCCTTCATGCATATGTGTATTTGTTTATCGACATACATTGTCGATTTAAAACAAAAATACTACCTACGGCAATGGCAGCTGTTTGTTGCAAGTGGGGCAGTGCAGTGGATTTGACCAAGATGAGGTCGTATCCAAGAAGGTCAATGGTTCGAAAAACGGCTTCATTTACCGTCATATCATTATCAAAAGCATTTCCAATTATGTTTAATTTTGTGTAGGTTTGACCAGTTATATCAGCGATGTTTTGCCCTATTACTTTGTTGATTTGTACACGGTCAACATCTGACTTGCGCTGTATGGGCTCGTCGGAATTGTTAATGATAAATTGGCTAGGCCATTATGTGATCAATAATTAGCCAAGCCATATTCCACCGTACCTGTTTTCAACCGACCTACAGTCAGTATGAGACTACTCTGCATATTTTGTATTGACGCTGCATCGAGTTATTGATTGCAATTCATTGCAAGCAACTGCCTTGATTTCATTGCGAAATATACATCGATCATAATATGCATAACATCCATACTTTCTTTTTGTTTTCAATATTCATATATTCTTCACGTATATTGCATCCCACACACAGATAGTGCGCATCATGTTCACATGAAGGGCTCTTTCACCTGCAGGGTGGACGGGGTGAAAGAGAGATGAGTTGTTCTTTTTAGAAAAACCTGACAAATCGTATGAATATGATGTCATTCTAAGCTAACATTGCCAAGTCATGAGCCAGACAGACCTAAATATTATCGCTAAGTGATGTCAACGAGGAAGAAATATTGCAAGATAAAATGTCACTAATCGGCGAACCTAAAATGATATGGAAATGTGGTGTCACAGGTCTGAGAGATGGTTGCTCTAATGCAATGTGGTGTCGCGGGTCAGAGAGATGGTTGTACTATTGTAATGTTATGTCATGGATCAGAGAGATGGTTGATCTAATTGCAATGTTATGTCACGGATCAGAGAGTTGTTGTTGTAATGCAATGTTATGTCACGGATCAAAGAGATGGTTGTTCTATTGCAATGTGGTGTCGCGTATCAGAGAGATGGTTGTTCTATTGCAATGTGGTGTCACGGATCAGAGAGATGGTTGTTCTATTGCAATGTGGTGTCGCGTATCAGAGAGATGGTTGTTCTATTGCAATGTGGTGTCACAGATCAGAGAGATGGTTGTTCTATTGCAATGTGCTGTCGCGGATCTGAGAGATTGTTGTACTATTGTAATGTTATGTCACGGATCAGAGAGATGGTTGTTGTAATGCAATGTTATGTCACGGATCAGAGAAATGGTTGTTGTAATGCAATGTTATGTCACGGATCAGAGAGATGGTTGTTCTAATGTAATGTGATGTAGCGGGTCAGCGAGATGGTTGTTCTATTGCAATGTGGTGTCGCGGATCAGAGAGATGGTTGTTCTTTTGCAATGTGGTGTCACGGATCAGAGAGATGGCTGTTGTAATGCAATGTGATGTCATGGGTCAGAGAGATGGTTGTTCTAATGCAGTGTAATGTCATAGGTCAGAGAGATGGTTGAGATGCATGGTAATGTCTAATCAGAGAGTAATGTTCATAGGTCATGTCATAGGTCAGAGAGATGGTTGTTCTAATGCAGTGTAATGTCATAGGTCAGAGAGATGGTTGTTCTAATGCAGTGTAATGTCATAGGTCAGAGAGATGGTTGTTCTAATGCAGTGTAATGTCATAGGTCAGAGAGATGGTTGTTCTAATGCAGTGTAATGTCATACGATGGTGTAATGTGTAATATCATGGGTCAGAGAGATGGTTGTTCTAATCAGTGTAATGTCAGTGTTCTAATGCAGTGTAATGTCATAGGTCAGAGAGATGGTTGTTCTAATGCAGTGTAATGTCATAGGTCAGAGAGATGGTTGTTCTAATGCAGTGTAATATCATAGGTCAGAGAGATGGTTGTTCTAATGCAGTGTAATGTCATGGGTCTGAGAGATGGTTGTTCTAATGCAGTGTAATGTCATGGGTCAGAGAGATGGTTGTTCTAATGCAGTGTAATGTCATAGGTCAGAGAGATGGTTGTTCTAATGCAGTGTAATGTCATGGGTCAGAGAGATGGTTGTTCTAATGAAGTGTAATATCATAGGTCAGAGAGATGGTTGTTCTAATGCAGTGTAATATCATAGGTCAGAGAGGTGGTTGTACCGTAAAGAGTGGCGGAACCCTTTCCGCTTGCTTGATGAATCTTTGGCCGGATTTTTCTTTGGAACTTTTAAGAAACCCTCGCGCAGGGTTCTTAAAATAATTTTATCATTCGATAACTTTTTATGGTTCTTTATAGAACCCTCTGGGTTCATCATCAATAGCCGTGCAAAAAGTGTGCAAATGGTTCATAAAAGGACCTTGGTGGGTTCTTTCCAATAATTTGCTTCTTATATTGTGTATCATAGGTTCATGTTAAGATTCAGATTGTAGTCAGCGGTTCATTATATGTTTTTTATGCTTCAATCTTCATAACAATGAAAGTAACACTTTCACGACCAATAAGAACGCATTACATCGAGACCCGAGCTCGTAGTGCTCATTAATGATTATATAAGATGCTTAACACATCTGATGTGTTTAAGTCATGACGATTGTGTCGTCTCAAGATAGGAAAGTGCCATTGTTTTATCACTCATATTGAGACAAATCAAACAGCAATCTCTCATCTTCTGCATTAAGCGTACGGTGCTTCTTTCCATCTAGTCTTTCCCTGATAACCCGTTCAGATACACGCAACAACAGTGTCCATTAATTCCACCGTGCCTGACAACGTGTTTGTCTCTCGTCAATGGGACTGATGTATAATGCCAGACACTTGGCGGACTTCTCCGCCCATAAGCCCCCGTCCAACCTGTGAATGGCATCCTTTACTGGCGTTAACGGGTCATCTCTTTGGTCGGCTGCTGGGGCGCTCACGTGCCGTGGCGCGTGTGTCCTAGGTAGCGTTCTGTTCCTTTGATGGTCCTGTTCGAATGTGTTTTTAGCGTTTCCTATGTTGCAAACAAGTACATCGCCATACCTATGAGACAGGGTTATGTAACCGACCATCGCAGACCAGACAGTGAACTTTGTAAGGACTGAGACAGCGGATGTAACCAACTTACATACAGTCTGTTGGGGTACAGTCACCAGGCAATTACTTCAGTTATGACGAGATGGCTTCAATTAATGATAAGTTCTTCGAATGAACAGGTAATCCTAAACGTATTCCCGACACATCAATCTCGCTGATCTCTAATGAAGGCATTGGCAGAGTGAGACGCGTTTTCCTTTTCAGGTAGATCTTCTGCGTCGTCAACAAGGCGACGACGCAGCCGCGTGTTAACTTATAATGTTGAATGGGGATTTTCTTTTCGCTTTTGGCCCTTGATGATCCTACACTAATATGTTATCAGCGTTTCGTTCCCTCGATGGTCCTGTTCGAATGTGCTATCAGCGTTTCGTTTCCTTTTCGAATGTGCTATCAGCGTTTCGTTCCCTCGATGGTCCTGTTCGAATGTGCTATCAGCGTTTCGTTCCCTCGATGGTCCTATTCGAATGTGCTATCAGCGTTTCGTTTCCTTGATGGTTCTGTTTGAACGTGGTGTTAGCGTTTTGTTCCTGCTATGGTCCTGTTCGAATGTGTAATTAGCGTTTCGTTCCCTCGATTGTCCTGTTCTGATGTGTTGTTAGCGTTTTGTTGCCTTGATGGTCCTGCTCGAATGTGTGATAACCGATTCTTTCCACTTATGACCGTGTCACCCCCGACGCTGACTGGCAAACTCTAATGCCTCACACTATCATACCGTCACTATACTGAATTGCGACCTGTCACACTCTATTGTCCCAGCACGCCAACTGGCGCTCTATCACACCCAATACCGTCAACATACTCACTAGCGCTCTGTCAAACCCAATACCGTCAACATGCCCGCTGGCGACCTGTCACACCCAATACCGTCAACATGCCCGCTGGCGACCTGTCACACCCAATACCGTCAACATGCCCGCTGGCGACCTGTCACACCCAATACCGTCAACATGCCCGCTGGCGACCTGTCACACCCAATACCGTCAACATGCCCGCTGGCGACCTGTCACACCCAATACCGTCAACATGCCCGCTGGCGACCTGTCACATCCCATACCGTCAGCATACTCACTAGCGAGCTGCCACATACAATAACGTCATTATACTCACTGGCGACCTGTCATACACAACACCAAAAGAATGCTCACTGGCCACCTGCAATACCCAATACCGTCAGCATACTCACTGGCGACCTGCTACACATAATACAGAAAGAATGCTCACCGGCGACAAGTCACACCCAATACCGTCAACATGCCCGCTGGCGACCTGTCACACCCAATACCGTCAGCATGCTCACCAGCGACCTGTCCCATCCAATACCGTCAGCATGCTCACCAGCGACCTGTCCCATCCAATACCGTCAGCATGCTCACCAGCGACCTGTCCAATCCAATACCGTCAGCATGCTCACCAGCGACCTGTCCCATCCAATACCGTCAGCATGCTCACCAGCGACCTGTTACATACAATACAATCAGCATAATCACTGGCGACCTGTTACATACAATACCGTCAGCATGCTTACTAGCGACCTGTCACATACAATACCGAAAGAATGCCCAATGGCGACCTGTCACACCCAATACCGTCAATATACTCACTAGCGACCTGTCAAACCCAATACCGTCAGTATACTCACTAGCGACCTGTCACACCCAATACCGTCAGTATACTCACTAGCAACCTGTCAAACCCAATACCGTCAGTATACTCACTAGCGACCTGTCAACCCAATACCGTCAATATACTCACTAGCGACCTGTCACACCCAATACCGTCAGTATACTCACTAGCAACCTGTCAAACCCAATACCGTCAATATACTCACAAGCGACCTGTCACAGCCAACACCGTCAGCTTACTAGCGACCTGTCACACACAATACCGAAAGAATGCCCACTGGCGACATGTCACACCCAATACCGTCAACATGCCCGTTGGCGACCTGTCACACCCAATACCGCCAGCATACTCACTAGCGAGCTGTCACATACAATAACGTCATTATACTCACTGGCGACCTGTCATACACAACACCGAAAGAATGCTCACTGGCCACCTGTAATACCCAATACCGTCAGCATACTCACTGGCGACCTGCTACACACAATACAGAAAGAATGCTCACCGGCGACAAGTCACACCCAATACCGTCAACATGCCCGCTGGCGACCTGTCACACCCAATACCGTCAACATGCCCACTGACGACCTGTCACGCCCAATACCGTCAATATACACACTAGTGACCTGTCAAACCCAATAGCGTCAATATACTCACTGGCGACCTGCCAAACCCAATACCGTCAACCTGCTCACAGGCAAGCACGTGCTACAACCATGCTGACCATCTTCTCAGACCAGCGCCTATGTGTTGACGACCCTGGATACAAGACACAAAGAGTAAAAGTGGCTACATGCCCTGTCATAGAGTCGATAGTCATGTTCCGGTATGACGGGAATCTCGACGAAAAGAAACCCAACACGGAGGCGCAGTAGGCCAGCGATAGCATAAATATCTTGGCAATCATCTGTCACGATTTGACATTTAATATCCTGTCAAGCGCGATTTCATTGAAGGTCATGAAGTGGGGCGTCGGTGTGCAAACATGTTGTGGCTGCTCTTTTATACTCCAATTGGACAAGCAGATGTCATCATGGCAGTAATTGATTGGCACGATATATGGTTTTATTGAGTATCGACAGCTGCAACTGTAAGATATGCTTATGAATATATAATTGGGCGGGTGTGTTGGGTGTATGCGAGACCCCTTTCTCCCGGCACGGTTGCCTGATTTATTCACTCTCATCCACAATACAGGACCAATGGTAGACTGTTTCACACTAATTTACTCATCATACAGGACGAATGCTTGCCTGTATTAACTTCTCCATCTACCATATGACGAAAAGTTGTCCATTTTACTCAATGTTAGTCTGTTTTACTCCCTCTCACCCGCCTTACGGGACGAATGTTAGTCTGTTTTACTCCATCTCACCCGTCTTAAGGGACGAATGTTAGTCTGTTTGACTCCATCTCATCCGCCTAACGGGACGAATGTTAGTCTGTTTTACACCATCTCACCCGTCTTACGGGACGAATGTTAGTCTGTTTGACTTCATCTGTCTCATCTGTCTTATGGGACGAATGTTAGTCTGTTTGACTTCATCTCACCCTTCTTACGGGACGAATGTTAGTCTGTTTGACTTCATCTCACCCTTCTTACGGGACGAATGTTAGTCTGTTTGACGAATGTTAGTCTGTTAGTTTTGACTTCATCTCATCTGTCTTACGGGACGAATGTTAGTCTGTTTGACTTCATCTCACCCTTCTTACGGGACGAATGTTAGTCTGTTTGACTTACGGGACGAATGTTAGTCTGTTTTGACTCACCCTTCTTACGGGACGAATGTCTGTTTAGTCTGTTTGACTTCATCTCACCCTTCTTACGGGACGAATGTTAGTCTGTTTTTTTTTCACCCTCTTACGGGACGAATGTTCATCTCACCCGTCTTACGGGACGAATGTTAGTCTGTTTGACACCATCTCACCCGTCTTACGGGACGAATGTTAGTCTGTTTGACTTCATCTCACCCTTCTTACGGGACGAATGTTAGTCTGTTTGACTTCATCTCACCCTTCTTACGGGACGAATGTTAGTCTGTTTGACTCCACTCCACCCATCTCATCCCGTCCTAACGACGACATCATCTCACCCGTCTTACGGGACGAATGTTAGTCTGTTTGACTTCATCTCACCCGTCTTACGGGACGAATGTTAGTCTGTTTGACTTTCATCTCACTGGGACGAATGTTTCTGTTTGACTTCATCTCATGTTAGTCGGGACGAATGTTAGTCTGTTTTGACTTCATCTCACCCTTCTTACGGGACGAATGTTAGTCTGTTTGACTTCATCTCACCCTTCTTACGGGACGAATGTTAGTCTGTTTGACTTCATCTTAGTCTTTTGACTTCATCTCACCCGTCTTACGGGACGAATGTTAGTCTGTTTGACTTCATCTCATCCGTCTTACGGGACGAATGTTAGTCTGTTTGACTTCATCTCACCATCCCTTCTTACGGGACGAATGTTAGTCTGTTTGACTTCATCTCACCCTTCTTACTTACGGGACGAATGTTTGTCTGTCTTACGGGACGAATGTCAGTCTGTTTGACTTCCTCTTACGGGACGAATGTTAGTCTGTTTGACTTCATCTCACCCTTCTTACGGGATGTTAGTCTGTTTGTTAGTCTCACCCTTCTTTGACTTCATCTCACTTCATCCCTTCTTACGGGACGAATGTTAATATTTTTGACTTCATCTCACCCGTCTTACGGGACGAATGTTAGTCTGTTTTGACACCATCCCATCCGTCTTACGGGACGAATGTTAGTCTGTTTGACTTCATCTCACCCTTCTTACGGGACGAATGTTAGTCTGTTTGACTTCATCTCACCCTTCTTACGGGACGAATGTTAGTCTGTTTGACTTCATCTCACCCTTCTTACGGGACGAATGTTAGTCTGTTTGACACCATCTCATCCGTCTTACGGGACGAATGTTAGTCTGTTTTGACTTCATCTGTTTGACTTCATCGTCTTACGGGACGAATGTTAGTCTGTTTGACTTCATCTCACTCTTCTTACGGGACGAATGTTAGTCTGTTTGACTTCATCTCACCCTTCTTACGGGACGAATGTTAGTCTGTTTGACTTCATCTCACCCTTCTTACGGGACGACGAATGTTAGTCTGTTTGACTTCATCTCACCCCGTCTTACGGGACGAATGTTAGTCTGTTTGACACCATCTCACCCGTCTCTTACGGGACGAATGTTAGTCTGTTTGACTTCATCTCATCTCTTACGGGACGAATGTTAGTCTGTTTGACTTCTTCACCCTTCTTACCGGACGAATGTTAGTCTGTTTGACTTCATCTCACCCTTCTACGGGACGAATGTTAGTCTGTTTTGACTTCATCTCTACGGACTTGTTACTTCATCTCACCCGTCTTACGGGACGAATGTTAGTCTGTTTGACTTCATCTCACCCGTCTTACGGGACGAATGTTAGTCTGTTTGACTTCATCTCACCCTTCTTACGGGACGAATGTTAGTCTGTTTGACTTCATCTCACCCTTCTTACGGGACGAATGTTCTGTTTGACTTCTTTTTGACTTCATCTCACCCGTCTTACGGGACGAATGTTAGTCTGTTTTTGACTTCATCGAATGTTAGTCACCCTTCTTACTTACGGGACGAATGTTAGTCTGTTTTGACTTCATCTCACCCTTCTTACGGGACGAATGTTAGTCTGTTTGACTTCATCTCACCCTCTTACGGGACGAATGTTAGTCTGTTTGACTTCATCTCACCGTCTTACGGGACGAATGTTAGTCTGTTTGACTTCATCTCACCCTTCTTACGGGACGAATGTTAGTCTGTTTGACTTCATCTCTCACCCTGTCTTACGGGACGAATGTTAGTCTGTTTGACTTCATCATGTCTTACGGGACGAATGTTAGTCACTTCATCTCACCCTTCTTACGGGACGAATGTTAGTCTGTTTGACTTCATCTCACCCTTCTTACGGGACGAATGTTAGTCTGTTTGACTTCATCTCATCTGTCTTACGGGACGAATGTTAGTCTGTTTGACTTCATCTCATCTGTCTTACGGGACGAATGTTAGTCTGTTTTTACACTTCATCTCACCCTTCTTACGGGACGAATGTTAGTCTGTTTGACTTCATCTCACCCGTCTTACGGGACGAATGTTAGTCTGTTTGACTTCATCTCACCCGTCTTACGGGACGAATGTTAGTCTGTTACGGGACGAATTCATCTGTTTCACTCCTTCTTACGGGACGAATGTTAGTCTGTTTGACTTCATCTCACCCTTCTTACGGGACGAATGTTAGTCTGTTTGACTTCATCTCACCCCTTCTTACGGGACGAATGTTAGTAGTCTCACCCTTCTTTTTCTTCATCTCACCCGTCTTACGGGACGAATGTTAGTCTGTTTGACTCATCTCTCACCCTTCTTACGGGACGAATGTTAGTCTGTTTGACTTCATCTCACCCTTCTTACGGGACGAATGTTAGTCTGTTTTTCATCTCACCCTTCTTCATCTCCCTTCTTACGGGACGAATGTTAGTCTGTTTGACTTCATCTCACCCTCTTACGGGACGAATGTTAGTCTGTTTGACTCTCACCCTTCTTACCGGACGAATGTTAGTCTGTTTTCACATCCGTCTTACGGGACATCTGTTTGACTTCATCCGTCTTACGGGACGAATGTTAGTCTGTCTTTACTTCATCTCACCCTTCTTACGGGACGAATGTTAGTCTGCTTGACTTCATCTCACCCTTCTTACGGGACGAATGTTAGTCTGTTTGACTTCATCTCACCCGTCTTACGGGACGAATGTTAGTCTGTTTTGACTTCATCTCACCCGTCTTACGGGACGAATGTTAGTCTGTTTGACTTCATCTCATCTGTCTTACGGGACGAATGTTAGTCTGTTTGACTTCATCTCACTCGTCGTACCGGACGAATGTTAGTCTGCTTTACTTCATCTCACCTTTCTTACGGGACGAATGTTATGTTTACTTCATCTCACTTTTTGACTTCATCTCATCCCATCCGTCTACGGGACGAATGTTAGTCTGTTTGACTTCACTCTCATCTCATCCGTCTTACGGGACGACCCTTCTTACGGGACGAATGTTAGTCTGTTTGACTTCATCTCACCCTTCTTACGGGACGAATGTTAGTCTGTTTGACTTCATCTCACCCTTCTTACGGGACGAATGTTAGTCTGTTTACTTCATCTCACGAATGTTAGTCTGCTTGACTTCATCTCACCCTTCTTACGGGACGAATGTTAGTCTGTTTGACTTCATCTCACCCGTCTTACGGGACGAATGTTAGTCTGTTTGACTTCATCTCCCTTCTTACGGGACGAATGTTAGTCTGTTTGACTTCATCTTACGGGACGAATGTTAGTCTGTTTTGACTTCATCTCACCCGTCTTTACGGGACGAATGTTAGTCTGTTTGACTTCATCTCACCCGTCTTACGGGACGAATGTTAGTCTGTTTGACTTCATCTCACCCCGTCTTACGGGACGAATGTTAGTCTGTTTTTTGACTTCATCTCACCCTTCTTACGGGACGAATGTTAGTCTGTTTTTGACTTCATCTCACCCTTCTTACGGGACGAATGTTAGTCTGTTTGACTTCATCTCACCCGTCTTACGGGGACGAATGTTAGTCTGTTTTGACTCCATCTCACCCGTCTTACGGGACGAATGTTAGTCTGTTTGACTTCATCTCACCTGTCTTCTTACGGGACGAATGTTAGTCTGTTTGACTTCATCTCACCCTTCTTACGGGACGAATGTTAGTCTGTTTGACTTCACATCATCTCACCCTTCTTACGGGACGATGTTAGTCTGTTTGACTTCATCTGTCTTATGGGACGAATGTTAGTCATCTCATCTGTCTTATGGGACGAATGTTAGTCTGTTTGACTTCATCTCATCTCTCTTTACGGGACGAATGTTAGTCTGATTGACTTCATCTCTCCCTTCTTACGGGACGAATGTTAGTCTGTTTGACTTCATCTCACCCTTCTTACGGGACGAATGTTAGTCTGTTTGACTTCATCTCACCCTTCTTACGGGACGAATGTTAGTCTGTTTGACTTCATCTCACCCTTCTTACGGGACGAATGTTAATATTTTTGACTTCATCTCACCGTCTTACGGGACGAATGTTAGTCTGTTTGACTCTCCATCTCTTCCGTCTTACGGGACGAATGTTAGTCTGTTTTTTCTCACCCGTCTTACGGGACCATCTCACCATCGTCTTACGGGACGAATGTTAGTCTGTTTGACTTCATCTCATCCGTCTTACGGGACGAATGTTAGTCTGTTTGACTTCATCTCACCCTGTCTTACGGGAATGTTAGTCTGTTTGACTTCATCTCACCCGTCTTACGGGACGAATGTTAGTCTGTTTTGACTTCTTACGGGACGAATGTTAGTCATCTCACCCGTCTTACGGGACGAATGTTAGTCTGTTTGACTTCATCTCATCTCAGTCTGTCTTACGGGACGAATGTTAGTCTGTTTGACTTCATCTCACCCGTCTTACGGGACGAATGTTAGTCTGTTCTGTTTGAATGTTAGTCTGTTTGATTAGATCTCACTCGTCGTACCGGACGAATGTTAGTCTGTTTGATTACATCTCACTCGTCGTACCGGACGAATGTTAGTCTGCTTGACTTCATCTCACCCTTCTTACGTGACGAATGTTAGTCTGTTTGACGGACCCTTCTTAATGTTAGTCTGTTTGACTTCATCTCACCCGTCTTACGGGACGAATGTTAGTCATCATCCGTCTTACGGGACGAATGTTAGTCTGTTTGACTTCATCTCACCCGTCTTACGGGACGAATGTTAGTCTGTTTGACTTCATCTCACCCTTCTTAGGGACGAATGTTAGTCTGTTTGACTTCATCTCATCTGTCTTATGGGACGAATGTTAGTCTGTTTTACACCATCTCACCCGTCTTACGGGACGAATGTTAGTCTGTTTGACTTCATCTCACCCGTCTTACGGGACGAATGTTAGTCTGTTTGACTTCATCTCACCCTTCTTACGGGACGAATGTTAGTCTGTTTTGACTTCATCTCACCCTTCTTACGGGACGAATGTTATTTGACTTCATCTGTCTTACGGGACGAATGTTAGTCTGTTTGACTTCATCTCATCCGTCTTACGGGAACGAATGTTACGGGACGAATGTTTTGTTTGACTTCATCTCACCCGTCTTACGGGACGAATGTTAGTCTGTTTGACTTCATCTCATCTGTCTTACGGGACGAATGTTAGTCTGTTTGACTTCATCTCACTCGTCTTACCGGACGAATGTTAGTCTGTTTGACTTCATCTCATCTGCCTTTCTTACGGGACGAATGTTAGTCTGTTTGACTTCATCTCACCCGTCTTACGGGACGAATGTTAGTCTGTTTGACTTCATCTCACCCTTCTTACGGGACGAAATGTTGTTTGACTTCATCTCACCCGTCTTACGGGACGAATGTTAGTCTGTTTGACTTCATCTCACCCTTCTTACGGGACGAATGTTAGTCTGTTTGACTTCATCTCATCCGTCTTACGGGACGAATGTTAGTCTGTTTGACTTCATCTCATCCGTCTTACGGGACGAATGTTAGTCTGTTTTACTCCATCTCACCCGTCTTACGGGACGAATGTTAGTCTGTTTGACTTCATCTCATCCGTCTTACGGGACGAATGTTAGTCTGTTTGACTTCATCTCACCCTTCTTACGGGACGAATGTTAGTCTGTTTGACTTCATCTCACCCGTCTTACGGGACGAATGTTAGTCTGTTTTGACATCTCATCTCACTGTCTTACGGGACGAATGTTAGTCTGTTTGACTTCATCTCACCCGTCTTACGGGACGAATGTTAGTCTGTTTGACTTCATCTCACCCTTCTTACGGGACGAATGTTAGTCTGTTTGACTTCATCTCACCTGTCTTACGGGACGAATGTTAGTCTGTTTGACTTCATTCACCTGTCTTACGGGACGAATGTTAGTCTGTTCACCCTTCTTACGGACGAATGACGAATGTTAGAATGTTAGTCTTTTGACTTCATCTCACCCGTCTTACGGGACGAATGTTAGTCTGTTTGACTTCATCTCATCCGTCTTACGGGACGAATGATAGTCTGTTTGACTTCATCTCACCCTTCTTACGGGACGAATGTTAGTCTGCTTGACTTCATCTCACCCTTCTTACCGGACGAATGTTAGTCTGTTTGACTCCATCTCATCCGCCTAACGGGACGAATGTTACTCTGCTTTACACCATCTCACCCGTCTTACGGGACGAATGTTAGTCTGTTTGACTTCATCTCATCCGTCTTACGGGACGAATGTTAGTCTGTTTGACTTCATCTCACCTGTCTTACGGGACGAATGTTAGTCTGTCTGTTTGACTTCTGTTTGACTCATCTCACCCTTCTTACGGGACGAATGTTAATGACTTTAGTCTGTTTGTCTTACGGGACGAATGTTAGTCTGTTTGACTTCATCTCACCCGTCTTACGGGACGAATGTTAGTCTGTTTGACTTCATCTCACCCGTCTTACGGGACGAATGTTAGTCTGTTTGACTTCATCTCACCCGTCTTACGGGACGAATGTTAGTCTGTTTGACTTCATCTCACCCTTCTTACGGGACGAATGTTAGTCTGTTTGACTTCATCTCCTCCGTCTAACGGGACGAATGTTAGTCTGTTTGACTCCATCTCATCCGTCTTACGGGACGAATGTTAGTCTGTTTTACACCATCTCTTACGGGACGAATGTTAGTCTGTTTGACTTCATCTCATCTGTCTTATGGGACGAATGTTAGTCTGTTTGACTTCATCTCATCTGTCTTATGGGACGAATGTTAGTCTGTTTTACACCATCTCACCCTTCTTACGGGACGAATGTTAGTCTGTTTGACTACATCTCACCCTTCTTACCGGACGAATGTTAGTCTGTTTGACTTCATCTCACCCTTCTTACGGGACGAATGTTAGTCTGTTTGACTTCATCTCACCCTTCTTACGGGACGAATGTTAGTCTGTTTGACTTCATCTCATCTGTCTTACGGGACGAATGTTAGTCTGTTTGACTTCATCTCATCTGTCTTATGGGACGAATGTTAGTCTGTTTCATCTCACCTTCTTACGGGACGAATGTTAGTCTGTTTGACTTTCATCTCACCCTTCTTACGGGACGAATGTTAGTCTGTTTTTGACTTCATCTCACCCTTCTTACGGGACGAATGTTAGTCTGTTTGACTTCATCTCACCCTTCTTACGGGACGAATGTTAGTCTGTTTGACTTTCATCTCATCTTACGGGACGAATGTTAGTCTGTTTGACTTCATCTCACCCTTCTACGGGGAATGAATGTTAGTCTGTTTTACTGTTCATCTCATCCGTCTTACGGGGACGAATGTTAGTCTGTTTGACTTCATCTCACTGTCTTACGGGACGAATGTTAGTCTGTTTGACTTTGTCTTACGGGACGAATGTTAGTCTGTTTGACTTCATCTCACCCTTCTTACGAGACGAATGTTAATATTTTTGACTTCATCTCACCCGTCTTACGGGACGAATGTTAGTCTGTTTGACTTCATCTCATCCGTCTTACGGGACGAATGTTAGTCTGTTTTTTTCATCTCACCCTTCTTACGGGACGAATGTTAGTCTGCTTTGACTTCATCTCACCCTTCTTACCGGACGAATGTTAGTCTGTTTTGACTCATCTCATCCGTCTAACGGGACGAAATGTTGTCTGTTTACCATCTGTCTTACGGGACGAATGTTAGTCTGTTTTACACCATCTCACCCGTCTTACGGGACGAATGTTAGTCTGTTTGACTTCATCTCATCTGTCTTATGGGACGAATGTTAGTCTGTTTGACTT
>CM067344.1:20038635-20152867 GCA_034190875.2 Urechis unicinctus
ATTTGTAGATGCTTTTAAATTATAAAATGAGACCGACGAAAATAATATAATATTAACCCAAGGATCAATGCTACAGCAGCAAAATCAACTAATGTAATAAAACATTGATGCAATCAACATTATCTGAAAAATCTGCTTCTGCATCTAGCACCGAGAGAGAGTTGCTTATCGATCGAATGCATACAGTATTAAATGCAATGGTCACAGTCATTGTCTTCACCAGGCTGAAAGCATTCAATACGTAATATCCATTTGTCTTTAGGTTGGTCCTCTTGTGATATACGTACCCATTTAAGTAATCACTCAGGAGGAAAACCGACGGGAAAACGCTTAGCGTGTCGCACCTTTTGTTTTAGTAGGCTCTGCTGATGTTGACCACGTCCACACTGCTAAAGATGGTCTCATCCAGTCTGTTGAAATTCTCCATATCTTCATGTCTAATGTTTTATTGGCCTCGTTAGTGCTAATCAGTAGCATTTCCAGCGTCGGTGCATGATTTTTGTGCTTCAAACATCCATTTGGGTTGGTGTATGACAGTGTGTACCACTCATTAATAAAATGCAGAGGACGTGAGTTCCTTTATGCTTCTTGTGTACATTCCACAGTGAATGACGCTTATTTCAAACGTAATAGAGTACGTGTGTTCTGCATCACGTCGCTCATAACCACATACACCGGACAACCCTGTACAGCAACTGAATAAAATAAATCGTAGTTAATGTATGAGATGTGACTTGGCATAGTTAACCCATATAAGACCGGCTTGTTAGGATACCGATGTTATTTTCTGGAGATGTGATTGGGCATCTTCAGCGTCCCCTGTGGCGCATACCGAAGTCATTGAGACAAGGTTAAATTTTGTCAGTCACTGCTGCTGTTTATTTATTCATTGTATGGAACAGACCAGTGGGCAAAGACAACGAAGTAAGCATTATCACTTGCCGTACACAACTTTTCGGACTTCGAATGAGTGGTACCATTTTGGCTGTGCCATGCAATATAGCTGTAATGTGGAGGCCTGTAGATCCAACGCTCAAATGGAAAGGGTAGCCAGTTTATCTATCTATCCTTTCTGATTTATTGCGTCACTCGTTTGATAAGAAAACAAGCAACAGGGCAGTCAACCACAGGAAGACTCTAATGATAAGTTTACTGTCTAATTCCCCGTCAGTATTAATATCGGTTAACGGTACGTTGTTAGTAGATAGTTTCTGTTGTGTATCATCTGTTACTAAGAAACTGGTCTTATTCCAATGGAGGCTATTCTCCATGTGCATTTACTCGCATTGATGTTGATCATTTTACGATGGTATTCGCATTTCAATGCCTTACTGTCGAAGTTGTTGGTATTAAACGACAAAATGTTGGTTTGATAGTGCTAACCCAGAAAGTAATTTCTTTGATAGAACAGTGTGCCCACACGTACAAGCCAAGTTATCGACTCGCTGGCGTCCGAATCTTAATCCGCCTTGTTGCACCCCAGATGATGTCTTCATGCAACAGGACTGAATGGGGCTACTGAGTTCCATACAAACCGAGTCAATGTAATCAGCCGCGTCCATCGATTTGAGATGCAGCAATAGTTGTGGGGATGGGATGTGTTGAGTTAACTCCATGATTCTGAAGCAGCCCAATTAAGCTCTGGCATTTGTATAATGAAATTCTGATTACCACAATACACTTGCTTTATGTGATATTGAAGCATAATTTCATAAGGATAATGCCTTATTGTACAGATGTGCTTGCCTTCTGCAACGAGTATGCATAGAACACAATTACCAGTTTGTTTAGGGACCTACAGGAAATTGTTAGAAAAGAAGGTTGAAATGAGACAAATCTTGAATTGCAGAATTTCCAACTTATTAACAGATCATCATCATAAAATCTAGGTGAAAAAAGACGTTAGAATTTGGGTTGCCCTTATTCTCGCCGTGGCCCCAGCCTTTTCTCGCCGTGATCACTGGCTGTGTTCTTCAAGGTTATAGTTTTTCTACATATACATTAGATGATACGTGCACTTAAATAACGAATTGCTGAAACAATAAATGCAATTCACTTAGCTTGTAAGGCACATGTAAATGCCACAATATCGCCGTTATTGGGATGATTATAAAAAAAGCATCCGTGGAAACCAGAGAATACAGCCCCGCATTATTTCACACATCCTAAACATACCACGGAAAGATTGAAAATTAATAAATAGAAGCATTTATCGTCGGTTTCATAAAAATGAGGTGCTGGATATCCAATGCAACAGCAACATATCTATTAGAATTTGACCTTTTATTATCTTAGTTTTGCAACGATCATATAGTTCGGCTTGAATGTGAGCTCAATTATTGTGACATGTGCCTCGGGGAAAGCATGATAAATACCGTGTATCATACACGATTATAGCCGATTACAAGCACAGGTTTAAGAGACCGTAGAGGCTTACAAGAATTATGCATTCTTATCATGGGATTTGCAGGATACCCTCAATGTTATCATGATCTCACAATCACACCCAGTCTACCAATGGCGTCGTGTTACTGAGATGGTTCCGGGCGATGTGGCAATATACCGAATAGGGTTATGCCGGAATACTCTGCCGAGGGACCAAGCATACTTGTAACATTTCATAGGTTTGTATGCGAGAAGCGGCATGATAAGCTTATTTTGAAAAACGATATGAGCTCTATGGCTCATTGCATGAACATGTGTTGATTATATGTAAATATGATATGCGATTTTTCACTCTTCATGTGTATTTTGCATAGTAAGAAATGCATCTCTAGGTAGGCATGGGTAAAGTGCACAATTCCAACATAATTGGGGATGATCATACACCTAGGAGCTGTAGTAGTCACAAAACCTTATCATACGCAGATGATCCGAAATAACAGCAGCGACCAGAACGTGAGGGATATAGGCTTGGAGATGGCGATGAGACCTAGGTGTTGTCGAGAAGGCCAGCAATTGTCTGATGGTTAAATGGGGGAATTATGCCCGTGCGCATGATGTGTGTGTAGAATAGATGCGTTTACGTTACAGAGGTTAAAAGGAATATATGTACTTATGTGTATCGAACTGGTATGGAGGGCGGGCTATCAAAGTATTAGCGCTTTCACACTGACTAAAACTGACCACTGTACGCCCGACCCAAATATAATTAAGAAATCACAGTAGTAAAAAATGTACACGTATTATCAGCGTTGATTGTAAAGCGAGCTTTGAAGGCGGTGAAATATAATGTTGGGCAACCATACATCCTATTGAGGCATCATCGGCTGAATACGCGCATGAGTACTAAAATTTGCATAATTACCGGGGAGAGGAGGGGGAGAGGTTCGGTGAGCAAAATAAATATTATGACGCAAGTAAATCTGTGTTTGCACTCTATTGATATGGGCAGGAAATGCGGTACGACTTAAGCAGAATCAATTAAGGGTGTAGCCAGATGCATGATCACATGCTAGCATGCATTTTGGTACTCATGGTAGTATGACCGGTTGGGTCACAAGGTTTGTGTCGGGAAGTGATGAGGTACTAGAGAGATTATTCGTTGGTTGCCGACGTTATTGTTGTTAGCTGAGGTTTGAAGTCCTGCTAGATAATACCCGAGACTTTGTACGAATTTCTATTTTCTTTATTTGGTCGCGGCTGACTGGCACGTTCGGGTTCTACTTCGGGTTCTTGTTGTGGGATGAATATGTCGAGTTGAGGAATATCTGCAATATTTGTGTGTCTGATGCTGTTGTATTTATAGTGAAAGATGCGGGTGGGTTGATGTGGTGAGCTGTGATTGGTTAATCCGGGGATTGGGGTCATTCGGAGCATTTATTGGAGATCAAACGGGTCTAAGTTAATTGTTAAGGGAATTGACGGGACTTGAATGTTTTCATCAAAGGATTGGGTTTGGTAAAGGACTACATAGTTTGGAAACTGACCCGTTCGGAACTTAAAAGGGGCAACAATTAATCTGGTACGAGTGAAAAGGGATGAATTTCATTTGCTTAAATTGGTTTAGTGTTCATGTCTCGAGTGGCCGAAAGGTTGTAAATCCAACTTTAACTTTTGGGGGTGGTGTGCGGTGGGGGGGGGGGGGGGGGGAGTTGGAAAGGATGAGAGGTGGTGTGTGTATGTGTTTGCAAGTGCATGCGTGCATGTATGCATTTGTTGGGGGTGAAAGTAGTATTAGAACATGGGTAGATTTTGACGACGCTTTTGTATTACATTGACCAGATTTCCTTCCGATGATATCTGTGGAAAGCGTGGGAAATTGTTCTCGTTTATCAACGACATATAGTTCATGCCTTGCGACCTTTGCAAATAATAACCATAGCCAATGAACTGGTTACAATACTGCTGTATTATCTCGATCGAACTCGGTCTGCACAGTGCGAAACTCAAAAAAGGTTTGTTTTATTGATCAAAAGCGGTTTTGTCGCTACCTCACTTTGGAAATTGGCAAAGGAGTGCGATTTAGAATGAGAGTGGGAAGTAAGATCCATGGCGAATCATCACGGGTGAAAGCTAACTCAGACTGCCGTTACGTGAATATTAGTGCAATAATATATGTTATAGCTGTCCAGAAAAATATCCTTTCTGAAATACAGCGATGAGGTAAATGGAAGGCATTCATCTCCCTGTAGAATATAGATTTTAATATATGAGCAGACGGTTAGCACATACTTTCATGCACAGACCCACATTAATGACGTCAGCAATATATGATTCATGGCATCTGTTTGATGCATGAGGTCAAAAGGTCTGTATTTACATCTATTTCCAATAATGCTTGTATGTCACTGCAAACGGGAAAGTGGAGAAATTGAGACTGCGTGAGATTACTAATACCATATTGGACAAACCCGATTAAGCTATGGCGCATGAACATAAAATAGCATAGAAAGATGATTTACATAAACACAATATCAAAAGCCATGCAACTTACTTTCTTTAATATATTTTGTGCAAAATTAAATGTTTCTGTTTCTATTGAACCCTTACAAGTGCTAGTGTTTCTAGATAGCAGATGAGGGAGGATGCAGAATCACTTCATCTTACACGAATTAATAACAGTATTGTATTAATGGAGGGCTAAAAAGGCAATATTTTGATTGAATCCTGTACTTTATTGCGATTTGTATAAATGTACGACTAAATTGTCGTCTACAACAAAGTGACTACGATGCAATGAACGCGGCATTGAGAAAATACATATTTTTATTCCGCTGCAGAATGAACTAGCTACAGTCCTTTTCATTAATCTCAAACGATGCATTGCTTTTCTACATCATAGCGGCCTCATTTGGTATGTACCAACGCTTGTTATCTCTGTAAGCATTGCAGGTAGAATTCCCACCAAGGATTTTTCCATTCAGGCATTTTGCTAATATACATGAACAACATAAATTGTTGATAATTCATTAAGGCTTGTTTGTGAATTTTTAGAGCTATACGACAGGAAGGTGGCTATATTTGTCGTCTTGTCAATCCTGTATGTCGACTTGGGATTCGTTAGCATAAAATGACACTGTGTCGTTGGACAATGCTAACCAAGGTTTTAATCACGTTCGATGGAATATTGCGCCTAATCGTACATGCCGAGCCATAGAATCGCTGGCATCGGAATGTCAACCTGCCCTTTTGCACACATATGAAGTCTCAAAGCAACTGGGCATATTGGGTCTACTGAGTTCCAAATACACTCAAACATAGCAATCTTCCGTGTTGAGTGTGGACTATGTTTACACGCACACACACACACACACACACACACACACACACACACACACACACACACACACACACACACACACACACACACACACACACACACACACACACACACACACACACACACACAACACACACACACACGCACACACACATATATTTAGATATATATAGATATATATATATATATATATATATAGAGAGATATATATACATATATATATTTATACATACAGGACATATATATATCCATATATATATATATATTCATATATATATATATACATATAAACATATATTTATATGCCCATATATATATATCAACATATACACGTACACGTATATGTTTATATATTTATAAACTTATATATGTGTATATATATGTATATATAAATATCTATAAATATATATAGATATATACATATATATGTATAGATATATGTATATACATATATGTATGCATAGATATAGAGAAAGAGATATAGAGAACTATATATATATATATATTTATATATATATATATATATATATATTTATCTATACATATGTATATATATAAATATATATATATATCTATATATAAATATCTCTCTCTCTCTCTCTCTCTCTCTCTATATATATATATATATATATATATATATATATATATATATATATATATATATATATATATAAATATATATGCAGCGGTCGTATTCAGCACCCCTCTTACCTTAACTAGCCACCCCGCCTATCCGGCCACTTTTACTGGTCTAGTACGATCTGCAATGTAGAAGTACTCCTCATGGCCGGCCAACCAACCCACGCATTCGGGAAAAAGGCCTTTTTTTCGAGGCGGAATCCTTCCCGTTCCGCTCGTTTATATTCCGCTCTGACAGTTTTTGATTGAGAGCCCAAAGGACATGCCTACAAACAATTATACTGCGCGTCTTCCTATTCATATAGGTAGTGATCCCGATCATTGGACACACGATACGTGTGACGATTAAAAGGGATAAAGGCAGGTGGGATGTGATTACGAGCTCAGCGATGGTGGACCGAGATAATGAGCTTCTATAAGCACACTCATATGATTATTACATACAGTTATTATTCCCCATAACCTATACTAATCTTGACTTTGCTTATTATATTATACAGATGCTTGCAAGATTGCCCAAGAAATGTCTTGGACTTAGTGGAGTCGATTTGGATCACAAAGTTTAAGTTTTCATGTATAGAGATGGCAGCGTGTTTAAAGCAAAGTGGATGGCAAAGAGGTTATTTTTAACTTAATAAATGGTATATAGAATGTGGATATGTGTGGGTCATGAAGAGCAGTGTATCAGGAGCACTAGCTCTACCGTGACCAAAACCGACCATTGCACATCGGATCCACACATTAAATACACAAAAGTGAATGATCCACAACTGCAAATGTTAGGGAGCGTTGGAAATGAAATTACATTATGTCCTTTGAGAATTAATTACTGCCTCTGATTCATCACCGCTTGTTTTGGGGAATTATTGCTTGAACTTCCGAGAAAGAGATACTCAAGCTTTGTTAATTAACATTTAACGATGTTAAGTTAATCGTTTATTAGATAGCATTGATTCATTTACTAAAAGTTGTGGATGGGAAGAGGATATATCTGAACTAAATCAGGAACGAAAGAGAAACTGCACATGCTGTCAACATCATGACACTCCTACATGGTCTGAGAGAAACTGCAACCTTTCGAAACGAGTACAATTTAAACTGAGAGATGCAGAAGAGATGAGAGGGTGTATCGGTAAACGGAGGACTTCGCGTGGGAATGCAGAGAGTATTTTTTTATTCAAGGCATAGTAAAAGAATAGAACACAATATTTTCATTGAATCCTGTACTTTATTTCTAATTCATTATGGCGTATTTGTATAAAAGTACGACAGCGATAATTATCTTGGAAGAATAATTTTGAATCAATGTCTTATCAGAATATGCACATAAATGCGCTCGCTACTTCATCGGTTCTTATCTAGCAGTTTATCTCAAACCACAATCTTCAGTAGCACACAGGTGGTCCATCGCTGCCTCACTAAGTACATGTGGAGATATTTGTGGTTAAGACGTATCACAAGCGCTTCTCTATGGAAGTAGCATGAGACTGCGATAGTCGATCAAATGAACATATGCAAAAATGTCGTAACAGTGGTACGAGTCTGTTTCTAGTCGACGTCGCAGTCTATAGTGTAATCAGCTTAATCTTAAGTGACATATACTGTGATTAGATGAGCGTTTATCAGCGTCTTTGGTGTGAGTGTAAAACATGTGAATTTCTGTTTATTGACATTTTAGAATTACATAATTATTATACCTGTCGGATGTTGAGAATTTAAGTGATTGTTAATTGATGTGTGCAAAGCATTCAAGGTTTGACAATACATCTTTAGCTTACTTTGACGTGGTTAGAAAGTTGCCGAGTTTAATTGAATCGAGCACAGATGTATTGATCAAAGTACACATCCTTTTTACACCTCCGAGCCTTTTCTGATAAATTGGTGTATATTGCAATCCAGCGGCTCAGTAGTCAAGGGTTATCAAGAGGACCAAGGTACAGGGAAATCCACCTCTTGTTTGGAGTGCTGTCTGAGGGTTGTTAGATTACCCCCGCTTGGCAGGATGTGGCTCTCCATTGACATCCAACCTTTTGTCAACATTGAACATTGAGGGATCGTTACTATGCAGATACAAAATTAATCCATAAAAAATCATGTGCGCTCACGACTTAATGTTAATATTGACTTAAGTTTTGTGGGCTTATTTTCAGGCGAAATCATGTTGCATCAGCAATTTGCGAGCATATGACCTGATATCAAAATTGCTATTAGCTCTGTATCACCTTCTATCCATCTATCTCCCTGTTGTTATCACTCTGTTTCCCATATTATTTATTATTTGCCGTACAATGCGACCTTCGTAGCCATGAGATAGGTAATACACATCATTGCGGTCTTCTGTTACTTCAGTCAATACATTAGGTAATTATGTAAAACTGTTAATAGAGGACGATGAGATAAAAGGATCAAATGGCAACTGTTGCCTTCTCCGTAAGTATGATATGTAGAACTCCTGAAATGAACCAATGTCACAGCCCTTCAGATCATACTCTATTACATGTGATATACGACTGGCATAAACTATGTGTTAATTCAATCAGGTGTGATATATGAGGACCCATACTATAGAATATCTGTCGCGGGATATTTTGAATTCGATCATTGAACGACGAACGTGTTGGTATGGAAAAACGTTATTGACCATAAAAAGTGCTCATCACATTTCGTAATGCAAGGAATTAGATTACGGATTAGACATAGGAGAGGGTGCCTAGGTGGCAGTGAGACATTGGATACTATGTTGGTACACAGTGAAACCCCGATTTTAACGCCCAGTCATTCACCGCCAACTCGGCCATAACGCGATAAGTCATGGGACCCCGTTTGTTTGCAGCAAAAGATAAAGTGCAGAGGAACCCCGAATAAGTGTGACTCTTGGTCTTTCGCTGTGACCTTTTCCATACCAGGCTTTGGTTTACTGTCCACTTAATGATAATTGCAGGACTCTATGGATCTGATGATTGGCATCCGATGATTGAATACATTTGGAATGTGTTAAGGCTGTGAGAAGATCGTTTATGAAAATAATGAATAAGAGTTGTTCTAATATAGAGTCCTGTGGGATACCAAAGTAACAGCAATGCATAACATCTGGGGAGCAATAGCTGTTGTGGGCCTGTCGTTTTCTACAACGCAGCTAACGGATGAATGACTTGTTTTGACCCATATGGATCATCGTATTAACGATTATGAATATGATTGCGCAATAATCATCTAGAGCTTTAGCAAGTGCTCTAACAAACGAGGTCTTCTCTTGCCACCAGTAAGTCATAAATGAGCAATCGTTGACCCATGGAACGCACATTATGACCGGACGAACGCTGTTGAAATTGATAAACGGAAGGCAGCAGTATAGAACTTAACATTAGCTGCTTCATATTAACGTTGGCTGGTTCTTAATTACACGACTGCAATACATTTGGGAATCGCTTCTCGGTCCCAGCTGTAGATTGTCGGTTGAGCAGAATGCATGAATGTTTGTGTATAAATCTTGTCAGTCGTCGTTAAATGAACTCAATACATTTCAGAAGGGCTGCATGTGAATGTCCTAGAGTAGTACGGCTGCATCAGAATGGCCATCGTAATGTCAATCATCTTCATTTAGAACTATTCATGTCTGCCGAGATGTCAGACATGATGGGTCCGTGATGGCCTCGTCGTCAGCTGTGGTCGAGTACGATTTAGTATTCTGATTAAAGTCGTTGCTATTATATCTTAGTCTCGTCTATATTGAAACTGATATGGTCTGGAATAACAGTTTGGGTATTGACAAAACAAATTATGTAATAATGCCGCTATAAACATATTGGTTCACAGCTGTAAAGGAACTATACTTGGTTATAATTGACGCATATGTAATGGCTTAAGTGTTCCCAACATTTTCGTACACTATGCATAATATCAACCATTTTTATATATTGGCTTTTATCAAAATTAAACTCTTCGTATAGGTAGGGCGTTCTTGCATATAGAGCAGTGTCTATGCGTAAAAAGATGACATATATTTAAACGACGGTTGTTATTTGCCAACCGTAATACATTGGATCAAAGCTCATCACCATATAAGTAATTTGGTAGCACGATGATCTATTCAAAAGGGAGCCATCGTACGTTATTTCTATTCACGAAGGTGAACAAAGTGAGCATGAGGTAATGATGCGCGATGGACTCGGGGTAAATGACAAGGTTCTCTATGCATGCTTGTAAATGATTGATAACGCTATTGGTATATGAATATGTGTCCATCTTGCCTTCCAATATTGTTGGAAGTACGCATGTCATATTATTGTAGATAACATGGTTAGGCAGCGCGAAGCAATTATGTGACTTTGTAATGGAAAACACTTTGCAGTTATTGTATTCCAGCAAACATTTATGTTTTTATTCCTTATTCTTCTTTTGCCGACACACAGAATAGTTTTAAAAATATGGAAAATGCCTAAGGGCCATCACATTACTGTGTGCATCAAAAGTAAATCGTGCCTAATTCGAAATCCGGCATGATTCACTTTTTGAAAAAGCAAATTTTGTAATGAATAGTAATGTGCATCAATGTGAGGTTTCAATTGAGTCTTAAAATGTATCTTGTAAGCTTACCCTGGAATTTGCATGTAAATTAGAGTTTTGTCACCAGATTATTTCACTAGGTAATCAGACGCTGATCGTTTTTGTAATATGTGAGGCTAAGTCGATTTCGTATGCTTCCTTACTCGTCCACAAGATCGATCGTTTTCTGTATCTTAGTCCTAAGTTTTATACATTAATTGCAGCTTTCTATTCTATCTGACAGATACTCTCTAATCCCAGACGTAAGCACAATAAACCTTACAATACAGTTTGTGTTGACAAACACCACTCCAATGTATTATTGATATCACATTAATCCATTATGAACGCCTTTTGTCAGCACTTATTGTCGGAACCGTCTGCAGTTAATACGTTTCCCATCCGAGTGCCTGTGATTACAACGCTCTACATGGGTTTAGGTTTTATTATCATCCATAATGGTTGCTATCTTTATGATCTATAATTAACATTGAATGTGCATTCTTGTCAAGATATAACGCAATTGCATGTACATGTTTGTCTCAACAGACCACGATTATCGCGGACTGTCACTACTGCACGTGTGTTATTGTCACAATATCACAACTGCATACACATTATTGTCACCATTTACCATCACTGCTAGTGTAATATTATAACATATTATCATCCGTGACAGCCACACATCCGTAATGTGGCAATATTGCTGAATAGACTGGGCGCTGCTTGCGTTAATCGTTGACAAATTTCAGACGCACAGGCTCCTAAAATATGCTTACATGTCATAAAGCATTAATACTCCTTTTGAAGATGGTCACCGGATTCAACAATGTAGTGCAATTATCAATGCAGTAACTCTATGAAATGCATCATTAAGAACGGAAGTTCTATTTGTTGACGGGATAACATCAATTATCTTCTTCTCACCTTCAGAATATATCGCTTGCCGCATTGCCTAGCAGTTTAGCTTGCCACACAGTATAATAATGATGCCTCCTGAACTAATGGGTTTCGTAAACACCAGCGACAGTTAACTGTGGCATAATCAATGTGGAATTCAGTCAAATCGATTGACATATGTTGAAGACGTTCAATATGCGTTGATTGAATATCATCATGCGAGTATTTACACTTACTGATGGCTTCACTGTATCCTGTTTTGGTGCGAGAACATCACCGATCAACACTTAGTTTCAGGTTTAAGTTGAAACCAGTGAAACAACCGATGTTGGGAGATTACAAACAAATAAGCCTTTTGAGAATGACATTGAAGAGGGATGTTGGTAACTAGTAAAGGCTTATCGCATTGCTGTTGCTTAGTATAAGTCGCAGAAGCGCAGAGGCACCATCTAAAGGTTCATATCTCTCTCTTTGGTCTACCTCTACTTTTTGGGGATCACAGAGGAAGCATGATGCCGATAACACTCGCTATCCCTCGTAAGACCTTCTTCATCAGTGTTATATAGTGCACTTGGGGGATTTGGGGATCAAACTCAATACACTACCCCCCCACCCCCATACTTACTTTATGCCGAACTCCCCTTGAGACAATAAGTTTTCCAAAAACTTAATCGCGCGCTCTTATAGCATTTGTTTGTCAATGGCAATGTAAACAGAATGTAACCTTGCCTAAATGGTACCAAGCGTTTCCTTGTTTTTTGCGAACCCAATTTGTAGGTGGGCTTTTCAGGGTATATCTGTATCAATAGCAGGAAGCAACAATGATTTTTACTCTAATGAAATATAGAAGGAACAATTGCAGCACTGCATTATATGTGACTTAATGTAAGCAATGGATGACTCACTGAATAGTGACGGCAAGACCACGGGAGACTTCAACAGCTGGAAGATCTAAACTACTAGGGAATTTAAACCACGCGTATGTCTAATCCGTTTCATGGGGAACAAATTGAATGATGTTCAATCCCAGAAATATAATTCTAATGCGGTGAAATCAGGTAGACCAATTAAAGAAATACGTTATACACCATGATGACTGTGATTCCGTGACTGAGCACGGATTGTAAAATTATGGTAGAATTGATATTCACAGATTCTTGTGCCAAACAGGGAATGCTAAATTGTAGCTGCAAAATGCTGTAGCAAGTTAAATATAACCACATTCTGTTCTATCGTGGTTTTACGTATTTACCCATTGTGTCTGAATGATATTATCAACCTCCTGTTACACATGTTCCAGTCAACCTACAAGGCCCGTTGTAAAAGATGTTTTCAAGTAATCACTTTGTGCGTTCGGCTGAACTGATTACACTTAGCGTTTCATACAATTGTTATGAGGGTCGTTTTTTGCATTATGACTGCAATCCAATTATGACGCTTAACTTGCTCAATGGATGTCTAATATTAATAAAGTACAATCTTTGTTGAACCCACATTGAGAGTTGAAGCTCCTTATGCACGAAGGAATTATTGTGGCACAAAGTTTAAGGTCCAAATTCAACACAGATGAATAAACTGCATCTCCAACATATTTTATTAGAGAATGGGTGTTGATTGGTCCAAGAGATTGACGGATCATTTATTAAAAACATCAACTTCGTAAAAAGTTGAATTGTATATAATTTAGAGGTTTCCCTTTTTATGTAAACACACACAAGACATATATCTCACACTGATACGTTTACGAGAAATATTCAGATAAATCCTACGTAATAAAGATATTCTAAGAATTCTCGAACCCCCTTCTTCTTAATACCTACGATATGGAATAACAATCGTGATATCGATTAAATGTTAAGTGTATATTTCTGCTTAGGAAACAGTTAAGGCAAAATATTGACAAATTACTGAGATGTGAACTACTGTTACTTCAAGTACACGACTTGGGTCATTGTGTCCATTGAATATTATAATATAGACCTTATATATTTGCAATTCATTCACATTTATGCATGCAAAACATCTGATGATTTCTAGGAGAGCTCGTATTATTCCAAATAAATATTATATGGTCGTTAGACAGACAGCTATGTTTAAAACGCAGTTTTATCCATTCGATTGTTCACAACTTCCATAAGGTGTTATATACTGTTTTATGACTTCGCTCATATCTGATATGTGTATCAAAGGGAGACATTAAGATTCTTATAGAATTGCGACTCTCTAGAACGTTGATCCACTGATGATCAAGATAGCTATCACATTATTGCTCATGGCGCGACTGCCTCGTACAGACAAGGATATATTGCCGCCTCTGAAACCATAAAGGAAGAAATAGAGAGAGGGGAGGCAGAGGGAGAGAGAGACAAAGAAAGAGAGAGAGAGAGAGAGAGAGAGAGAGAGAGAGAGAGAGAGAGAGAGAGAAAGAGATTGAGAGGGAGAGAGAGAGAATGTGTGTGCGTGTATTTGTGTGTGTGTGTGTGTGTGTGTATTTGTGTATGTGTTTGGCATGAGTAAATGCCTCAATACAGTTGTATTTAGGGATGAATATGTACTTTGTTGAATTATATCCCCGATAATGCGGTACGGGATTAGTTCACATATCCTACACAATCGATGCGACAGACAATATTCTATGGATGTGAAAAAATAAGTGCGAAGATGAGGGCAGGAGGGATATGATAACGAGCTTAGCGATGGCGCAGCTGGTAAGAGAGCCAGATAATGAGCTGTTGTAAGCACAGGCATCGGGTGCAACTTGTTGATTATAGTTATTATTCCACATAACCTTTACTAATCATGACTTTGGTTTTCCTTTTCTGCAGCTGCAATGTCTTCGATTTCGGAAAGATGAAAGGGGCCACACAGTGCCTGAAGTATAGCATTATAATAACAATGTATCATGCTCAAATTATGCTGATTACAACCGCTTGTTTAAGTGAAGGCACCATGGGGGCTTACAGGAATAATGCTGGTTGCAATCATTAGTTAAGTTAATATTGTTCGTCGTTATCATATAACCAATGCGCATAATATAATTTAGTTGTTAACTATTCTTTGTATACTCAATCGAGGAAGTAGTTGCGAGAACGTAATTATTTTACTCTGAGCACTGATGGACCCGAACAAGCGCAGTACAGAAATTCAACGCTCCCCGAAAATCAATGGTTGATTATTCACCAAAATGATTTACTGGTATTGCGTAGATCTGATGAACATTGATCAATTTAAGTCACGGCGTTACATGATACTTTTCAGTGATCTCGTCTTCATGCATTTTTGATGCATACACGTACATAATGTCTATATATAACCTTTGTTATGTGGACAATTAACGCACCCATACTACACTTTCGCCATGTTGCATCATACGCCTGGACTTCATTCCAATCTTCTATCTGCTCGTGTCAAGTGACGATTACAGGTCCACAGATCTACCCTCAGACAATAAATGCTGACCTCACCGTCACCTGGTTCTCATTGTCATTTTACAGATTCTGCTCATACCCCTTAAGGCAACATCACCACTCTTATTGGTGTCATTTGTCTATACTATCTGACCAAGCGTTGTGAGGATTTGTGTCATTATCTGGTTGTTACAGCCATAAGGTATGTAATCATGCCTAATTACGATAACATTGTGCCCTTTTCCTATGCCTAGCAAGAGGTAATGGCGTGCTACTTTCCCTATATTGCTGTCGATCGCTCTCATAACAATAAGGCTCTCGTACATGATGAGAATTCTGCCTCTCAACAATACCGAACTTAATATGCTGTCTTGCATGATATTTGAGACAATATTCCACCAAGGATCAGGGAGGCAGCAGAAACAGGTCGGTCATCTTACAAAACTGGACAATCACACTTTTCCAATGTAAGGGAAAAAATTTAATTATATTTCTGGTATACTGTAATGGATTACTGAAAGATCCTATAATTAGGACCAGTAAGTGTGCGATTATGAAGGGTAATCCCGAATCAGTGTTTTCAATAGAATAAACTACTAAATCTTGTCATCTCCGTCAGCATTATGTAGAACTCCTGAAACCAACCAAGCTTACAGCTATTCAGGTTATATGCTATAACATGTGATATGCGGACAACATAAAGTATGGTTACTTCAATCAAGCTTCGTTGTGATGGTAGAATAAATGTCGCGCTATATTCCGGATTCCGTCGTTGAACGACGAATGGTTTAGTGTGAACAAGACGTTATTGACCACCAAAAATACTTATCACAATGAATAATGTCCCGGAGAAAAGACATAGATTGCGCATTAGAGCCAGGAGAGGGTGCCTCGGTGGCACTGAGCCACTGTATACTTGTACGCTGTATATGGTGTTAACGCGCCATAAATTACCTTCAATTCCGCTATAACGCGATGAGGAATTGGACCCTTTTTGTTTGCAACAAAATATCAAGCTCAAGTACCACGATTTAATGCGATCTCTTCTTTATTTAATGTTTCACAGCGATTGCGTTTTATATGGTTTTACTTTGTAAGAGCTAGCCGATCAGTTTTTGGCAACCGACCGACTATGCTGATGACGATGATGACGATGATGATGATGATGATGATGGACGACGACGACGACGAGGAAGATGATGATGATGATGATGATGATGAAGATGATGATGATGATGATGATGATGATGATGATGATGATGATGATGATGATGATGATGAATAGCAGATAGTGAATCCGAAGAATGGAATGGCCTCCAAACGGAGGCGCTATGCTCAATAACGCCGAATGACTAAAGCCGGAATACATGTCGTCCTGACAGTACTCTCTATGGGTCAATACTATTGACACACAACTAAAGCTTGGAGTGGTTTGTTATTGTAAAGCACACGCCATGTGAACATCAGCAGCTGCGGTTATTGTATAAATGCACATCAAATTGATCCTGCTACAGGGCAATCGCGCATGTTTTCTTCCCATAGGCATTCTCGATTATTTCTTCTTCATCATAGTAGCTTAGTGAGCTTGGGAGTATCGGGGACAAAAATAACCCGATCCCGCGCCCACGCACCCTAAGCCACATTGTAATGGCATTTGTTTGTAACAATGAATGCCAGTTTATCAATTGCAACAACATGAGTCTGGTTGGTAACGTCACACTCCTCAATCTGGGACTTACGTAAGCAATTGATGACTCAAGGTAGGGTTGCGGGAAGATCTAAAGCAGGGGCGATATACATCATGGGAAGATCTAAAGCATGGGGGATTTACACCATGGGAAGATCTAAAGCATGGGGGATTTACACCATGGGAAGATCTAAAGCATGGGGGATTTACACCATGGGAAGAGCTAAAGCACGGGCGATCCACACCATTGGAAAATCTAAACTACGAGGATATTTAAATCACGTGTTGATGTAATTCTTGGGAAGACAAATTTTATGGCAAACAAATTGAATGAGAAATTCAATCCCGCAAAGTGAGGTTGTCAAATCAAACGACCAAATGACACATAAGACTGTCTGATGACTGTCGGTCCACCATAAAGTTTGGTAGATATGATATTTACAGAATATTGTGCCTTATAGGAAATGCTAACTACAATATTTAATATAAGCAGCTGCTGTAAAGAGATGGATTGAATTAATAGTATCCGGTATCCCATTAGTAGACTATTCTGATGAATCTTATTAATACGATCTTTCGTGTCAGCACTACTGACATGGTTCACGGGATGACCTTGTCAGATAGAAGCTGCAAATATGAGAGTGCTGATGATAAAAATAATGCTGATGATGACGACGATAGAAAATGCGAATGGTCTAAGAGTGCTTGTAGGCTGATAACAAATAACAGATTGAACGATCTTGAAAAAAAAAATATCGAAGTAACTAGAAGAAACGCCGTGTTATTCTTTTTAAATATTTTCAAAATCTCTCACCACGGAATGATATAAATATTTAGTTGTGAACTAGGTATTATCTAATCCAGAAAACTCCTATATTAGCAGAAAACACCAAGCTCATAAGCAATGCAAGTGTCAGCATGTTCATACATATATCTTTCCGGCTTTCCGGTAACGCAAGGCCATTCATGGACGCGATTTGTAGGGAATTTGTATTGTGTTTATGCTAATGAATAGACAGCAACACATCTAGCAGAAAGCTTTATAAGATTAATAGCATTTAATCTTATTTGACACTTGGATGATGACGACGATGATAATGACGAGCAAAATGAAAATTACACATCAGTTCCGTTTGTTTGGTAGTGGGTGATGCTGTGCTGGACTACAATTCTATAATATACGACATTATATCTCGAGAGGCCTGCTTCAGGTTATTGTATAACTAAATGACGTCTTTTAAATGCCGTCTGTTGAATCTAGTACACAGTTCATAATGTATGCCGACGTGTTTTACGACGAAATGTTCATTTCATAAGATGTTTGCCATTTTCTTGTAATTTTTATGACATCTGACATCTGTGTCAGCAGAGGAGATAAATCATGACAATCATGTGATAGAGACATTCAGTTTTCATAGAAATGCGATTCTCTACAAAGTTGATCCGTCGAGGATAAATTCAACTACCAACTGTGTCGATTACTCGAAATAAGACCCGCTCTCGTTGACAGGGGATTGTCAGAGGGCATATCAAGTTTGAGTTATAGGAAAACGGAAACATGACACGCTACTTCTACAAAGTTGTTCAGCAGCATTATAATGCTTCTAATACCACAATAATAAATCCATGTCCTATCTAAGTCATAGAATAGAGTAGTCGCCGTGAATAAAGTTCGGACCATTTTGTTTAGATTGATCTGCACACATATATCGGTCCACGTGAGTAAAGTACTGAACAGTATATTTGCAAGAGCAATAGATTTGGTTGTCGCAAGCCATATAGCGGGAACCTGGTAAAAGAGACGGAACCCCTCAAACTATGTAACTGGTCAACATTTTATCCGGCCTAAATATTGGGTGCTACGTAATGTACTTCTGTCAGTCGAACGAATTTCCTAATGCTACCATTAAGATACCAGCAATAATGGGATTAGAATATAAATACACACGCGCTGGTCGATTAAACCTGTAAGGCTGCGGATTAGCATAATGCACACACGGTCTGCTGCTAGCGTCTCCTAGAACCTTCCGCAATAGGTGACATTCCGATGTTAATGGTAACTGTTTAATCGGAATAAAAAGTAATGATAAACACGAATTTGCAATGACAAAGACACAATTCCATTACACTGTCATCCAATGTGTGGACAGTATTCGAATGTCTGCTGAACACGTCTCTTTGCTTTACTTACATAATCTCGATCAGTATAACAGTTTTTGAAAGTAGCAGGGGTTGTATAGTGTGAAGGAACCAACTTCTCCGAATTTATTCCAGATATTTTCTGCAATCAGTCACACACAGCTATTCGCCATGCCAAACTCAGAAGAACCATAGATCCCCAATATCCTAATGCATCAATAGTGCAAATCGAGAGAGATAACAGTATGCATTAACACACAAAAGCACTCGATGTTGCGATGTGATTTGCACACAGTAAGCTTAATAATTTGATCTATGTACACATTATTAGCTTCATGATTCGCTCTATGTACACATAATTAGTCATTCGGTATCTCTATTATTGCAATAACGAAAGTAGTTTGATTCTCAATATGTGTAATAATATAAAGAGATGGGAAAACATATAGTGCGGATTTGTTAATGGAAACACAGGATAATAGAGACAAATTACTTCCCATGAGATTCTATTTACGCTATCACCAAGAATAAATCTATATATAGTCATGACATCCCATATATGATGCATGATAACTCATATGGTAGGCTTGGCTCGTGATTAACAATTGACATAGATTAAGCAGCCAGTTGATTAAATATAATGCCATCAATGATACTATGCATGTTGTTTATGCGACGTACAAACGACATTTCCACCAAAATTGCTTCAGAACAATTCCCACCTTGTTGATATAAGATTTAGGACTATATTTGTTAACAGCTAAGTAAAATCTTTGCGGCAGAAATAATTCCATCGAATACGTCATTTGGGAATAGCTCCACATTATAGGCAAGATCGTAAGCCAAATATGCAAGCTAAGCATAATACGCCTCAGTGGATGGATATTTGCTGCAGTTGCTAACCATATTGTGTACAGATATTGAAATATTATCAATTTAATGCCCCGGTCGTTCGTTGTTATCTTACCACAACGCCATGGCGTAGTGGTAAACCTTTTGACACACAGGTTGTGGGTTCGATACCAAGGTGTGAAAACCTGACTGTTTTCTTGTGAGTCGGATGATCAAGTTAACTGGCGGCGCCGTCTGTGAAAGCCCGTGCTGGACCTTCGTCATAGCAGCGTGGGTTCCGAAGCCTTGTCTGTGTAATGGGCATGTGCCAAGTGGGCACTGGTACTTATGGGATCTGTCCAAGCATCACAATCATCCTCATCCATCACCGTCGCGATATCACCTCGTTGTTGAAAGTGACGATAAGTTCCAATGTTACCATTACCATGGCACGACACATCATCGCAGTGTACATTTATGCAGGGAAATCTGTCCCTTCAACTGACTCAACAACAACGAATTTTGTGATCGGTGTCTGGCGTAGCTTGGCAGGTAATGCTTTATGGATGACGGGAAGCGGTCATGGTATGCAGATCATACGCTGCATGAGGTTTAATGTGCAGTAAGTAAAACAGAGTAGGGAATAATATAAGTCGTAGATAGAAACAGAGCACTGGGTAAACCGCTTACTAAGATATACGGTTCAAATTGGAGATATCTGAAAACACAATTGGGATAACTACCAGAATGATAGCGGTATAAGCCATAATGTTGACATTTTATATGCTTTTGCAATATTAATGCCTATGATGTAACAATATATATCAATAACTTCGCAAAACCTTGATAGTTCAAACGTCGTGACGAATGGCAATAACGCGTCATTTGCAGTCTCTGTGGTGGTTCTCCATTCATAATAACTCTTTTGATCGCTGCTTTTTGGGGAAACCTGTTTTCTAAACGCGTTGTCACATAACAGGGCGACAAATATGCGGCAGTCAACTTAATCTGCATATTAGGTATAGTTACATTTTGACTTGTTTTTTTCTTCAGATTACGGTTTCAACTCAGCCACTATCAACCGCCCCCCACTCTACGATTACAAAGAGAAAATATATGCTGTGCAAAATTGTTTGCTCAGAGTTTGCACTCAACCGAAGGATCGAAATATACGCCGCTGCATTCATATACCCAGGAATTCAAAAAATACATTATACATTGCGTCAGTATATGTTTCAATTGGCATCGCAATAACACCTGTACAAAGAGCTCTGGTTTCGCAGATCATCATTAACCTCCCAAACTCAAACCAACCATAAGATTCAGAGGACGATTTGCCCTTCATAATTTCACCAATCGTTCGCAAGGATGATCAATAGCTGACCTCATCAACCTGCAAACTAGCAATGGCTTTGAGGTTTGACATTGCTGTCAATAATTTTTACGAGTATATAATATTACATTATGAACATTTCCCTAAAGTTAACAACGGCTAGCTCGTTGTTCATAGTGGGTTATTGTCAACGCGTTTTAATGCAGGGCAGTGAAGAGCTCGCCTACATGTCCGGCGTGTGTTGTAGACAACTGGGCCTTGGGGTGAACGTGAATTGACATAGCCTTTCTAGCTCAAATCACAACATGGATACTACCAAACTCAATAGTGGACGATTCAACCAAAACATCATCAATGTGATGTAGCATACGTGAAAAGAAGGCAATCATTGAACAATTAAACATATACAACTGTGGATATACGTGAACTATGCTGCAGCCTGGTGATACACTTGGGTGGTATAATGATTCTGTATCGACATCTGACATATTTGTTCAGAAGGTTCATGGACATATTTCTGTAATGGATTTATCTACTTAGGCTATGTGTTCACACCGTGTTAGATGCACATTGTGTTGACTTTATGAAGATGCCTTTAAATTTAAAAATGAGACCATCGAAAATTATATAAGATTAGCCCAAAGATCAATGCTGCACTATCAAAATCAACTAATGTAATAAAACATTGATGCAATCAACATTATCTGAAAAATCTGTTTCTGCATCTAGCACTGAGAGATATTTGCTTATCGATCGAATGCAAACCGTATTAAATGCAATGGTCACAGTCATTGTCTTCACCAGGCTGAAAGCATTCAATACATAATATCCATATGTCTTTAGGTTGGTCCTCTTGTGATATACGTACCCATTTAAGTAATCACTCAGGAGGAAAACCGACGGGAAAACGCTTAGCGTGTCGCACCTTTTGTTTTAGTAGGCTCTGCTGATGTTGGCCTCATTCACACTGCTGATGTTGACCACGTCCACACTGCTGAAGATGGTCTCATCCAGTCTGTTGAAATTCTCCATATCTTCATGTCTAATGTTTTATTGGCCACGTTAGTGCTAATCAGTAGCATTTCCAGCGTCGGTGCCTGATTTTTGTGCTTCAAACATCCATTTGGGTTGGTGTATGACAGTGTGTACCACTCATTAATAAAATGCAGAGGACGTGAGTTCCTTTATGCTACTTGTGTACATTCCACAGTGAATGACGCTTATTTCAAACGTCATAGAGTACGTGTGTTCTGTATCACGTCGCTCATAACCACATACACCGGACAACCCTGTACAGCAACTGAATAAAATAAATCGTAGTTAATGCGTGAGATGTGACTTGGCATAGTTAACCCATATAAGACCGGCTTGTTAGGATACCGATGTTATTTTCTGGAGATGTGATTGGGCATCTTCAGCGTCCCCTGTGGCGCATACCGAAGTCATTGAGACAAGGTTAAATTTTGTCAGTCACTGCTGCTGTTTATTTATTCATTGTATGGAACAGACCAGTGGGCAACGACAACGTAGTAAGCATTATCACTTGCCGTACACAACTTTTCGGACTTCGAATGCGTGGTACCATTTTGGCTGTGCCATGCAATATAGTTGTAATGTGGAGGCCTGTAGATCCAACGCTCAAATGGAAAGGGTAGCCAGTTTATCTGTCTATCCTTTCTGATTTATTGCGTCACTCGTTTGATAAGAAAACAAGCAACAGGGCAGTCAACCACAGGAAGACTCTAATGATAAGTTTACTGTCTAATTCCCCGTCAGTATTAATATCGGTTAACGGTACGGTGTTAGTAGATAGTTTCTGTTGTGTATCATCTGTTACTAAGAAACTGGTCTTATTCCAATGGAGGCTATTCTCCATGTGCATTTACTCGCATTGATGTTGATCATTTTACGATGGTATTCGCATTTCAATGCCTTACTGTCGAAGTTGTTGGTATTAAACGACAAAATGTTAGTTTGATAGTGCTAACCCAGAAAGTAATTTCTTTGATAGAACAGTGTGCCCACACGTACAAGCCAAGTTATCGACTCGCTGGCGTCCGAATCTTAATCCGCCTTGTTGCACCCAGATGATGTCTCCAGGCAACAGGACTGAATGGGGCTACTGAGTTCCATACAAACCGAGTCAATGTAATCAGCCGCGTCCATCGATTTAAGATGCAGCAGTAGTTGTGGGGATGGGATGTGTTGAGTTAACTCCATGATTCTGAAGCAGCCCAATTAAGCTCTGGCATTTGTATAATGAAATTCTGATTACCACGATACACTTGCTTTATGTGATATTGCAGCATAATTTCATAAGGATAATGCCTTATTGTACAGATGTGCTTGCCTTCTGCAACGAGTATGCATAGAACACAATTACCATTTTGTTTAGGGACCTACAGGAAATTGTTAGAAAAGAAGGTTGAGATGAGACAAATCTTGAATTGCAGAATTTCCAACTTATTAACAGATCATCATCATAAAATCTAGGTGAAAAAAGACGTTAGAATTTGGGTTGCCCTTATTCTCGCCGTGGCCCCAGCCTTTTCTCGCCGTGTTCCCATCATGATCACTGGCTGTGTTCTTGAAGGTTATAGTTTTTCTACATATACATTAGATGATACATGCACTGAAATAACGAATTGCTGAAACAATAAATGCAATTCACTTAGCTTGTAAGGCACATGTAAATGCCACAATATCGCCGTTATTGGGATGATTATAAAAAAAGCATCCGTGGAAACCAGAGAATACAGCCCCGCATTATTTCACACATCCTAAACATACCACGGAAAGATTGAAAATTAATAAATAGAAGCATTTATCGTCGGTTTCATAAAAATGAGTTGCTTGATATCCAATGCAACAGCAACATATCTATTAGAATTTCACCTTTTATTGTCTTAGTTTTGCTACGATCATATAGTTCGGCTTGAATGTGAGCTCCATTATTGTGATATGTACCTGGGGAAAGCATGATAAATACCGCGTATCATACACGATTATTGCCGATTACAAGCACAGGTTTAAGAGACCGTAGAGGCTTACAAGAATTATGCATTCTTATCATGGGATTTGCAGGATACCCTCAATGTTATCATGATCTCACAATCACACCCAGTCTACCAATGGCGTCGTGTTACTGAGATGGTTCCGGGCGATGTGGCAATATACCGAATAGGGTTATGCCGGAATACTCTCCCGAGGGACCAAGCATACTTGTAACATTTCATAGGTTTGTATGCGAGAAGCGGCATGATAAGCTTATTTTGAAAAAAGATATGAGCTCTATGGCTCATTGCATGAACATGTGTTGATTATATGTAAATATGATATGCGATTTTTCACTCTTCATGTGTATTTTGCATAGTAAGAAATGCATCTCTAGGTAGGCATGGGTAAAGTGCACAATTCCAACATAATTGGGGATGATCATACACCTAGGAGCTGTAGTAGTCACAAAACCTTATCATACGCAGATGATCCGAAATAACAGCAGCGACCAGAACGTGAGGGATATAGGCTTGGAGATGGCGATGAGACCTAGGTGTTGTCGAGAAGGCCAGCAATTGTCTGATGGTTAAATGGTGGAATTATGCCCGTGCGCATGATGCAACATGATGTGTGTGTAGAATAGATGCGTTTACGTTACAGAGGTTAAAAGGAATATATGTACTTATGTGTATCGAACTGGTATGGAGGGCGGGCTATCAAAGTATTAGCGCTTTCACACTGACTAAAACTGACCACTGTACGCCCGACCCAAATATAATTAAGAAATCACAGTAGTAAAAAATGTACACGTATTGTCAGCGGTGATTGTAAAGCGAGCTTTGAAGGCGGTGAAATATAATGTTGTGCGAGAACCCCTTAACAACCATACATCCTATTGAGGCATCATCGGCTGAATACGCGCATGAGTACTCAAATTCGCATAATTACCGGGGAGGGGAGGGGGAGAGGTTCGGTGAGCAAAATAAATATTATGACGCAAGTCAATCTGAGTGGTCCTCAGAGCACAGGTCAAGATTGATGCTGGGTATCAAACCTGCAGACTGTTGATATAACATTATATAGTCTGCCAGTATTTGTGTATGCATATAGCATATTTGTCTTTGCACTCTATTGATATGGGCAGGAAATGTAGTACGGCTTAAGCAGAATCAATTAAGGGTGTAGCCAGATGCGTGATCACATGCTAGCATGCATTTTGGTACTGATGGTAGTATGACCGGTTGGGTCACCAGGTTTGTGTCGGGAAGTGATGAGGTACTAGAGAGATTATTCGTTGGTCGCCGACGTTATTGTTGTTAGCTGAGGTTTGAAGTCCTGCTATATAATACCCGAGACTTTGTACGAATTTCTATTTTCTTTATTTGGTCGCGGCTGACTGGCACGTTCGGGTTCTACTTCGGGTTCTTGTTGTGGGATGAATATGTCGAGTTGAGGAATATCTGCAATATCTGTGTGTCTGATGCTGTTGTATTTATAGTGAAAGATGCGGGTGGGTTGATGTGGTGAGCTGTGATTGGTTAATCCGGGGCTTGGGGTCATTCGGAGCATTAATTGGAGATCAAACGGGTCTAAGTTAATTGTTAAGGGAATTGACGGGACTTGAATGTTTTCATCAAAGGATTGGGTTTGGTAAAGGACTACATAGTTTGGAAACTGACCCGTTCGGAACTTAAAAGGGATTCTAAAGGTTTAGTAAATTGGGCAACAATTAATCTGGTACGAGTGAAAAGGGATGAATTTCATTTGCTTAAATTGGTTTAGTGTTCATGTCTCGAGTGGCCGAAAGGTTGTAAATCTAACTTTAACTTTTGGGGTGTGGGGGGGGGGGGGGGGGGGGGGGGGTTGGAAAGGATGAGAGGTGGTGTGTGTATGTGTTTGCAAGTGCATGCGTGCATGTATGCGTTTGTTGGGGGTGAAATTCGTATTAGAACATGGGTAGATTTTGACGACGCTTTTGTATTACATTGACCAGATTTCCTTCCGATGATATCTGTGGAATGCGTGGGAAATTGTTCTCGTTTATCAACGACATATAGTTCATGCCTTGCGACCTTTGCAAATAATAACCATAGCCAATGAACTGGTTACAATACTGCTGTATTATCTCGATCGAACTCGGTCTGCACAGTGGAAACTCAAAAAAGGTTTGTTTTATTGATCAAAAGCGGTTTTGTCGCTACCTCACTTTGGAAATTGGCAAAGGAGTGCGATTTAGAATGAGAGTGGGAAGTAATATCCATGGCGAATCATCACGGGTGAAAGCTAACTCAGACTGCCGTTACGTGAATATTAGTGCAATAATATATCTTATAGCTGTCCAGATAAATATCCTTTCTGAAATACAGCGATGAGGTAAATGAAAGGCATTCATCTCCCTGTAGAATATAGATTTAAATATATGAGCAGACGGTTAGCACATACTTTCATGCACAGACCCACATTAATGACGTCAGCAATATATGATTCATGACATCTGTTTGATGCATGAGGTCAAAAGGTCAGTATTTACATCTATTTCCAATAATGCTTGTATGTCACTGCAAACGGGAAAGTGGAGAAATTGAGACTGCGTGAGATTACTAATACCATATTGGACAAACCCGATTAAGCTATGGCGCATGAACATAAAATAGCATAAAAGATGATTTACATAAACACAATATCCAAAGCCATGCAACTTACTTTCTTTAATATATTTTGTGCAAAATTAAATGTTTCTGTTTCTATTGAACCCTTACAAGTGCTAGTGTTTCTAGATAGCAGATGAGGGAGGATGCAGAATCACTTCATCTTACACGAATTAATAACAGTATTGTATTAATGGAGGGCTAAAAAGGCAATATTTTGACTGAATCCTGTACTTTATTGCGATTTGTATAAATGTACAACTAAATTGTCGACTACAACAAAGTGACTACGATGCAATGAACGCGGCATTGAGAAAATACATATTTTTATTCCGCTGCAGAATGAATTAGCTACAGTCCTTTTCATTAATCTCAAACGATGCATTGCTTTTCTACATCATAGCGGCCTCATTTGGTATGTACCAACGCTTGTTATCTCTGTAAGCATTGCAGGTATAATTCCCACCAAGGATTTTTCCATTCAGGCATTTTGCTAATATACATGAACAACATAAATTGTTGATAATTCATTAAGGCTTGTTTGTGAATTTTTAGACCTATACGACAGGAAGGTGGCTATATTTGTCGTCTTGTCAATCCTGTATGTCGACTTGGGATTCGTTAGCATAAAATGACACTGTGTCGTTGGACAATGCTAACCAAGGTTTTAATCACGTTCGACAAAATATTGCGCCTAATCGTACATGCCGAGCCATAGAATCGCTGGCATCGGAATGTCAACCTGCCCTTTTGCACACATATGAAGTCTCAAAGCAACTGGGCATATTGGGTCTACTGAGTTCCAAATAAACTCGTGTTGAGTGTGGACTATGTTTACACGCACACACACACACACACACACACACACATATATATAAATATATATATAAATATATATATATACATATATATTTATATATACATATATATATATCCATATATATATAAATATATTCATATATATATACATATAAACATATATTTATATGCCCATATATATATATCAACATATACACGTACACGTATATGTTTATATATATATAAACTTATAGGTATATATATATGTATATATAAATATCTATATACCGGCCATATATATATATATGTATATATATATATATATATACATATATATATATGCAGCGGTCGTATTCAGCACCCCTCTTACCTTAACTAGCCACCCCGCCTATCCGGCCACTTTTACTGGTCTAGTACGATCTGCAATGTAGAAGTACTCCTCATGGCCGGCCAACCCACGCATTCGGGAAAAAGGCCTTTTTTTCGAGGCGGAATCCTTCCCGTTCCGCTCGTTTATATCCCGCTCTGACAGTTTTTGATTGAGAGCCCAAAGGACATGCCAAACGAAATTGCCCACAAACAATTATACTGCGCGTCTTCCTATTCATATAGGTAGTGATCCCGATCATTGCACACACGATACGTGTGACGATTAAAAGGGATAAAGGCAGGTGGGATGTGATTACGAGCTCAGCGATGGTGGACCGAGATAATGAGCTTCTATAAGCACACTCATATGATCAAACTTAAAATAAGTTATTATTCCCCATAACCTATACTTATCTTGACTTTGCTTATTATATTATACAGATGCTTGCAAGATTGGCCCAAGAGATGTCTTGGACTTAGTGGAGTCGATTTGGATCACAAAGTTTAAGTTTTCATGTATAGAGATGGCAGCGTGTTTAAAGCAAAGTGGATGGCAAAGAGGTTATTTTTAACTTAATAAATGGTATATAGAATGTGGATATGTGTGGGGTATGAAGAGCAGTGTATCAGGAGCACTAGCTCTACCGTGACCAAAACCGACCATTGCATATCGGATCCACACATTAAATACACAAAAGTGAATGATCCACAACTGCTAATGTTAGGGAGCGTTGGAAATGAATTTACATTATGTCCTTTGAGAATTAATTTTAAACAGTACTGCCTCTGATTCATTACCGCTTGTTTTGGGGAATTATTGCTTGAACTTCCGAGAAAGAGATACTCAAGCTTTGTTAATTAACATTTAACGATGTTAAGTTAATCGTTTATTAGATAGCATTGATTCATTTACTAAAAGTTGTGGATGGGAGGAGGATATATCTGAACTAAATCAGGAACGAAAGAGAAACTGCACATGCTGTCATCATCATGACACTCCTACATGGTCTGAGAGAAACTGCAACCTTTCGAAACGAGTACAATTTAAACTGAGAGATGCAGAAGAGATGAGAGGGTGTATCGGTAAACGGAGGACCTCACGTGGGAATGCAGAGAGTATTTTTTTATTCAATGCATAATAAAAGAATAGAACACAAAATTTTGTATTGAATCCTGTACTTAATTGCTAATTCATTATGGCGTATTTGTATAAAAGTACGACAGCGATAATTATCTTGGAAGAATAATTTTGAATCAATCAGAATATGCACATAAATGCGCTCGCTACTTCATCGGTTCTTATCTAGCAGCTTATCTCAAACCACAATCTTCAGTAACACACAGGTGGTCCATAGCTGCCTCACTAAGTACATGTGGGGATATTTGTGGTTAAGACGTATCACAAGCGCTTCTCTATGGAAGTAGCATGAGACTGCGATAGTCGATCGAATGAACATATGCAAAAATGTCGTAACAGTTGTACGAGTCTGTTTCTAGTCGACGTCGCAGTCTATAGTGTAATCAGCTTAATCTTAAGTGACATATACTGTGATTAGATGAGCGTTTATCAGCGTCTTTGGTGTGAGTGTAAAACATGTGAATTTCTGTTTATTGACATTTTAGAATTACATAATAATTATATACCTGTCGGATGTTGAGAATTTAAGTGATTGTTAATTAATGGCAGGTGTGCAAAGCATTCAAGGTTTGACAATACATCTTTACCTTACTTTGACGTGGTTAGAATGTTGCCGAGTTTAATTGAATCGAGCACAGATGTATTGATCAAAGTACACATCCTTTACACCTCCAAGCCTTTTCTGATAAATTGGTGTATATTGCAATCCAACGGCTCAGTAATCCAGGGTTATCAAGAGGACCAAGGTACAGGGAAATCCACCTCTTGATTGGAGTGCTGTCTGAGGGTTGTTAGATTACCCCCGCTTGGCAGGATGTGGCTCTCCATTGACATCCAACCTTTTGTCAACATTGAACATTGAGGGATCGTTACTATGCAGATACAAAATTCATCCATAAAAAATCATGTGCGCTCACGACTTAATTTTAATATTGACTTAAGTTTTGTGGGCTAATTTTCAGGCGAAATCATGTTGCATCAGCAATTTGCGAGCATATTACCTGATATCAAAATTGCCATTAGCTCTGTATCACCTTCTATCCATCTATCTCCCTGTTGTTATCACTCTGTTTCCCATATAATTTATTATTTGCCGTACAATGCGACCTTCGTAGCCATGAGATAGGTAATACACATCATTGCGGTCTTCTGTTACTTCAGTCAATACATTAGGTAATTATGTAAAACTGTTAATAGAGGACGATGAGATAAAAGGATCAAATGGCAACTGTTGCCTTCTCCGTAAGTATGATATGTAGAACTCCTGAAATGAACCAATGTCACAGCCCTTCAGATCATACGCTATTACATGTGATATACGACTGGCATAAACTATGTGTTAATTCAATCAGGTGTGATATATGAGGACCCATACTATAGAATATCTGTCGCGGGATATTTTGAATTCGATCATTGAACGACGAACGTGTTGGTATGGAAAAACGTTATTGACCATAAAAAGTGCTCATCACATTTCGTAATGCAAGGAATTAGATTACGGATTAGACATAGGAGAGGGTGCCTAGGTGGCAGTGAGACATTGGATACTATGTTGGTACACAGTGAAACCCCGATTTTAACGCCCAGTCATTCACCGCCAACTCGGCCATAACGCGATAAGTCATGGGACCCCGTTTGTTTGCAACAAAAGATAAAGTGCAGAGGAACCCCGAATAAGTGTGACTCTTGGTCTTTCGCTGTGACCTTTTCCATACCAGGCTTTGGTTTACTGTCCACTTAATAATAATTGCAGGACTCTATGAATCTGATGATTGGCATCCGCTGATTGAATACATTTGGAATGTGTTAAGGCTGTGAGAAGATTGTTTATGAAAATAATGAATAAGAGTTGTTCTAATACAGAGTCCTGTGGGATACCAAAGTAACAGCAATGCATAACTTTTGGGGAGCAATAGCTGTTGTGGCCATGTCGTTTTCTACAACGCAGCTAACGGATGAATGACTTGTTTTGACCCATATGGATCATCGTATTAACGATTATGAATATGATTGCGCAATAATCATCTAGAGCTTTAGCAAGTGCTCTAACAAACGAGGTCATCTCTTGCCACCAGTAAGTCATAAATGAGCAATCGTTGACCCATGGAACGCACATTATGACCGGACGAACGCTGTTGAAATTGATAAACGGAAGGCAGCAGTATAGAACTTAACATTGGCTGCTTCATATTAACGTTGGCTGGTTCTTAATTACACGACTGCAATACATTTGGGAATCGCTTCTCGGTCCCAGCTGTAGATTGTCGGTTGAACAGAATGCATGAATGTTTGTGTATAAATCTTGTCAGTCGTCGTTAAATGAACTCAATACATTTCAGAAGGGCTGCATGTGAATGTCCTAGAGTAGTACGGCTGCATCAGAATGGCCATCGTAATGTCAATCATCTTCATTTAGAACTATTCATGTCTGCCGAGATGTCAGACATGATGGGTCCGTGATGGCCTCGTCGTCAGCTGTGGTCGAGTACGATTTAGTATTCTGATTAAAGTCGTTGCTATCATATCTTAGTCTCGTCTATATTGAAACTGATATGGTCTGGAATAACAGTTTGGGTATTGACAAAACAAATTATGTAATAATGCCGCTATAAACATATTGGTTTACAGCTGTAAAGGAACTTTACTTGGTTATAATTGACGCATATGTAATGGCTTAAGTGTTCGCAACATTTTCGTACACTATGCATAATATCAACCATTTTTATATTGGCTTTTAGTTTTTTTTTTTAGCTGTTATCAAAATTAAACTCTTCGTATAGGTAGGGCGTTCTTGCATATAGAGCAGTGTCTATGCGTAAAAAGATGACATATATTTAAACGACGGTTGTTATTTGCCAACCGTAATACATTGGATCAAAGCTCATCACCATATAAGTAATTTGGTAGCACGATGATCTATTCAAAAGGGAGCCATCGTACGTTATTTCTATTCACGAAGGTGAACAAAGTGAGCATGAGGTAATGATGCGCGATGGACTCGGGGTAAATGACAAGGTTCTCTATGCATGCTTGTAAATGATTGATAACGCTATTGGTATATAAATATGTGTCCATCTTGCCTTCCAATATTGTTGGAAGTACGCATGTCATATTATTGTAGATAACATGGTTAGGCAGCGCGAAGCAATTATGTGACTTTGTAATGGAAAACACTTTGCAGTTATTCTATTCCAGCAAACATTTATGTTTTTATTCCTTATTCTTCTTTTGCCGATACACAGAATAGTTTTAAAAATATGGAAAATGCCTAAGGGCCATCACATTACTGTGTGCATCAAAAGTAAATCGTGCCTAATTCGAAATCCGGCATGATTCACTTTTTCAAAAAGCAAATTTTGTAATGAATAGAAATGTGCATCAATCTGAGGTTTCAATTGAGACTTAAAATGTATCTTGTAAGCTTACCCTGGAATTTGCATGTAAATTAGAGTTTTGTCACCAGATTATTTCACTAGGTAATCAGACGCTGATCGTTTTTGTAATATGTGAGGCTAAGTCGATTTCGTATGCTTCCTTACTCGTCCGCAAGATCGATCGTTTTCTGTATCTTAGTCCTAAGTTTTATACATTAATTGCAGCTTTCTATTCTATCTGACAGATACTCTCTAATCTCAGACGTAAGCACAATAAACCTTACAATACAGTTTGTGTTGACAAACACCACTCCAATGTATTATTGATATCACATTAAACCATTATGAACGCCTTTTGTCAGCACTTATTGTCGGAACCGTCTGCAGCTAATACGTTTCCCATCCGAGTGCCTGTGATTATAACGCTCTACAGGGGTTTATGTTTTATTATCATCCATAATGGTTGCTATCTTTTGTATCGATTGACATATGTTGAAGACGTTCAATATGCGTTGATTGAATATCATCATGCGAGTATTTACACTTACTGATGGCTTCACTGTATCCTGTTTTGTCGAGAACATCACCGATCAACACTTAGTTTCAGGTTTGTTGAAACCAGTGAAACCACCGATTGGGAGATACAAACAAATAAGCCTTTTGAGAATGACATTGAAGAGGGATGTTGGTAACTAGTAAAGGCTTATCTCATTGCTGTTGCTTAGTATAATCGCAGAAGCGCAGAGGCACCATCTAAAGGTTCATATCTCTCTCTTTGGTCTACCTCTACTTTTTGATCACAGAGGAAGCATGATGCCGATAACACTCGCTATCCCTCGTTAGACCTTCTTCATCAGTGTTATATAGTGCACTTGGGGGATTTGGGGATCAAACTCATCACTACCCCCCCCCCCCACCCCCATACTTACCACATGCCGAACTCACCTTGAGACCATAAGTTTTCCAAAAACTTAATCGCGCGCTCTTGCTTTGTTTGTCAAATCGTTAACAGAATGTAACTTTGCCTAAATGGTACCAAGCGTTTCCTTGTTTTTTTGCGAACCCAATTTGTAGGTGGGCTTTTCAGGGTATATCTGTATCAACAGCAGGAAGCAACAATGATTTTTACTCTAATGAAATATAGAAGGAACAATTGCAGCACTGCATTATATGTGACTTAATGTAAGCAATGGATGACTCACTGAATAGTGACGGCAAGACCACGGGCGACTTCAACAGCTGGAAGATCTAAACTACTAGGGGATTTAAACCACGCGTATGTCTAATCCTCGTTTCATGGGGAACAAATTGAATGATGTTCAATCCTAGAAATATAATTCTAATGCCGTGAAATCAGGTAGACCAATTAAAGAAATACGTTATACACCATGATGACTGTGATTCCGTGACTGAGCACGGATTGTAAAATTATGGTAGAATTGATATTCACAGATTCTTGTGCCAAACAGGGAATGCTAAATTGTAGCTGCAAAATGCTGTAGCAAGTTAAATATAACCACATTCTGTTCTATCGTGGTTTTACGTATTTACCCTTTGTGTCTGAATGATATGATCAACCTCCTGTTACAAATGTTCCAGTCAACCTACAAGACTCGTTGTAAAAGATGTTTTCAAGTAATCACTTGGTGCGTCCGGCTGAACTGATTACACTTAGCGTTTCATACAATTGTTATGAGGGTCGTTTTTTGCATTATGACTGCAATCCAATTATGACGCTTAACTTGCGCAATGGAAGTCTAATATTTATAAAGTATAACGTCTTTGTTGAACCCACATTGAGAGTTGAAGCTCCTTATGCACGAAGGAATTATTGTGGCGCAAAGTTTAAGGTCCAAATTCAACACAGATGAATAAAATGCATCTCCAACATATTTTATTAGAAAATGGGTGTTGATTGATCCAAGAGATTGACGGATCATTTATTAAAAACATCAACTTCGTAAAAAGTTGAATTGTATATGATTTAGAGGTTTCCCTTTTTATGTAAAAACACACACAAGACATATATCTCACACTGATACGTTTACGAGAAATATTCAGATAAATCCTACGTAATAAAGATATTCTAAGAATTCTTGACCCCCCTTCTTCTTAATACCTACGATATGGAATAACAATCGTGATATCGATTAAATGTTAAGTGTATGCTTAGGAAACAGTTAAGGCAAAATATTGACAAATTACTGAGATGAGAACTACTGTTGCTTCAAGTACACGACTTGGGTCATTGTGTCCATTGAATATTATAATATAGACCTTATATATTTGCAATTCATTCACATTTATGCATGTAAAACATCTGATGATTTCTAGGAGAGCCCGTATTATTCCAAATAAATATTATATGGTCGTTAGACAGACAGCTATGTTTTAAAACGCAGTTTTATCCATTCGATTGTTTCACAACTTCCATAAGGTGTTATATACTGTTTTATGACTTCGCTCATATCTGATATGTGTATCAAAGGGAGACATTAAGATTCTTATAGAATTGCGACTCTCTAGAACGTTGATCCACCGATGATCAAGATAGCTATCACATTTCTATTGCTCATGGCGCGACTCCCTCGTACAGACAAGGATATATTGCCGCCTCTGATACCATAAAGGAAGAAATAGAGAGAGGGGAGGCAGAGGGAGAGAGAGACAAAGAAGAGAGAGAGAGAGAGAGAGAGAGAGAGAGAGAGAGAGAGAGAGAGAGAGAGAGAGAGAAAGAGATTGAGAGGGAGAGAGAGAGAGTGTGTGTGTGTGTGTTTGTGTGTGTGTGTGTGTGTATTTGTGTATGTGTTTGGCATGGGGTAAATACCTCAATACAGTTGTATTTAGGGATGAATATGTACTTTTGAATTATAACCCCGATAATGCGGTACTGGATTAGCTCACATATCCTACACAATCGATGCGACAGACAATATTCTACGGATGTGAAAAAATAAGAGCGAAGATGAGGGCAGGAGGGATATGATAACGAGCTTAGCGATGGCGCAGCTGGTAAGAGACCCAGATAATGAGCTGTTGTAAGCACGGGCATCGGGTGCAATTTGATGATTATAGTTATTATTCCACATAACCTTTACTAATCATGACTTTGGTTTTCCTTTTCTGCAGCTGCAATGTCTTGGATTTCGGAAAGATGAAAGGGGACACACAGTGCCTGAAGTATAGCATTATAATAACAATGTATCATGCTCAAATTATGCTGATTACAACCACTTGTTTAAGTGAAGGCACCATGGGGGCTTACAGGAATAATGCTGATTTCAATCACTAGTTAAGTGAAGGCACCGTGGGGGCTTACAAGAATTATGCTGGTTGCAATCATTAGTTAAGTTAATATTGTTCGTCGTTATTATATAACCAATGCGCTTAATATAATCGAGGAAGTAGTTGCGAGAACGTAATTATTTGACTCTGAGCACTGATAGACCCGAACAAGCGCAGTACAGAAATTCAACGCTCCCCGAAAATCAATGGTTGATTATTCACCAAAATGATTTACTGGTATTGCGTAGATCTGATGAACAATGATCAATTTATGTCACGGCGGTACATGATACTTTTCAGTGATCTCGTCTTCATGCATTTTTGATGCATACACGTACATAATGTTTATATATAACCTTTGTTATGTGGACAATTAACGCACCCATACTACACTTTCGCCATGTTGCATCATACGCCTGGACTTCATTCCAATCTTCTATCTGCTCGTGTCAAGTGACGATTACAGGTCCACAGATCTACCCTCAGACAATAAATGCTGACCTCACCGTCACCTGGGTCTCATTGTCATTTTACAGATTCTGCTCATACCCTTAAGGCAACATTACCACACTTATTGGTGTCATTTGTCTATACTATCTGACCAAGCGTTGTGAGGATTTGTGTCATTATCTGGTTGTTACAGCCATAAGGTATGTAATCATGCCTAATTACGATAACATTGTGCCCTTTTCCTATGCCTAGCAAGAGGTGATGGCATGCTACTTTCCCTATATTGCTGTCGATCGCTCTCATAACAATAAGGCTCTCGTACATGAGGAGAATTCTGCCTCTCAACAATACCGAACTTAATATGCTGTCTTGCATGATATTTGAGACAATATTCCACCAAGGATCAGGGAGGCAGCATAAACAGGTCGGTCATCTTACAAAACTGGACAATCGCACTTTTCCAATGTAAGGGAAATTTAATTATATTTCTGGTATACTGTAATGGATTACTTAAAGATCCTATAATTAGGACCAGTTAGTGTGCGATGTTGAAGGGTAATCCCGAATCAGTGTTTTCAATAGAATAAGCTACTAAATCTTGTCATCTCCGTCAGCATTATGTAGAACTCCTGAAACCAACCAAGCTTACAGCTATTCAGGTTATATGCTATAACATGTGATATGCGGACAACATAAAGTATGGTTACTTCAATCAAGCTTCGTTGTGATGGTAGAATAAATGTCGCGCTATATTCCGGATTCCGTCGTTGAACGACGAATGGTTTAGTGTGAACAAGACGTTATTGACCACCAAAAATACTTATCACAATGAATAATGTCCCGGAGAAAAGACATAGATTGCGCATTAGAGCCAGGAGAGGGTGCCTCGGTGGCACTGAGCCACTGTATACTTGTGCGCTGTATATGGTGTTAACGCGCCATAAATTACCTTCAATTCCGCTATAACGCGATGAGGAATTGGACCCTTTTTGTTTGCAACAAAATATCAAGCTCAAGTCCCACGATTTAATGCGATCTCTTCTTTATTTAATGTTTCACAGCGATTGCGTTTTATATGGTTTTACTTTGTAAGAGCTAGCCGATCAGTTTTTGGCAACCGACCGACTATGCTGATGACGATGATGACGATGATGATGATGATGATGATGATGATGATGACGACGACGAGGATGATGATGATGATGATGATGATGATGATGATGATGATGATGATGATGATGATGATGATGATGATGATGATGATGACGATGATGATAGAAGATAATGAATGATGATGATGATGATGATGATATGCTCAATAATGCCGAATGATAAAAGCCGATGAATACATGTCGTCCAGACGAAGAATGGAATGGCCTCGAAACGGCGGCGCTATGCTCAATAACGCACCGAATGACTAAAGCCGGAATACATGTCGTCCTGACAGTACTCTCATATGGGTCAATTATTATTACACACAACTAAAGCTTGGAGTGAGCTTGGGAGTATTTGTTATTGTAAAGCACACGCCATGTGAACATCAGCAGCTGCGGTTATTGTATAAATGCACATCAAATTGATCCTGCTACAGGGACAATCGCGCATATTTTCTTCCCATAGACATTCTCGATTATTTCTTCTTCATCGTAGTAGCTTAGTGAGCTTGGGAGTATCGGGGACAAAAATAACCCGATCCGCGCCCACGCACCCTAAGCCACATTGTAATGGCATTTGTTTGTAACAATGAATGCCAGTTTATCAATTGCAACAACATGAGCCTGGTTGGTAACGTCACACTCCTCAATCTGGGACTTACGTAAGCAATTGATGACTCAAGGTAGGGTTGCGGGAAGATCTAAAGCAGGGGCGATATACATCATGGGAAGATCTAAAGCATGGGGGATTTACACCATGGGAAGATCTAAAGCAGGGGCGATATACATCATGGGAAGATCTAAAGCATGGGGGATTTTACACCATGGGAAGAGCTAAAGCACGGGCGATCCACACCATTGGAAAATCTAAACTACGAGGATATTTAAATCACGTGTTGATGTAATTCTTGGGAAGACAAATTTTATGGCAAACAAATTGAATGAGAAATTCAATCCCGCAAAGTGAGGTTGTCAAATCAAACGACCAAATGACACATAAGACTGTCTGATGACTGTCGGTCCACCATAAAGTTTGGTAGATATGATATTTACAGAATATTGTGCCTTATAGATAATGCTCACTACAAGCGGCAGGGGAACTCTAAAATATTTAATATAAGCAGCTGCTGTAAAGAGATGGAATGAATTATTACTATCCGGTATCCCATTAGTAGACTATTCTGATGAATCTTATTAATACGATCTTTCGTGTCAGCACTACTGACATGGTTCACGGGATGACCTTGTCAGATAGAAGCTGCAAATATGAGAGTGCTGATGATAAAAATAATGCTGATGATGACGACGATAGAAAATGCGGATGGTCTTAGAATGCTTGTAGACTGAAAACAAATAATGGATTGAACGATCTTGAAAAAAAATATCAAAGTAACTAGAAGAAACGCCGTGTTATTCTTTTTAAATATTTTCAAAATCTCTCACCACCGAATGATATGAATACTTAGTTGTGAACTAGGTACTATCTAATCCAGAAAACTCCACAAAAACTGCCCCTATATTAGCAGAAAACACCAAGCTCATAAGCAATGCAAGTGTCAGCATGTACATACATATATCTTTCCACATAATATTGTCCCAGGGGCTTTCCGGTAATGCAAGGCCATTCATAGACGCGAATTGTAGGTAATGAACAAGTCACGTTAACATGGAATAAAACCAATTTTCACGTTTTCTATGCATCGATTCTTTCAACGCTTATGTCCTCGTTCTCTTATTGATCCCGATATTAGCAATATCATCAGTATAAGTTTGTGGTAGCAGATAAGAATAATAATTCAACAAGATTCGTTCCGATAACAGTGGAATGTTGGGTTAGTTCTCACATTCATACACATTTGTCGAATCAAAGTGAATGTTGATTCAGCATGGCCGGCCGCTTGACGGACTAGTATACTCAAGATGTTACGTTTATATTCCCGAACACCAACCCCACTCACAAGTATGTCTTCATGACCAACTGTCAGTCGCCTAATTATCCCTGTGCGTATGCTAATGAATAGACCAGCAACACATCTAGCAGAAAGCTTTATAAGATTAATTACATTAAATTTTCTTTGTCACTTGGATGATGACGACGATGATAATGACGAGCAAAATGAAAATTACACATCAGTTCCGTTTTTTTGGTAGTGGATGATGCTGTGCTGGACTACAATTCTATAATATACGACATTGTATCTCGAGAGGGCTGTTTCAGGTTATTGTATAACCAAATGACGTATTTTAAATGCCGTCTGTTGAATCTCGCACACAGCTCATTATGTATGCCGATGTGTTTCACGACGAAATGTACATTTCGTAAGATTTTTGCCATGATGGAGACATTAAGTTTTTCATAGAAATGCGATTCTCCACGACGTTGATCCGTCGAGGATAGTTCAACTACAGACTGTGTCTATTACTCAACGTAAGACCCGCTCTCGTTGGCGGGAGATTGTCAGAGGGCATACCAAGTACGAGTTATATGCCAGCGGAAACATGACACTCTACTTCTACAAAGTTGATCTGCAACATTAAAATGCTTCTAATACCACAATTATAAATCCATATCCTATCTAAGCGATCGAATAGAGTAGAAGCCGTGAATAAATTTCGGACCATTTGTTTAGATTGATCTGCACACATATATCGGTCCAGGTGAGTAAAGTACTGAACAGTATATTTGAAAGAGCAACAAATTTGCTAGTCGCAAGCCATATAGCGGGAACCTGGAGAATGTGTTGGAACCCCTCAAACTATGTAAATGGTCAACATTTTATCCGACCACAATATCATGCGCTGTCTAATGTGCTTCTGTCAGTCGAACGAATTTCCTAATGCTGCCATTTAGATAATGGGATTAGATTATAAATACACACGCGCTGGTCGATTGAACCTGTGAGGCTACGGATTAGCATTATGCACACACGGTCTGGTGCTAGCGGCTCCTAGAACCTTCCGCAATAGGTGACATCGACTCATTCCGATGTTAATGGTAACTGTTTAATCAGAGTAAAAAGTAATGGTAAACACGAATTTGCAATGACAAAGAAACAATGTCATTACACTGTCACTCAATGTGTGGTCGGTATTCGAATGTCTGCTGAGCAAGCCTCGTTGCTTTACTTGCTGATTGATGTTTACAAGTTATCCTGATGCATTAAATTATATGAAAGTGTCAAGAACCTGTAGATAGGGGCAATGTATCTTGTTCTCTATGTTTTACACCATCCAGGAATACGTGGCTATCTTTATAAGTATAACAGTATCTGAAATTAGCAGGGGTTGTATAGTGTGAAGGAACGGACTTCTAAGCATTTATTCCAGATATGCTCTTCAATCAGTCACACAGCTGTTTGTCATGCAAAACTCAGAAGACCCATAGTGTCGCAATATCCCAATTCATCAATAGTGCAAAATGGAGGGAGATAATGGTAGCCATTAACACACAAAAGCACTCGATGTTGCGATGTTGTTTGAACACAGTAAGCTTCATGATTAGCTGCATGTACACATAATTAGTCATTCGGTATCTCTATTAATGCAATAACGAAACTAGTTTTATTCTCAATATGTGTAATAATATAGAGAGATGGGGTGCCTAATAGTGCGGATGTTAATGGAAATACAAGATAATGGAGACAAATTACTTCCCATGAGATTCGCTATCACCAAGAGTAAATCCATATATAGTCATGACATCCCATATATGATGCACGATAACTCACATAGTAGGCGCTTGCTCGTGGTTAACAGTTGACATAGATTAGGCAGCCATTTGAGTAAATATCATGATATCAATGATACTATGCATGTTGTTGATGCGAAGTACAAACGACATTTCCACCAAAATTGCTACAGAACAATTCCCACGTTGTTGATATAAGATTTAGGCCTATATTTATTAACAGCTAAATGGAAGAGCTCCACATTATAGGCAAGATCGTAAGCCAAATATGCAAGCTAAGCATATTACGTCTCACTGGGTGGATATTTGCTGCAGTTGCTAACCACATTCTGTTTTATGTACGGACGTTTGTTGCTATCTTACAACAACGCCGTGGCACGACACAGCCGGTTCCCGTGGCGTCACCTTTTGACACAAAGGTTGTGGGTTCGATACCAAAGTGTGAAAACCTTACAAGTTCCTCGTGAGTCGGATGATCACGTAAAAAGGCGGTCCCATCTCTGAAAGGGGATGCACCCGATCCGGTAGTTCAATATTACCGTGCTGGACCTTCGTCACAGCGGCGTGGGTTCCGCAGCCCTATTTGTGCCAAATGGGTGCTTTTACTAAAGGGGAGCTGTCCAAGCATCTCAATCATCCTCATCCAAAACCTTTGCGATATCACCTTGTTGTAAAAAGTGCTGTTCAACACCAATATTACCATTAGCACTACAATGGCAAGACACATCATCGCAGTATACAATTACGCAAGGATTTCAACTGGGATGCTGTTAACGTGTTCTATCTAATATTCATGAATGTAGACAACAACGAATTTGGTGATCGGTGTCTGGCGTTGCTTGGCAGGTAATGCTTTATGGATGACGGGAAGCGGTCATGGTATGCAGATCATACGCTGTATGAGGTTTAATGTGCAGTAAGTAAAACAGAGTAGGGAATAATATAAGTCGTAGATAGAAACAGAGCACTGGGTAGACCGCGTACTTAGATATACGTTTCAAAGTTGGAGATATCTGGAAACACAATTGGGATTGATTATTTTTAGAAGCACTATCCAAGAAATATATAGCGTCCACCCCACATCTATTCTGATCCTTAAAGGCTTGGTTTAATTATGTTTGCATGTTTAAAGCACACAACGCTACTTTGTAGAATGAATTCAGAATACTAATATTGAATTGAGCATCACCTGTTATCGCTTGCATGCGTGATGATGATGATGATGATGATGATTACAATGATGACAATGATGTTGATCATCGTGATGTGTACGATGGTTACGGTGTTGATAGTGATGGTGATGATGATGATGATGCTGCTGCTGCTGCTGCTGATGATGATGATGCTCAATCACGGTTATACTGTTTATCGCAAATTGTTGCTTCTTCCTAGATAGTGCACCAAATTCTATATGTTGACAGTATGGTGCTTAGTGTGTCGGGCATAGCAGACATGTTGGCGAATGCACAGCTCATCCGCCATGCGCGCTGTAATGTTGATAAAGTGCAAGGCTACCACAATGTATTAAAGTAACTTTCAATGCCTGTTCAAATTATCGGGCCATTAACAAGAAATGTCGAAGAAATATTAAGTATTATACCAACCATTTACCAGCTCAATCATTTAATTTAATTTTGGATCGTTATCACTATGGACATGATAGACACCAGCGTAACGCTCGAGGCGATTATTCGCCAGCTGTAGACATAACATGTTGTTCTGTGACAATTTCCTTATCACTATATTCAACCAATCGAGGTTTATCACATGCACAGATGCTATTGACAGTGATTTATGCAAGATGGCATGTTGCATATCCCTGTTTTTATGTTGCATGTCTCTATTGCTCGTTGCATGTTTTCATTGTACTTCATCGTGCCTTCTTCTTCTCCTCCATTGTACATAGCCTGTCTTCTCTCTAAGCTGCATGTCTTTTTTTTTATTGTCGCATGTCTCCATTTTCTTTTTTTTTCCTGTCCTCCACTGCAAGTAGCGTCGTTGTACTCTGGTCCATACCAGAATGATAGCGGTATAAGCCATCATGTTGAGATTTTATATGCGGTAAGCAGCCACAATTATAATCCATAGAGGCGAGCTGTGCAATAATAACGCCTATGATGTAACGATATATGTTACTGACATCGCAAAACCTGATAGTTAAAACGTCGTGACGAATGGCAATGATACGTCATTTGCAATTTCTGTGGTGGTTCCCCATTCATAATTACTCTTTTCATTGCTGCTTTTTGAGGGAACCTATTTTCTAAACGCGTTGTCACATACCAGATTGACAAATATGCGGCAGTCAACTTAATTGCATATTATGCATAGTCAGATACATTATGACTTGGTTTTTGTCAGATAACAGTTTCATATCAATCCTCCACCCCCACCCTACGATTACAAAGAGAAAATATATGTTGTACAATATAAGTTGTGCAAAATTGGTACAAGAGTGTTTTGTATTGACTCAGAGGAGTGGATATTATGACCAGGAAGTGCAAAAATAGTGACAAATGTTTTAGTCAATTAACCAGAGTAGAAACAAGAGAAATTATCAAGGTGCGGCATTTACTGTTAATGTATTTCTTGAACGTATATACAATATTTAGAGTATGAAAATTTTATTCATGGTGTAATTACCGTGACACTTGAGACTGCGGCCACCTCAAGGACATAAATACATTGCTTATGGCAGGTAATGGATTAATCGTTTATTTAATTGAATGTTCGGTCAAATAGTCTTGAATGTGTTCACACTGTGTTAGATGCAATTTGTATTGACTATTTGTAGATGCTTTTAAATTATAAAATGAGACCGACGAAAATAATATAATATTATCCCAAGGATCAATGCTACAGCAGCAAAATCAACTAATGTAATAAAACATTGATGCAATCAACATTATCTGAAAAATCTGCTTCTGCATCTAGCACCGAGAGAGAGTTGATTATCGATCGAATGCATACAGTATTAAATGCAATGGTCAGAGTCATTGTCTTCACCAGGCTGAAAGCATTCAATACGTAATATCCATATGTCTTTAGGTTGGTCCTCTTGTGATATACGTACCCATTTAAGTAATCACTCAGGAGGAAAACCGACGGGAAAACGCTTAGCGTGTCGCACCTTTTGTTTTAGTAGGCTCTGCTGATGTTGGCCTCATTCACACTGCTGATGTTGACCACGTCCACACTGCTGAAGATGGTCTCATCCAGTCTGTTGAAATTCTCCATATCTTCATGTCTAATGTTTTATTGGCCTCGTTAGTGCTAATCAGTAGCATTTCCAGCGTCGGTGCCTGATTTTTGTGCTTCAAACATCCATTTGGGTTGGTGTATGACAGTGTGTACCACTCGTTAATAAAATGCAGAGGACGTGAGTTCCTTTATGCTTCTTGTGTACATTCCACAGTGAATGACGCTTATTTCAAACGTAATAGAGTACGTGTGTTCTGTATCACGTCGCTCATAACCACATACACCGGGCAACCCTGTACAGCAACTGAATAAAATAAATCGTAGTTAATGTGTGAGATGTGACTTGGCATAGTTAACCCATATAAGACCGGCTTGTTAGGATACCGATGTTATTTTCTGGAGATGTGATTGGGCATCTTCAGCGTCCCCTGTGGCGCATACCGAAGTCATTGAGATAAGGTTAAATTTTGTCAGTCACTGCTGCTGTTTATTTATTCATTGTATGGAACAGACCAGTGGGCAAAGACAACGAAGTAAGCATTATCACTTGCCGTACACAACTTTTCGGACTTCGAATGAGTGGTACCATTTTGGCTGTGCCATGCAATATAGTTGTAATGTGGAGGCCTGTAGATCCAACGCTCAAATGGAAAGGGTAGCCAGTTTATCTATCTATCCTTTCTGATTTATTGCGTCACTCGTTTGATAAGAAAACAAGCAACAGGGCAGTCAACCACAGGAAGACTCTAATGATAAGTTTACTGTCTAATTCCCCGTCAGTATTAATATCGGTTAACGGTACGGTGTTAGTAGATAGTTTCTGTTGTGTATCATCTGTTACTAAGAAACTGGTCTTATTCCAATGGAGGCTATTCTCCATGTGCATTTACTCGCATTGATGTTGATCATTTTACGATGGTATTCGCATTTCAATGCCTTACTGTCGAAGTTGTTGGTATTAAACGACAAAATGTTGGTTTGATAGTGCTAACCCAGAAAGTAATTTCTTTGATAGAACAGTGTGCCCACACGTACAAGCCAAGTTATCGACTCGCTGGCATCCGAATCTTAATCCGCCTTGTTGCACCCAGATGATGTCTCCAGGCAACAGGACTGAATGGGGCTACTGAGTTCCATACAAACCGAGTCAATGTAATCAGCCGCGTCCATCGATTTGAGATGCAGCAGTAGTTGTGGGGATGGGATGTGTTGAGTTAACTCCATGATTCTGAAGCAGCCCAATTAAGCTCTGGCATTTGTATAATGAAATTCTGATTACCACGATACACTTGCTTTATGTGATATTGCAGCATAATTTCATAAGGATAATGCCTTATTGTACAGATGTGCTTGCCTTCTGCAACGAGTATGCATAGAACACAATTACCAGTTTGTTTAGGGACCTACAGGAAATTGTTAGAAAAGAAGGTTGAGATGAGACAAATCTTGAATTGCAGAATTTCCAACTTATTAACAGATCATCATCATAAAATCTAGGTGAAAAAAGACGTTAGAATTTGGGTTGCCCTTATTCTCGCTGTGGCCCCAGCCTTTTCTCGCCGTGTTCCCATCGTGATCACTGGCTGTGTTCTTGAAGGTTATAGTTTTTCTACATATACATTAGATGATACATGCACTGAAATAACGAATTGCTGAAACAATAAATGCAATTCACTTAGCTTGTAAGGCACATGTAAATGCCACAATATCGCCGTTATTGGGATGATTATAAAAAAAGCATCCGTGGAAACCAGAGAATACAGCCCCGCATTATTTCACACATCCTAAACATACCACGGAAAGATTGAAAATTAATAAATAGAAGCATTTATCGTCGGTTTCAAAAAAATGAGTTGCTTGATATCAAATGCGACAGCAACATATCTATTAGAATTTGACCTTTTATCATCTTAGTTTTGCAACGATCATATAGTTCGGCTTGAATGTGAGCTCCATTATTGTGACATGTGCCTCGGGGAAAGCATGATAAATACCGTGTATCATACACGATTATAGCCGATTACAAGCACAGGTTTAAGAGACCGTAGAGGCTTACAAGAATTATGCATTCTTATCATGGGTTTTATTTGCAGGATACCCTCAATGTTATCATGATCTCACAATCACACCCAGTCTACCAATGGCGTCGTGTTACTGAGATGGTTCCGGGCGATGTGGCAATATACCGAATAGGGTTATGCCGGAATACTCTCCCGAGGGACCAAGCATACTTGTAACATTTCATAGGTTTGTATGCGAGAAGCGGCATGATAAGCTTATTTTGAAAAAAGACATGAGCTCTATGGCTCATTGCATGAAAATGTCATGATTATATGTAAATATGATATGCGATTTTTCACTCTTCATGTGTCTTTTGCATAGTAACAAATGTATATCTAGGTAGGCATGGGTAAAGTGCACAATTCCATCATAATTGGGGATGATCATACACCTAGGAGCTGTAGTAGTAGAATAACACAAAAACTTATCATACGCAGATGCTCCGAAAAAAACAGCAGCGACCAGAACGTGAGGGATATAGGCTTGGAGATGGCGATGAGACCTAGGTGTTGTCGAGAAGGCCAGCAATTGTCTGATGGTTAAATGGTGGAATTATGCCCGTGCGCATGATGCAACATGATGTGAGTGTAGAATAGATGCGTTTACGTTACAGAGGTTAAAAGGAATATATGTACTTATGTGTATCGAACTGGTATGGAGGGCGGGCTATCAAAGTATTAGCACTTTCACACTGACTAAAACTGACCACTGTACGTCCGACCCATATGTAATTAAGAAATCACAGAAGTGGAAAATGTACACGTATTATCAGCGGTGATTGTAAAGCGAGCTTTGAAGGCGGTGAAATATAATGTTGTGCTAGAGCCCCTTAAAAACCATACATTCTATTGGGGCATCATTGACTGAATGCGAGTATGAGTACTCAAATTCGCATAATTATCCACGCTAAAGAGAACTCATAGAAAGTTAAATCACGATGTTTACCGCATTTATAAAATGATCAAGACTTTTATATTTCCTCAAAAGAGAGTTGACATAACACCACAGCACCCACAGTATCTTAGGGGCCTCGTTGACATCAATCACATTGGTCTTGTATTGCTAATTTAATTATTTGTGAAAGTTGTAGATAACGATAAGATATACATGAATTAAATAAGAAAATGTTTGTTCTGAGAGATTGCGAGCAATGTCGTAATGGGGGAGTAATGCATATAAGTGATGAGAGGTTGTATGACGAAGAAGGTAAGATAGGTCAAAATAATTGCTTGCAAGTGGAATGTAGTAAATATAAGCTTATCACAAGATAATGCAACTGAAAAGAACCAAACCAATTTAGAGTTGAACCGATGATGTAATGAATATGGAAGGAGAGAGGTTATATAACACAAGGTGGGAAGGGGAAGGGGTTTGGTGAGCAAAGTAAGTAGGACACGTGTAAATCTGAGTGGTCCTCAGAGCACTGGTCAAGATTGGTGCTTGGTATTTAACATGCAGGTTGTTGATATAACATTATTTATTCTGCCAGTATTTGTGTATGCATATAGCATATTTGTATTTGCATTCTATTGATCGGGGCAGCGAATGTAGTACGACTTAAGCAGAATCAACTAAGGGGCTAGCCAGATGCGTGATCACATGCTAGCATGTATTGTGGTACTCATGGTAGTATTAGAACACGGGTAGATTTTGACGACGCTTTTGTATTACATTGACCTTTTTACCTTCCGATGATATCTGTGGAATTCGTGGGAAATTGTTCTCGTTTATCAACGACATATACTTCAAGCCTTGCGACCTATGCAAATAATAACCATAGCTCACGATCAATGAACTGGTTACTATGTTGCTGTATTATCTCGATCCAACTCGGTCTGCACAGTGCGAGACTCAAAAAAGGTTTGTTTTATTGATCAAAAGCGGTTTTGCCTGTATATATGATATATATAGATATATATATAGAGAGAGATATATAGAGATATATATATATATAGATAGATATATATATATATATACCCGATATATAGCTATAGATATTATATATATATATATATATATATATAGATGATATATATATATATACACATATATATCTATAGAGATGCAGTATATACTATCTTTATATATATTATGTATCTCTATTGAGATGTTTCTGTTTCTATCCTCTCTACTCTCTATAGAGAGATCTATATCTAAGATATAGATATATATATAGATCTCTCTATCTTAGAGAGATCTATATATATATATATATATCTCTCTATATATATATATATATATATCTATATATATATATATATATATATAAATATATCTATACAGGCATATACGTAGAAGTACCCGTCTTCACCGGGCAACTCGCGCATCCGGAAAAAGGCAATTTTTTCCAGGCGGAGTCCCTCAAATTGGCTCCTCCCATTCCGCTCCTTTATATCCCGCTGTGACAGTTTATGATTGAGAGCCCAATGGACATGCCAAACGAAATTGCCTACAAACAATAATACTGCGCGTCTTCCATCGTTCGCGCCTTCCTATTCATATAGGTAGTGACCCCGATCATAGAGCACACGATCCGTGTGACGATAAAAGGGGATGAGGGCAGGTGAGATGTGATTACGGGCTCAATGATGGTGCAGCGCGCAAGCCACCGAAATAATGAGCTTCCATTAGGACACTCATATGATGAACTCGGATGTAAGTTATTATTCCCCATAACCTATACTTATCTTGACTTTGCTTATTATATTACACAGATATTTGCAAGTTTCCAAGAAATGTCTTGGATTTAGTGGAGTCGATTTGGGTCACAAAGGTTTTGATGTAAAGAGATGGCAACGTGTTTAAAGCAAAGTGGATGGCAAAGAGGTTATTTATAACTTAACAAATGGTATATAGAATGTGGATATGTGTGGGGTATGACGAGCAGTGTATCAGGAGCACTAGCTCTACCGTGACCAAAACCGACCATTGTATATCCGATCCACACGTTGGATACACAAAAGTGAACGACTGTGAATGTTAGGGAGCGTTGGAATTGTATGGACATTATGTCCTTTGAGAATCTATTTAAAAGAGTACTGCTTCTGATTCATCAGCGCTTGTTTTGGGGAATTATTGCTTGAACTTCCAAGAAAGAGATACTCAAGCTTTGTTAATTAACATTTGACGATGTTAAGTTAATCGTTTATTAGATAGCATTGATTCATTTACTAAAAGTTGTGGATGGGAAGAGGATATATCTGAACTAAATCAGAAAAGGAAGAGAAACTGCACATGCTGTCATCATCATGACACTCCTATATGTTCTGAGAGAAACTGCAACCTTTCGAAACGAGTACAATTTAAACTGAGAGATGCAGAAGAGATGAGAGGGTGTATCGGTAAACGGAGGACCTCACGTGGCATAATAAAAGAATAGAACACAACATTTTATATTGAATCCTGTACTTAATTGCTAATTCACTTATGGTCTGGAACAACAGTTTGGGTTTTGACAAAACAAATTATGTAATAATGCCACTGTAAACATATTGGTTTACAGCTGTAAAGGAACTTCACTTGGTTATAATTGACATTGACATCCAACCTTTTGTCAACATTGAACAGTGAGGGATCGTTACTATGCAGATACAAAATTCATCCATAACAAAATCATGTGCGCTCGGGACTTAATGTTAATATTGACTTAAGTTTTTTGGGCTAATTTTCAGGCGAAATCATGTTGCATCAGCAATTTGCGAGCATATGACCTGATATCAAATTGTCATTAGCTCTGTATCACCTTCTATCCATCTATCTCCTGTTATTATCACTCTGTTTCCCATATTATTTATTATTTGCCGTACAATGCGACCTTCGTAGCCATGAGATAGGTAATACACATCATTGCGGTCTTCTGTTACTTCAATCAATACATTAGGTAATTATGTAAAACTGTTAACAGAGGACGATGAGATAAAAGGATCAAATGGCAACTGTTGCCTTCTCCGTAAGTATGATATGTAGAACTCCTGAAATGAACCAATGTCACAGCCCTTCAGATAATACGCTATTACATGTGATATACGACTGGCATAAACTATGTGTTAATTCAATCAGGTGTGATATATGAGGACCCATACTATAAAATATCTGTCGCGGGATATTTTGAATTCGATCATTGATCGACGAACGTGTTGGTATGGAAAAACTTTATTGACCATAAAAAGTGCTCATCACATTTCGTAATGCAAGGAATTAGATTACGGATTAGACATAGGAGAGGGTGCCTAGGTGGCAGTGAGACATTGGTTACTATGTTGGTACACAGTGAAACCCCGATTTTAACGCCCAGTCATTCACCGCCAACTCGGCCATAACGCGATAAGTCATGGGGACCCCGTTTGTTTGCAACAAAAGATAAAGTGCAGAGGAACCCGAATAAGTGTGACTCTTGGTCTTTCGCTGTGACCTTTTCCATACCACAGCTTTGGTTTACTGTCCACTTAATAATAATTGCAGGACTCTATGAATCTGATGATTGGCATCCGCTGATTGAATACATTTGGAATGTGTTAAGGCTGTGAGAAGATCGTTTATGAAAATAATGAATAAGAGTTGCAACTGAAATAGTGAAACTGCAACCTTTCGAAACGAGTACAATTTAAACTGAGAGATGCAGAAGAGATGAGAGGGTGTATCGGTAAACGGAGGACCTCACGTGGCATAATAAAAGAATAGAACACAACATTTTATATTGAATCCTGTACTTAATTGCTAATTCACTTATGGTCTGGAACAACAGTTTGGGTTTTGACAAAACAAATTATGTAATAATGCCACTGTAAACATATTGGTTTACAGCTGTAAAGGAACTTCACTTGGTTATAATTGACATTGACATCCAACCTTTTGTCAACATTGAACAGTGAGGGATCGTTACTATGCAGATACAAAATTCATCCATAACAAAATCATGTGCGCTCGGGACTTAATGTTAATATTGACTTAAGTTTTTTGGGCTAATTTTCAGGCGAAATCATGTTGCATCAGCAATTTGCGAGCATATGACCTGATATCAAAATTGTCATTAGCTCTGTATCACCTTCTATCCATCTATCTCCCTGTTATTATCACTCTGTTTCCCATATTATTTATTATTTGCCGTACAATGCGACCTTCGTAGCCATGAGATAGGTAATACACATCATTGCGGTCTTCTGTTACTTCAATCAATACATTAGGTAATTATGTAAAACTGTTAACAGAGGACGATGAGATAAAAGGATCAAATGGCAACTGTTGCCTTCTCCGTAAGTATGATATGTAGAACTCCTGAAATGAACCAATGTCACAGCCCTTCAGATAATACGCTATTACATGTGATATACGACTGGCATAAACTATGTGTTAATTCAATCAGGTGTGATATATGAGGACCCCATACTATAGAATATCTGTCGCGGGATATTTTGAATTCGATCATTGATCGACGAACGTGTTGGTATGGAAAAACTTTATTGACCATAAAAAGTGCTCATCACATTTCGTAATGCAAGGAATTAGATTACGGATTAGACATAGGAGAGGGTGCCTAGGTGGCAGTGAGACATTGGTTACTATGTTGGTACACAGTGAAACCCCGATTTTAACGCCCAGTCATTCACCGCCAACTCGGCCATAACGCGATAAGTCATGGGACCCCGTTTGTTTGCAACAAAAGATAAAGTGCAGAGGAACCCCGAATAAGTGTGACTCTTGGTCTTTCGCTGTGACCTTTTCCATACCAGGCTTTGGTTTACTGTCCACTTAATAATAATTGCAGGACTCTATGAATCTGATGATTGGCATCCGCTGATTGAATACATTTGGAATGTGTTAAGGCTGTGAGAAGATCGTTTATGAAAATAATGAATAAGAGTTGTTCTAATATGTCCTGTGGTCTAATATGTCCTGTGGCATACCAAAGTAACAGCAATGCATAACATCTGGGGAGCAATAGCTGTTGAGGGCATGTCGTTTTTTCTACAACGCAGCTAACGGATGAATGACTTGTTTTGACCCATATGGATCATCATATTAACGATTATGAATATGATTGCGCAATAATCATCTAGAGCTTTAGCAAGTGCTCTAACAAACGAGGTCATCTCTTGCCACCAGTAAGTCATAAATGAGCAATCGTTGACCCATGGAACGCACATTATGACCGGACGAACGCTGCTGAAATTGATAAACGGAAGGCAGCAGTATAGAACTTAACATTAGCTGCTTCATATTAACGTTGGCTGGTTCTTAATTACACGACTGCAATACATTTGGGAATCGCTTCTCGGTCCCAGCTGTAGACTGTCGGTTGAACAGAATGCATGATTGTTTGTGTATAAATCTTGTCAGTCGTCGTTAAATGAACTCAATACATTTCAGAAGGGCTGCATGTGAATGTCCTAGAGTAGTACGGCTGCATCAGAATGGCCATCGTAATGTCAATCATCTTCATTTAGAACTATTCATGTCTGCCGAGATGTCAGACATGATGGGTCTGTGATGGCCTCGTCGTCAGCTGTTGTTGAGTATGATGTACTATTCTGATTAGAGTCGTTGCTATTATGTCTTAGTCTCGTCTATATTGAAACTGATATGGTCTGGAACAACAGTTTGGGTATTGACAAAACAAATTATGTAATAATGCCGCTATAAACATATTGGTTTACAGCTGTAAAGGAACTATACTTGGTAATAATTGACGCATATGTAATGGCTTAAGTGTTCGCAACATTTTCGTACACTATGCATAATATCAACCATTTTTATATTGGCTTTTAGTTCTTTTTTAGCTGTTATCAAAATTAAACTCTTCGTATAGGTAGGGCGTTCTTGCATAAAGAGCAGTGTCTATGCGTAAAAAGATGACATATATTTAAACGACGGTTGTTATTTGCCAACCGTAATACATTAGATCAAAGCTCATCACCATATAAGTAATTTGGTAGCACGACGATCTATTCGAAAGAGAGCCATCGTACATTATTTCTATTCACGAAGGTGAACAAAGTGAACATGAGGTAATGATGCGCGATGGACTTGAGGTAAATGACAAGGTTCTCTATGCATGCTTGTAAATGATTGATAACGCTATTGGTATATAAATATGTGTCCATCTTGCCTTCCAATATTGTTGGAAGTACGCATGTCATTTTATTGTAGATAACATGGTTAGGCAGCGCGAAGCAATTATGTGACTTTGTAATGGAAAACACTTTGCAGTTATTCTATTCCAGCAAACATTTATGTTTTTATTCCTTATTCTTCTTTTGCCGACACACAGAATAGTTTTAAAAATATGGAAAATGCCTAAGGGCCATCACATTACTGTGTGCATCAAAAGTAAATCGTGCCTAATTCGAAATCCGGCATGATTCACTTTTTCAAAAAGCAAATTTTGTAATGAATGTGCATCAATCTGAGGTTTCAATTGAGTCTTAAAATGTATCTTGTAAGCTTACCCTGGAATTTGCATGTAAATAAGAGTTTTGTCACCAGATTATTTCACTAGGTAATCAGACGCTGATCGTTTTTGTAATATGTGAGGCTAAGTCGATTTCGTATGCTTCCTTACTCGTCCGCAAGATCGATCGTTTTCTGTATCTTAGTCCTAAGTTTTATACATTAATTGCAGCTTTCTATTCTATCTGACAGATACTCTCTAATCTCAGACGTAAGCACAATAAACCTTACAATACAGTTTGTGTTGACAAACACCACTCCAATGTATTATTGATATCACATTAAACCATTATGAACGCCATTTGTCAGCACTAATTGTCGGAACCGTCTGCAGCTAATACGTTTCCCATCCGAGTGCCTGTGATTATAACGCTCTACATGGGTTCATGTTTTATTATCATCCATAATGGTTGCTATCTTTATGATCTGTAATTAACATTGAATGTGCATTCTTGTCAAGATATAACGCAATTGCATGTACATGTTTGTCTCAACAGACCACGATTATCGCGGACTGTCAATACTTCACGTGTGTTATTGTCACAATATCACAACTGCATACACATTATTGTCACCATTTACCATCACTGCTAGTGTAATATCATGACATATTATCATCCGTGACAGCCACACACCTGGAGTGTGGCAATATTGCTGAATAGACTGGGCGCTGCTTGCGTTAATCGTTAACAAATTTCAGACGCACAGAGTTCCTAAAGGAGTCGATTCGATGTCATATCTAAACTTTCGATCTATATAAATATGCTTACATGTCATAAAGCATTAATACTCCTTTTGTAGATGGTCACCGTATTCAACAATGTAGTGCAATTATCAATGCAGTAACTCTATGAAATGCATCATTAAGAACAGAAGTTCCATTTGTTGACGGGATAACAGCAATCATCTTCTTATCACCTTCAGAATATAACGCTTGCCGCACTGCCTAGCAGTTTAGCTTGCCACACAGTATACTAATGATGCCTCCTGAACTAATGGGTTTCGTAAACACCAGCGACAGTTAACTGTGGCATAATCAATGTGAAATTCAGTCAAATCGATTGACATATGTTGAAGACGTTCAATATGCGTTGATTGAATATCATCATGCGAGTATTTACACTTACTGATGGCTTCACTGTATCCTGTTTTGGTGCGAGAACATCACCGATCAACACTTAGTTTCAGGTTTAAGTTGAAACCAGTGAAACAACCGATGTTGGGAGATTACAAACAAATAAGCCTTTTGAGAATGACATTGAAGAGGGATGTTGGTAAGCTAGTAAAGGCTTATCGCATTGCTCTTGCTTAGTATAAGTCGCAGAAGCGCAGAGGCACCATCTAAAGGTTCATATCTCTCTCTTTGGTCTACCTCTACTTTTTGGGGATCACAGAGGAAGCATGATGCCGATAACACTCGCTATCCCTCGTTAGACCTTCTTCATCAGTGTTATATAGTGCACTTGGGGGATTTGGGGATCAAACTCAATACACTATCCCCCCACCCCCATACTTACTTTATGCCGAACTCCCCTTGAGACAATAAGTTTTACAAAAACTTAATCGCGCGCTCTTATAGCATTTGTTTGTCAATGGCACCGTAAACAGAATGTAACCTTGCCTAAATGGTACCAAGCGTTTCCTTGTTTCTTGCGAACCCAATTTGTAGGTGGGCTTTTCAGGGTATATCTGTATCAATAGCAGGAAGCAACAATGATTTTTACTCTAATGAAATATAGAAGGAACAATTGCAGCACTGCATTATATGTGACTTAATGTAAGCAATGGATGACTCACTGAATAGTGAAGGCAAGACCACGGGAGACTTCAACAGCTGGAAGATCTAAACTACTAGGGAATTTAAACCACGCGTATGCCTAATCCGTTTCATGGGGAACAAATTGAATGATGTTCAATCCCAGAAATATAATTCTAATGCCGTGAAATCAGGTAGACCAATTAAAGAAATACGTTATACACCATGATGACTGTGATTCCGTGACTGAGCACGGATTGTACAATTATGGTAGAATTGATATTAACATAATCTTGCGCCAAACAGGGAATGCTAAATTGTAGCTGCAAAATGCTGTAGCAAGTTAAATATAACCACATTCTGTTCTATCGTGGTTTTACGTACTTACCCTTTGTGTCTGAATGATATGATCAACCTCCTGTTACAAATGTTCCAGTCAACATACAAGACTCGTTGTAAAAGATGTTTTCAAGAAATCACTTGGTGCGTCCGGCTGAACTGATTACAGCGTTTCATACAATTGTTATGAGGGTCGTTTTTTTGCATTATGACTGCAATCCAATTATGACGCTTAACTTGCGCAATGGAAGTCTAATATTTATAAAGTACAATGTCTTTGTTGAACCCACATTGAGAGTTGAAGCTCCTTATGCACGAGGGAATTATTGTGGCGCAAAGTTTAAGGTCCAAATTCAACACAAATGAATAAAATGCATCTCCAACATATTTTATTAGAAAATGGGTGTTGATTGATCCAAGAGATTGACAGATCATTTATTAAAAACATCAACTTCGTAAAAAGTTGAATTGTATATGATTTAGAGCTTTCCCTTTTTATGTAAACACACACAAGACATATATCTCACACTGATACGTTTACGAGAAATATTCAGATAAATCCTACGTAATAAAGATATTCTAAGAATTCTCGAACCCCCTTCTTCTTAATACCTACGATATGGAATAACAATCGTGATATCGATTAAATGTTAAGTGTATGCTTAGGAAACAGTTAAGGCAAAATATTGACAAATTACTGAGATGAGAACTACTGTTGCTTCAAGTACACGACTTGGGTCATTGTGTCCATTGAATATTATAATATAGACCTTATATATTTGCAATTCATTCACATTTATGCATGCAAAACATCTGATGATTTCTAGGAGAGCTCGTATTATTCCAAATAAATATTATATGGTCGTTAGACAGACAGCTATGTTTAAAACGCAGTTTTATCCATTCGATTGTTCACAACTTCCATAAGGTGTTATATACTGTTTTATGACTTCGCTCATATCTGATATGTGTATCAAAGGGAGACATTAAGATTCTTATAGAATTGCGACTCTCTAGAACGTTGATCCACCGATGATCAAGATAGCTATCACATTTCTATTGTTCATGGCGCGACTGCCTCGTACAGACAAGGATATATTGCCGCCTCTGATACCATAAAGGAAGAAATAGAGAGAGGGGAGGCAGAGGGAGAGAGAGAGAAAAAGAGAAAGAGAGAGAGAGAGAGAGAGAGAGAGAGAGAGAGAGAGAAAGAGATTGAGAGGGAGAGAGAGAGTATGTGTGTGCGTGTATTTGTGTGTGTGTGTGTGTGTGTGTGTGTGTGTGTGTGTGTGTGTGTGTGTGTGTGTGTGTGTGTGTGTGTGTGTGTGTATTTGTGTATGTGTTTGGCATGGGTAAATGCCTCAATACAGTTGTATTTAGGGATGAATATGTACTTTGTTGAATTATAACCCCGATAATGCGGTACTGGATTAGTTCACATATCCTACACAATCGATGCGACAGACAATATTCTATGGATGTGAAAAAATAAGTGCGAAGATGAGGGCAGGAGGGATATGATAACGAGCTTAGCGATGGCGCAGCTGGTAAGAGACCCAGATAATGAGCTGCTATAAGCACGGGCATCGGGTGCAACTTGTTGATTATAGTTATTATTCCACATAACCTTTACTAATCATGACTTTGGTTTTCCTTTTCTGCAGCTGCAATGTCTTGGATTTCGGAAAGATGAAAGGGGCCACACAGTGCCTGAAGTATAGCATTATAATAACAATGTATCATGCTCAAATTATGCTGATTACAACCACTTGTTTAAGTGAAGGCACCATGGGGGCTTACAGGAATAATGCTGATTTCAATCACTAGTTAAGTGAAGGCACCGTAGGGGCTTACAAGAATTATGCTGGTTGCAATCATTAGTTAAGTTAATATTGTTCGTCGTTATTATATAACCAATGCGCTTAATATAATTTAGTTGTTAACTATTCTTTGTATACTCAATCGAGGAAGTAGTTGCGAGAACGTAATTATTTTACTCTGAGCACTGATGGACCCGAACAAGCGCAGTACAGAAATTCAACGCTCCCCGAAAATCAATGGTTGATTATTCACCAAAATGATTTACTGGTATTGCGTAGATCTGATGAACATTGATCAATTTAAGTCACGGCGTTACATGATACTTTTCAGTGATCTCGTCTTCATGCATTTTTGATGCATACACGTACATAATGTCTATATATAACCTTTGTTATGTGGACAATTAACGCACCCATACTACACTTTCGCCATGTTGCATCATACGCCTGGACTTCATTCCAATCTTCTATCTGCTCGTGTCAAGTGACGATTACAGGTCCACAGATCTACCCTCAGACAATAAATGCTGACCTCACCGTCACCTGGTTCTCATTGTCATTTTACAGATTCTGCTCATACCCCTTAAGGGAACATCACCACTCTTATTGGTGTCATTTGTCTATACTATCTGACCAAGCGTTGTGAGGATTTGTGTCATTATCTGGTTGTTACAGCCATGAGGTATGTAATCATGCCTAATTACGATAACATTGTGCCCTTTTCCTATGCCTAGCAAGAGGTGATGGCATGCTACTTTCCCTATATTGCTGTCGATCGCTCTCATAACAATAAGGCTCTCGTACATGAGGAGAATTCTGCCTCTCAACAATACCGAACTTAATATGCTGTCTTGCATGATATTTGAGACAATATTCCACCAAGGATCAGGGAGGCAGCAGAAACAGGTCGGTCATCTTACACAACTGGACAATCGCACTTTTCCAATGTAAGGGAAAAAATTTAATTATATTTCTGGTATACTGTAATGGATTACTGAAAGATCCTATAATTAGGACAAGTAAGTGTGCGATTATGAAGGGTAATCCCGAATCAGTGTTTTCAATAGAATAAACTACTAAATCTTGTCATCTCCGTCAGCATCATGTAGAACTCCTGAAACCAACCAAGCTTACAGCTATTCAGGTTATATGCTATAACATGTGATATGCGGACAACATAAAGTATGGTTACTTCAATCAAGCTTCGTTGTGATTGTAGAATAAATGTCGCGCTATATTCCGGATTCCGTCGTTGAACGACGAATGGTTTAGTGTGAACAAGACGTTATTGACCACCAAAAATACTTATCGCAATGAATAATGTCCCGGAGAAAAGACATAGATTGCGCATTAGAGCCAGGAGAGGGTGCCTCGGTGGCACTGAGCCACTGTATACTTGTACGCTGTATACGGTGAAATCCTGGTATTAACGCGCCATAAATTACCTTCAATTCCGCTATAACGCGATGAGGAATTGGACCCTTTTTGTTTGCAACAAAATATCAAGCTCAAGTCCCACGATTTAATGCGATCTCTTCTTTATTTAATGTTTCACAGCGATTGCGTTTTATATGGTTTTACTTTGTAAGAGCTAGCCGATCAGTTTTTGGCAACCGACCGACTATGCTGATGACGATGATGACGATGATGATGATGATGATGATGGACGACGACGACGAGGAAGATGATGATGATGATGATGATGATGATGATGATGATGATGATGATGATGATGATGATGATGATGATGATGATGATGAATAGCAGATAATGAATCCGAAGAATGGAATGGCCTCGAAACGGCGGCGCTATGCTCAATAACGCCGAATGACTAAAGCCGGAACACATGTCGTCCTGACAATACTCTCTATGAGACAATACTATTGACACCCAGCTAAGGCTTGGAGTGGTTTGTTATTGTAAAGCACACGCCATGTGAACATCAGCAGCTGCGGTTATTGTATAAATGCACATCAAATTGATCCTGCTACAGGGCAATCGCGCATGTTTTCTTTCCATCGGCATTCTCGATTATTTCTTCTTCATCATAGTAGCTTAGTGAGCTTGGGAGTATCGGGGACAAAAATAACCCGATCCCGCGCCCACGCACCCTAAGCCACATTGTAATGGCATTTGTTTGTAACAATGAATGCCAGTTTATCAATTGCAACAACATGAGCCTGGTTGGTTCCGTCACACTCCTCAATCTGGGACTTACGTAAGCAATTGATGACTCAAGGTAGGGTTGCGGGAAGATCTAAAGCAGAGGCGATATACATCATGGGAAGATCTAAAGCAGGGGCGATATACACCATGGGAAGATCTAAAGCATGGGCGATATACATCATGGGAAGATCTAAAGCACGGGCGTTCTGCACCATGGGAACTGCTAAAGCACAGGCGTTATACATCATGGGAAGATCTAAATCACGGGCGATCTGCACCATGGGTAGAGCTAAAGCACGGGCTATCTGCACCATGGGAAGAGCTAAAGCACGGGCGATCCACACCATTGGAAAATCTAAACTACGAGGATATTTAAATCACGTGTTGATGTAATTCTTGGGAAGACAAATTTTATGGCAAACAAATTGAACGCGAAATTCAATCCCGCAAAGTGAGGTTGTCAAATAAAACGTCCAAATGACACATAAGACTGTCTGATGACTGTGGGTCCACCATAAAGTTTGGATTTTGCGATTAAGGTAGATATGATATTAACATAATATTTTGCCTTATTGTAAATGCTAACTACAATATTTAATATAAGCAGCTGCTGTAAAGAGATGGATTGAATTATTACTATCCGGTATCCCATTAGTAGACTATTCAGGTGACCCTTATTTATACGATCTTTCGTGTCAGCGCTATTGACATGGTTCACGGGATGACCTTGTCAGATAGAAGCTGCAAATATGAGAGTGCTGATGATAAAGATAATGATGATAATGATGATGATGACGACGATAGAAAATGCGGATGGTCTAAGATTGCTTGTAGACTGATAACAAATAACAGATTGAACGATCTTGAAAAAAATTATCGAAGTAACTAGAAGAAACGCCGTGTTATTCTTTTTAAATATTTTCAAAATCTCTCAACACCGAATGATATAAATATTTAGTTGTGAACTAGGTACTATCTAATCCAGAAAACTCCTATATTAGCAGAAAACACCAAGCTCATAAGCAATGCAAGTGTCAGCATGTTCATACATATATCTTTCCGGCTTTCCGGTAATGCAAGGCCATTCATGGACACAATTTGTAGGGAATTTGTATTGTGTTTATGCTAATGAATAGACCAGCAACACATCTAGCAGAAAGCTTTATAAGATTAATAGCATTTAATCTTATTTGACACTTGGATGATGACGACGATGATAATGACGAGCAAAATGAAAATTACACATCAGTTTCGTTTGTTTGGTAGTGGGTGATGCTGTGCTGGACTACAATTCTATAATATACGACATTATATCTCGAGAGGCCTGTTTCAGGTTATTGTATAACTAAATGACGTCTTTTAAATGCCGTCTGTTGAATCTAGTACACAGTTCATAATGTATGCCGACGTGTTTTACGACGAAATGTTCATTTCTTAAGATGTTTGCCATTTTCTTGTAATTTTTATGGCATCTGACATCTGTGTCAGCAGAGGAGATAAATCATGACAATCATGTGATAGAGACATTCAGTTTTCATAGAAATGCGATTCTCTACAAAGTTGATCCGTCGAGGATAAATTCAACTACCAACTGTGTCGATTACTCGAAGTAAGACCCGCTCTCGTTGACAGGGGATTGTCAGAGGGCATATCAAGTTTGAGTTATAGGACAACGGAAACATGACACGCTACTTCTACAAAGTTGTTCAGCAGCATTATAATGCTTCTAATACCACAATAATAAATCCATGTCCTATCTAAGTCATAGAATAGAGTAGAAGCCGTGAATAAAGTTCGGACCATTTTGTTTAGATTGATCTTCACACATATATCGGTCCTCGTGAGTAAAGTACTGAACAGTATATTTGCAAGAGCAATAGATTTGTTTGTCGCAAGCCATATAGCGGGAACCTGGTAAATGTGACGGAACTATGTTACTAGTCAACATTTTATCCGGCCTAAATATTGGGTGCTACGTAATGTACTTCTGTCAGTCGAACGAATTTCCTAATGCTACCATTAAGATACCAGCAATAATGGGATTAGAATATAAATACACACGCGCTGGTCGATTGAACCTGTAAGGCTGCGGATTAGCATAATGCACACACGGTCTGCTGCTAGCGGCTCCTAGAACCTTCCGCAATAGGTGACATTCCGATGTTAATGGTAACTGTTTAATCGGAATAAAAAGTAATGATAAACACGAATTTGCAATGACAAAGAAACAATTCCATTACACTGTCACCCAATGTGTGGACAGTATTCGAATGTCTGCTGAACACGTCTCTTTGCTTTACTTACATAATCTCGATCAGTATAACAGTTTTTGAAAGTAGCAGGGGTTGTATAGTGTGAAGGAACCAACTTCTCCGAATTTATTCCAGATATGTTCTGCAATCAGTCACGCACAGCTATTCGCCATGCCAAACTCAGATGAACCATAGCTCCCCAATATCCTAATGCATCAATAGTGCAAATCGAGGGAGATAACAGTATGCATTAACACACAAAAGCACTCGATGTTGCGATGTGATTTGCACACAGTAAGCTTAATAATTTGATCTATGTACACATTATTAGCTTCATGATTCGCTCTATGTACACATAATTAGTCATTCGGTATCTCTATTATTGCAATAACGAAAGTAGTTTGATTCTCAATATGTGTAATAATATAAAGAGATGGGAAAACATATAGTGCGGATTTGTTAATGGAAATACAAGATAATAGAGACAAATTACTTCCCATGAGATTCTATTTACGCTATCACCAAGAATAAATCTATATATAGTCATGACATCCCATATATGATGCATGATAACTCATATGGTAGGCTTGGCTCGTGATTAACAATTGACATAGATTAGGCAGCCAGTTGATTAAATATAATGCCATCAATGATACTATGCATGTTGTTTATGCGACGTACAAACGACATTTCCACCAAAATTGCTTCAGAACAATTCCCACCTTGTTGATATAAGATTTAGGACTATATTTGTTAACAGCTAAGTAAAATCTTTGCGGCAGAAAGTAATTCCATCGAATACGTCATTTGGGAATAGCTCCACATTATAGGCAAGATCGTAAGCCAAATATGCAAGCTAAGCATAATACGCCTCACTGGATGGATATTTGCTGCAGTTGCTAACCATATTGCGTACAGATATTGAAATATTATCAATTTAATGCCCCGGTCGTTCGTTGTTATCTTACCACAACGCCATGGCGTAGTGGTAAACCTTTTGACACACAGGTTGTGGGTTCGATACCAAGGTGTGAAAACCTGACTGTTTTCTTGTGAGTCGGATGATCAAGTTAACTGGCGGCGCCGTCTGTGAAAGCCCGTGCTGGACCTTCGTCATAGCAGCGTGGGTTCCGAAGCCTTGTCTGTGTAATGGGCATGTGCCAAGTGGGCGCTGGTACTTATGGGAACTGTCCAAGCATCACAATCATCCTCATCCATCACCGTCGCGATATCACCTCGTTGTTGAAAGTGACGATAAGTTCCAATGTTACCATTACCATGGCACGACACATCATCGCAGTGTACATTTATGCAGGGAAATCTGTCCCTTCAACTGACTCAACAACAACGAATTTTGTGATCGGTGTCTGGCGTAGCTTGGCAGGTAATGCTTTATGGATGACGGGAAGCGGTCATGGTATGCAGATCATACGCTGCATGAGGTTTAATGTGCAGTAAGTAAAACAGAGTAGGGAAGAATATATGTCCTAGATAGAAACAGAGCACTGGGTAAACCGCTTACTAAGATATACGATTCAAATTGGGATAACTACCAGAATGATAGCGGTATAAGCCATCATGTTGACATTTTATATGCTTTTGCAATATTAATGCCTATGATGTACAATATATATCAATAACTTCGCAAAACCTTGATAGTTCAAACGTCGTGACGAATGGCAATAACGCGTCATTTGCAGTCTCTGTGGTGGTTCTCCATTCATAATAACTCTTTTGATCGCTGCTTTTTGGGGGAACATGTTTTCTAAACGCGTTGTCACATAACAGGGCGACAAATATGCGGCAGTCAACTTAATCTGCATATTAGGTATAGTTACATTTTGACTTGTTTTTTTCTTCAGATTACTATCAACCGCCCCCCACGATTACAAAGAGAAAATATATGCTGTGCAAAATTGTTTGCTCAACCGAATGATCGAAATATACGCCGCTGCATTCAAATACCCAGGAATTCAAAAATACATTATACATTGCGTCAGTATATGTTTCAATAGGCATCGCAATAAAACCTGTACAAAGAGCTCTGGTTTCGCAGATCATCATTAACCTCCCAAACTCAAACCAACCATAAGATTCAGAGGACGATTTGCCCTTCATAATTTCACCAATCGTTCGCAAGGATGATCAATAGCTGACCTCATCAACCTGCAAACTAGCAATGGCTTTGAGGTTTGACATTGCTGTCAATAATTTTTACGAGTATATAATATTACATTATGAACATTTCCCTAAAGTTAACTACGGCTAGCTCGTTGTTCATAGTGGGTTATAGTCAACGCGTTTTAACGCAGGGCAGTGAAGAGCTCGCCTACATGTCCGGGGATGTGTTGGAGATAACTGGGCCTTGGGGTGAACGTGAATTGACATAGCCTTTCTAGCTCAAATCACAACATGGATACTACCAAACTCAATAGTGGACGATTCAACCAAAGCGTCATCAATGTGATGTAGCATAAGTGAAAAGAAGGCAATCATTGAGCAATTAAACATATACAACTGTGGATATACGTGAACTATGCTGCAGCCTGGTGATACACTTGGGTGGTATAATGATTCTGTATCGACATCTGACATATTTGTTCAGAAGGTTCATGGACATATTACTGTAATGGATTTATCGTTTACTTAATTGAATGTTCACACCGTGTTAGATGCACATTGTGTTGACTTTATGAAGATGCTTTTAAATTTAAAAATGAGACCGTCGAAAATTATATAAGATTAGCCCAAAGATCAATGCTGCACTATCAAAATCAACTAATGTAATAAAACATTGATGCAATCAACATTATCTGAAAAATCTGCTTCTGTATCTAGCACCGAGAGAGAGTTGCTTATCGATCGAATGCATACAGTATTAAATGCAATGGTCACAGTCAGTGTCTTCACCAGGCTGAAAGCATTTAATACGTAATATCCATATGTCTGTAGGTTGGTCCTCTTGTGATATACGCACCAATTTAAGTTATCACTCAGAACGACGGGAAAACGCTTAGCGTGTCGCACCTTTTGTTTATGTAGGCACTGCTGATGTTGATCACATCCATTCTGCTGATGTTGATCACATCCATTCTGCTGATGTTGATCACATCCATTCTGCTGATGTTGATCACATCCATTCTGCTGATGTTGATCACATCCATTCTGCTGATGTTGACCACGTCCACACCGCTGAGGTTGGTCTCATTCACTCTGTTGATATTCTCCATATCGTCACGGTTAATGTTTTATTGGCCTCGTTAGTGCTAATCAGTAGCATTTCCAGCGTCGGTGCCTGATTTTTGTGCTTCAAACAACCATTTAGGTTATCGTATGATAGTGTGTACCGCTCGTTAATGAAATACGTGAGTTCCTTTATGGTTCGTGTGTACATTCCACAGTGAATGACGCTGTTTTCAAAAATAAGAGTGTATTGGCTTGTGTGATGTATATCTACGTATATTCTACATCACGTCACTCATAACTGCAACCCCGTACAGCAATTGAATGAAATCAATCGCATTAATGTGTGAGATGTGACATAAGATCGGCTTGTTAGGGTACCGATGTTATTTTCTTGAAATGTGATCTTCAGCGCCCCCTGTGGTGCATTGAGAAAAAGTTCAATGTTGCCAGTTACTACTGCCGCTTATCTATCCATTGTATTGAACAGACCAGTAGGCTAAGACAACGAAGTAAGCATTATCACTTGCCATATACAGCTTTTAGAGACCTTGAATGTGTGGTATCATTTTGACCAACGTTTGAATGGGAAAGGTGGGCTGTTTATCTTTATTCCTCCACGAATTATCAGATGAGATATTATCGTATGTAAATGAATGAATGTTTCCTCTGGTAGATTCGCTGTCTCATGCGGATTGGTTCTTGTCCACCATTGTCTCGTTATTGTTAACGGCAGCAGCGAGTTGTATATCCTGTCTAATAGATTGCGCACTCGTTGGATAAGAAAACGAGCAACAGAACAGTCAACGAAGACGCTAATGATACGTTTACTGTCTAATGCTCCGTCAGGGTTAAGTCGGTTTACTCTACGCTGTCCATGGATAGTTTCCCAAACGAAATTCTTGCTCATTTTCACTTAAAATGATTGCTTGTTGTGTACACAAAAAGTCCGACTAAGTGCAGTCATCTCAGCATACCGCAATGCTCTAAGTTTGCTTAATATGGCCGAATCTGGATGCATATATTACGTTACTCGATGTCGCTTCACACTAAGATCTCATAGGGACACTCAACCAAGTGCATGTGCTAATTTTAATTACATGCTACATGAAAAGTCGGATTCACAAGAATACTATAGATAGCTGAATAAGCTACAGTTGTAATCCATTACGTCGTGTTCTATCGAGGTTATCAGTAAAATTCGCTTTCTAGTTGCATCTATTGCTGAATCATTTGGTTTGCCTATTCTTCCTTGGATTATCATTTGTTCGCTATACAAAGACGAGTGAAAGGTAATGATGCCAATGTAACATCGTTTTGATCAGAATCAATGGTGATGATTAATTGTCAGAGTCGTCTCACTTTTATACATGCATATTTGAAGGAGACGGTAACAAACAAATACAATATATTGATAGAGAACTGTACTTTACGTCTAAGACTTCATATATTTGTTTCATTCAATATATTAGGTATTTAAAATCAATTGAATCAAATCATGGTTGATGACATAAAAGGTTCAGCCTAAGTATTGCCAATAGAACTCCTGAAACCACTCAAGGTTGTGGTTTGACTTATTGCTATTACACGGAAAACACCGAGGTCGGGGGATTTATTGTATTCGGTGGAATGATCTTCAAATGGAGGCTCTATACACACAACATACTGGATTATCTTATTGCCTCTTCACGTTCCATGGAATGATGCTATTGATATCCGACCAAATCATGAAATAGTTTGTGATTGTAAAGCATACCCAATGAGATGAGTAGCAGATCTAACAACACTGGTGTCTCTGTGTCTCACTGCTGGTCCTATAGAACGGACTTCCCAGCTCAACCAGATCATAATGTCCCAGCCACGTTAATAGGATGTCGCATTGGTGGCTCGGAACAGGACGAACCTAAATCCTGAAAATCATCGATGGCATGAACTGTTTGATTTACTGTCCACGTTCAATTAAATGCCGAACCCTGTAAAATCCCAAGACATAAGCTTAAGCAATCGTGTCCAAATCTTTAGATTCATATATCTCTGTTGGCTTTTGTTTCTTTTAACCTTGACAGTAGTTTACGAATGGAGGAGTTAGAGAAAAACCTTTATGATTTGTTCTTGGCTGCTATGTTAACATTGTATTCTGAACAATCTTTTGCTGCCATCAAGGGTAAAATGAGCAATGATTATCACGTTTTTAGCGCAGTATGACTATTTAGCAGTCGATTAATTGCAGACAGCCGAACCAGACATTTCATTTGCTGCCCCCTTAATACATTGTCGCGTTCTTAATCACCTGATAGGAATACACACAGGATGGGGTCGTTCTGACATATGGAGCAATGTATATGCATAGCGAAGTGATATATATTCAAATGACGTACTTTATTTGCCGGTCGCGGTTGTTTGACGGAATCGTGACTCATGACTACATATGGGTGACAGCGTGATGCACGAGTCCTGAGAGATCCATCACGCCATTTCTATCCTCGAAGTTGTACATAGTGAACATTATGCCATGATAGTCTGTGGTCTTACATGGCTGTATATGCATTGTAGTAAATGATTGATAACGCTATAGGAAACCAAAGAAATATCTGGAAGGACCTATATTATACTATAATACATTCTTGTAGATGGCACTATCATCATTAACAAGAGCAACATCATTACCACAATCATTCTCATCGTAATCATCATCGTTATCACCATCATCATCGTTATAATCATCATCATAATCATAATCATCATCATCATCATCATCATCATCATCATCATCATCATCATCATCATCATATCATCATCATCATCATCATCATCATCATCATCATCATCATCATCATCATCATTAAAATCATCATCATCATTACCACAATTCTAGAACCTGCAGCAGCATCTTCTTGTCCATTGGATGCTAAATCTATATGCAAGTTGATTTTTATTGGATAGATTTGAGCCCTTAGTTGCCTTACCGGAAAAAATTCATTTGTACACTGACAAGATATTTTGTCTTTTGAAGTTGTAAATAATGGTAATTATTATTGCATGGCAGAACCGAATCATTTTGGTATTTTGGTGACTGTTTGCTGTATTTGGTCTCTAAGACATAACATGTTCCTGAACATAAAATGGCAAAACTTTGTGTACGTCAAGCAGACGACCACATTGAATCGCCATTTATACTGCTTCGCCTAATATATGTGAATGTTGGACAAAACTTTGCTGGACAACTCGCTAAACAGAAAGGCAAGCGATATGGAAAACATCAACCAGGCCTTGGCGGGTATTCTACGAGAATGTGCTAGGAATGTGGCAAGTGTTATTTTCTGAAACCAAAACCAGGACATATATTTGTGATATTACATTTTATGAGGAAGTTCCTGCGCGAATAATATTGAATTAACTTGATTATGGTGGCCATCAAAGCAAGTGTATTAAATGTTTATCCGCTTAGAAGATTTAAGATTTAAGTACACGAATGTTTAGTTGCACAGAATAATAGTAATGTTCTAGTTTTTTTCCATAAAGAATCAGGTAATTATTTGGTGTATATTTTTGATCGATCATGTGATTCAGTGACGCAATGAAGTAGGTTTATTCTGAAAATGTAATATGGTTATAATTCGTGACATGTTCGGCTATGAATGTTGTCTTCTCGTGTCATCTGCAATTGAAAGGGCTGTATCAAAGAATTGTATATGTCCTTCCAGACATTTCGTTGGTTTCCTATAGTGTTACCAATCATTTGCTACAATGCATATACTGCCATGTAAGACTGCTATAACAGAGGACCGTACCCTTAACAGCGGGTGGTACTCAAAGGATATGTAACCGTCAATGAAACAATATTTCAATGCCGCATTTCAAATTAAGAGCACCTATTAAGGACATTTATACGGTTGCCATTATGGAAATAGATCTTAATAGCAATAAACTTTCACCAAACCTAAATTTTGTTATAAATCAGATGCCTCTTTATCATATACATTTCCTAATGGCTGAGACCTAGACTTCAATAACTATGCTGCATTTGACCACAGCTTACTACAAGGCCATCAAAGACCCATCATGTCTGACAACTCGGCAGACATGAATAGTTTTAAATGAATCTTTTTGGCATAGGTATGGTCATTCTAATGCGGCCCTACCAATCTAGGCGACATTCACATCAAACCCCACCATATATTTAGACGCTGTGTATATTCAACGACCATTGGGAAGAGTTATGCAACCACATTCGTTCATTCCGCAGAAACAGATTGTCTACAGATGTGATCGACATTCATAAAACATTTACTGTGTGTATTCCTATCAGGTGATTAAAAACGCGACAATGTATTAAAGGGGCAGCAAATGAAATGTCTGGCTCGGCTGTCTGCAGTTAATCGACTGCTAAATACTGGAAGTCACGCTGCGCGTAACACGGGATAACCATTGCTCATTTGACCCTTAATGGCAGCAAAAGATTGCTCATAGTACAATGTTAACCTAGAAGCCAAGAACAAACCATTAAGCGTTCTCTCTAACTCCCACATTCGTAAATCTGTCAAGTTTAATAGAAATAAAAAGCCAACAGAGTTCTATGAATGTAAAGATTTGGACACGATTGCTTAAGCTTATGTCTTGGGATTTTACAGGGTTCGGCAATTATTCGGACATTGACAGTAAATCAAACAGTTCATGCCATCGATGAGTTTCAGGATTTAGGTTCGTCCTGTTCCGCCACCAATGCGACATCCTGTTAATTAGCTGTTAACGTGACTGGGACATTATGATCCAGTTGAGCTGGGAGTTCCAATCTACAGGACCAATAGTGAGACACAGAGACACCAGTGTTGTTAGATCTGCTACTAATCACATTGGATATGCTTTACAATCACAAACCATTTCATGATTTGGTCGGATGTCAATAGCATCGCACAATGGAACGTGAAGACGACCTGTAAGAGGCAATAAGTTAATCCAGAATGTTGTGAGTATAGAGCCTCTATTTGAAGGTCATTCCACCGAAAGCAATAAGTCTGCCGCCTTCAATCTGCCGTCCTGCCGTAGAAGCTGCTCGGCAGGTGTTAGAATTTCGCGCCTCAGCTAGATTCCGGGGAGATGGGATAATACCGTGACTTCCCGATGAGTGATACGCAACCAGATTAGCGGTAGGCAAGCAAATGACTATTGAGAAAACCTTCGTTATAACACTTGCAAGATGTGCGTGATATTAAGACCCTCCGTAGTGTTGCGATGTTAGAGCAGTGGTGCTCTGTGATGGACCCTTCTCAAATCTCGTTGCTGCTAGCTGTGATTGGCTGAGAGTAGGGCGCCATGCGATAAGTATGAAATAGCGCACGAGCTATACATCGCATGGGTTATTAAGTAGAAAAATACATATTTGACTGGTTGCTTTATGTTTGAGAAGCAATTAGTTAAGACTTACCCGAGTGGTATAACAGGTTTACACCTGGTCATTTGTGTTAATGGGCTGATCAGCGTGACGGGAGGTGTAATGATGCTGATGTCCATGCGCATGCGCGACTGTGCGCTTTCCCACCCCAAGCTACATGTTTATCGACAAGAGTTCAGTGTCAACGATCAAATAGCGTTATCAGGTCTACGCAGTAGTAGTACCCATGGTCGGAGAGTCGTAAAAAGAAACTAGCTACTGCTAAAACCCTACGGTCGTCTATCTCGTATCGCACTCCACAAATTGAGTATTGAGCTACCCTGATACACGTTCAATACAAAGCTCGTATCAGCAGGAATCTTCACATGTTTTTAAACGATTCAAACGCTGCTTTTATTTTGCAATTTATCCTTAGCTCTCCTTCAACCCTTCCCCAACTCAGCTACAAACATGGTCAACGGAATAACCAAGTGAATTGACGAAGCGCATCCTGATCATGATCGCTGGTTTATGGCTTGCTCATTCCAACTCAATAGATTCGTGTTTTCTTGTGAGGCTAATCTCATTGGTTCCATAAATTTTAATCCAACTTCCTCCCGGTTTTCTGGCCTGCTGTTGACATAGTAACTGCATTAAGGGTGACTATATTGAGATACACAGGGAATTCTTTTTATTAGTCACAACGCGTTATCTCTTGCGTGTCTCTCTTTTATTAACAATAACGGGACTGATTCATTTATTGACAAAAAGAGCTTTTGATTGATAACAAAAGGGAATCGGCCACGCGTCTTTTATTTTCTTGTTCATGCTGCGCCCCTTCGTTATTATTTTCGTTGCTACTTGTTGTTGCTTGGATATGGGAGTAGCCAGACAAATAACACGAGTCTAGGAGTTGAGCTGCTTATTGGTTTTATTAAGTTTTCAACAATGAAGCTTCACTGGGATCTCGGTCAGAATCTCGTCTCTAAACAAAAAAAATCTCCTCCTTTGGCTAGACCAATATCCTTTTGACTGACCCATATGGGTCCCCGGTCAGCTGGCTTGCGTTCCCGCGACCCTTGACTGGTTCACACGATAGGCTAGGCTAAACAATCCCGACGTGACCCAACGGGTCCAATTTGAGGGTGGACCCGCAATGCCATAAAGATTGCTGCTATCAGGGTTACACCCCTCCCCACCAAGTGATCGGATGTAACCCGGGCTATCGTGCTAATTCCACTGTTCAATCAATTTAGAATATACCATTGAGTTTTAGAAAATAAAAGGACAGCACGACATGAGCCGAATAATATTTGATTTTGAATTTTGAATGATCCCAGAGTAGCTTGGGCATGCACCAATACTGTTTTACATTGGCACATGTCCATAACAATAATAGATTATCATATGAGGTTGTAATGATTTTACAAAAGGTCTGCATCCTGTCGACTTGACGGCGCCTGGCCGTGAATCGGCCAGACCTCGGGGCTCGCAGGGTATAAAAGGCGGCCAATCGCTGCATCCATCAGATTAACCACTTACGCTCTTCTTAGTTTCTTAGTACAAATTCCTTAGTACAAGTATAACAAGATACCCATGACACATAAGGGAGGGCAGAAGGGCAAGGAGAGGGCACACACAAGAATCTCCCAAAGGAAGAAAAAGCAACCCCAAGAGGAGGAGAGGGAGAATGGCGGTATAATTGCCGCATTGTGATTGCAACTTTACTTCGATAACAAAGATCAAATTATTATCACAGTTAGTACCTCTAGGTGACGGAATATATGAGCTTGTGTTTCGGTGAGTTATGGGGTATGTAGTGGCTAGTGTTATGGAGCTTTACATGAGGGCGGGGTGGGGGTGAAGGTAATGCCGAAAACCGACCAAAACAAATTACATAAGTTCTGAATGGCCTCAAAACAAAACAAAATAGAAATTAACCAGCAATCGCATTTCACGCTCAGTATGTCTGCTATCCTACCAGTGATCAACGGAAACTCAATGAGTGTTTGATTAAGATACTAACGTCAAACATAAATATATTGGTGTTTTTATATCAGCTGTTATAGGGCTTGCTCCTTCTTACATATCTAATCTGAGTTCAGAGACCATGTAACGGAAGATGAATCTTTAGCAAGATCCCTGATGTGAACTGCGCTGACAAACATGTACCGCGTTAAAAACGAACATTCAAAATATTTATACTATCAACCTCTAATTCGTCTATAGAGTCCTCCCACGCAAGCATAGGCATATTTCATGTAACAAAATCACCCTTACTTAAGTATGTGACTGGCGCTAGCGTGTGCGTCGTGACACTTCAGAGGAGTACCGAACAAGTCCAAATGCAGCCAACTCCATGTTAGGTAGAGGCATTGCGCCCCATTGTCCTGATAAGCGGATACTGTAGGGAGCAACACTGGACTCACTTATTATAACATGCATATATAGAGAAGGTCGAAAAATAAACAAATATTACCTATTAATTGAGCGCAGTCCTGCAAGGCTAAGACATCCCCATATTTACTCTGGGTGATAAGATCATTAAATCTGCGATATTGTGGTACATCCCAGAATCAGAATTTGGACACTTTTGGCATTGCTTTGATCATCATTGATTGTCGTATGTGATGAATTCAGTACAGCTTTCTTTGTGAAGCAGATTTAAGGTTTTTGACCCAGCATTTCCGTGTCTGCAGATGATATGCAACGTCCAATTCGTCAGTATATTCGTACACAAATAATCCCGTACGATTCCACTGCTTTTTGATGCGCTTCTCGTTGCCATGAGAAAGTTATTGCAGATTTACGTTCAAATGTCAATTGGCTTCCACATGCATTCGGTCCTGTTGTTCTCACTCCAATTTCACGTGCCACTACATACTGCGTCATTTCAATCAATAGATTAGGTATTTATGTTTACCTCGAACCAAAAGTCGACGACATGAGAGCACCATATGCCAATGTTGATCATCAGTGTAGTTATTACAGAGAGAGCTCCTGAAATCTACCAAGGTTACAGCTCTTCATGTATTAAGCTATTACATGCGATTTACGACCAATGTAAACTATGGTTAATTCAATCAGGCTTCAATGTGATTGTGGTGGGCCAATATAGAAGGTAGGCGCCTGTATTTGTCGTGAGACACAAAGCCTGTGTTGTAACCTTCAATGTGATATTCCAGAATTAATCGTCGATCAAGAATATCACCATTGAATGGTTTATTATGAGAAGGAAGCATCGGAATCAGTCATTTTAATGTATGCTGTCGCATTTGATAGAAACATTTCGACTTATGTTAAACCAATTTAGACTTCAGTTGGAGATGTATTCAACACGTGCAGGCTCTGGCATGTAGAGCAATATATTTCCGTAACAAGATGGCATATATACAAACGATGGATTCCATTTTCTAGCCGTGATTGAATGATGGAATCGTGGCACATAACCATAGGTAAGGTTCGGTAGCGTGATGCAAGAGGCTAGAGGGAGCCTTCACGCCATTGCCATCAACGAAGCTGCACATTGAGTATAATGCCATAATAGTCTGCGCTTACTTGGGAATTGTACGCCTGTATATGCATTGTAGCAAAGGATTGATAACACTATAGGAATACAGACATACGTCTTTTTTCATCCAATATTATTGTAAGGTCCTGCATAATAATAGTGTATGACCATAAAGTTTGTGGGTAGACAGAATTCATAACCGAATATGACACTAATAACCCCTCTGTTACATTTATTCTTCTTGTGACCAATAATGCCGCCTACATTTCCAAGCTCAAAGCTTGTCGACACTTTATGGAGCCTTATATGTTGCGTTGAGGTTTGCATCATTTCTGTCCAAACTGCCGTTGAAAAGATACACACCAACCAATTATTTCTGTGTTGCTTAAAGAATATAGATACGCACCAATATAGCCCGACAAAGCTAAGTAATCTCCCATCACACCCTTCCAAAGAAGAGATCGACATATTTAAACAACGCATAGACAGGGAAATAGACACTGATAGCATTACAAACAAGGGATGTGATGGTGTGAAGAGATATATCAGTTGGTACCACAGTTTACAAAAAATCATGGTGGGAAATAAAGCACTTAGGTCTGGTTTAACGGTGGTATCTCCAAGCGCAAGATATCATGCAATTATTTCACAGACTAAATGGTGTGGTTAAAGTCTCTATTGATCGCAATAACTAATGATAAATAAAACAAAAATTTAAAATGATATTATGTTGCATGTGGTCTGTTGGGAAAGGAAATGGAATTAGTGTGAATATTTCAAGAAGTGTAGACAAGGAATAGAATAATAAATGGGTAAGAGAATTGGATAAGGAAGAAAATGCTTTGGAGATTTTGGAGATTGCATTTCATGTGTTAAGTGATGGCAATATGGATAACAATAGTCAACCACCTTACATGTGTATCAACTTTCAACTAGATATGAGGGGCAAAAATTTGAACTGTGATCGCAGTGTCGTATCTCTTCTACCAATCTACAAGATTGATTAAAAACTGGTTTCATATCATTTATTGCAACGCCACACACACATCCATTCCCACCACCACACTATTGCATTGAATCAATTCCCTAAACTGTCGACATTACTTGGAAAGATCACAATGAGAATACATACATGTTCGCACATAAACTTTATCGTCTTGCAGGGAAATCGTGCAAAGTTCTCCCTATGGCCATTTGTATTTATCATAATGAATAACTCCAGCGGTTCTTATTGCTTACCATTTCCCTACTGGGACCGCTGAGGAAGCATAAGCATAATAGGGATGCATAGAGTGCTTTTGACCAGACTAACTAGAAACCGCGCCCACACTTTTTTTTCTTCCTTCCTCTACAGGCAATAAGCTGCTCAAACGATTAATCCAGCGCTGCAATAACATTTGAGTATCAAAGTACCATAACACGGGATGTCAGATTGTCAGACATCACCGAAAGGAGTCTTTCTGGGCATATACTTGCATACAACAGGCAGCAGAACGTATATGTTTGAACGTCTCATTTGTATTTCCAAAGGATGCTAGTTAGATATACGAAATAGTAGAGATGTATATGTATATAAATACCGAACAGGTCATTTTACGGATTAGCATAAAACACACAAAGTCTGCAACTAAAGGGTCGTGCAACCTTCCAGAATAGTTGACATTGACTTACAATCTGCATAGTTCCAATGTTTTCATTAGTTGAATGGGTTTTGATTCTTACTCGATTCGATCAATATAATCTTGGGTTATTGCGCTGCTTATTAATAAAATTGGTGTTACTTCACGTTCCGTTCACGACATTTGTAGGAATTATTTTTGTAATGCAATGACAATCTATGTATAATGAATGACAAATAACACGACAACAAGTATTATAGAACGGCAAAGTGCAATCTATTACCTCGTAACATTATTGGCTCTATGGAGTGTTTGGATTTCATATTCTAATCCTAGCTTGTCGTATGGGATGATTGTAAATGGAAGCCGACGTTAGTGATTAGGGGCCACTCTGGGTATCTAAGTCAGAATATTGTGGGCCTTGAGGTATTTCGACCCCTGGATTAACGTATTTCACAATTGGAGTGATAGAATTAGTTATATTGTCGCATTTATGGCGCAATCGATGTGATTAGCATATACCTAATGCCTGAATGTAAGCACAACTCATTCCAAACAAAAAAAGATTCAAACGATTTGGGGTATTGTGTATGTCATGTTGTAAAATCCCACCAAGCTGTGTGCTCCTACGTATCATCTACGCGTTTCAATAAGAGGCGAAGAAACAGCTGATAGTGACGCCGTTGGAACTCTTTCCCACATAATGTCAATACCGTGAACACGGAGATCTCTCATCATCCTTTATTTCATCGTGATATCCAAATATCGCAGCATTCCATATCACAATAACCACTAAATAAACCACAATGACTATATGAGATCATATTGAAAGTGGTTGTGCTTAACATCGCGCTTGGAATACAGATGACATTCATTTTGAAGAGTATCATTATTGTATGAGTTCCCATATTACTGTTTCCTTTGGCCGTCAACATGGAAGTTAACATTTACTCTCGCGGTCACATTCATTTGTAGTTGTGGGACTGAATTAAACAGCTTACTTTGAGGATATTCTTATCTACATTTTCTATAGTTTTGCTTTCTTTTACCAAAAGTCCTTCTTGTAATTAAGTTAAACAAATATGGCATGGTTAAAAATTTAATTACTGATCATTTTCTACTTATCCAACAAAATAGATATTCAAATGCACATCCAATACGAATCGGTGCTTCTGTTAACTCTGAAAAGGTCTTTAGTCCATCATTAATTACAGCTAAGTGACAGAATTGGTATGCCCTTCCTGAAAGCATACAATCAGTATGCCATGAACAGTTCCTTATTACTGCTGAGATATGAGGGATTTCCGTTCATCAGCCACCACTTCCTTGCCGACATTCGGTGCACAGTAAATCTTTTATACGAACACTAATTTTATAGACTACTTTAGTTCAGATGTCAACTATTCCACGCAGTCATTAGTTGCTTGAACAGTGAGATTTTCCTGAGTATCCTTGGTGTATTAACTCGTGTCGCATAAGTAGTTTGCAATAATTACAAATCGGAGAAGGTGATGCCGCGTCGAAATAGAGAAATTTATTGGTACGGATGGAACATATATGAGATATCACACCTTACACGTCGCCTCCATTCTGTCGCGGTCCCGCACGGCTAATACGCCAGCATTAGACAACCATAACACATGTCATGTTGCGAGGATGATATCACACTTTAATGGACAGAGGTTATACTGAACTGACGCTTTTTACCTATTACCATGGTAAATACAATGATGGATCAACTTGGTAATGCCTCCAGAACAAATGGGTAGTACACGCATGGTATCAGCTGGTGAATGCATTAATTTAGTCAGTTAGGGGTACAATAATTGAATTAACTGGGGAATACAGACAATGAATCAATGGAGGGTAATCATCTAATCGAATGGGAAATTCAATCCTGTAATTAACTTACAAACATTGAATCAATATGAAAATTAAATCAGTGAATCGACTTGGAAATGCAAACATTGAATCAACAGGAAAACAATCATTGTGCAATTAAGCTCCAAAGATATGAATATCAAAGATGTATTTGAGATCATACATATTTTCTTTCAGGTCTGCTTTCATCATATAAACATTCAATATAAGGTTCAGCTCTAAGTTGTGCAAGCATGGGATATGGCACACATCACTGCACATTGAAACATTCTCAGCGATTGAAACTGTCCCACGAAGAACGAGCTCACATAAATGCTTGACAATAATCGTATCTTCACTGGCCTTCATCTCATGTGCGCAGCATGGTCAAAAAGCCGAAGATAACCGCGTGTACTTTCTCCAGTTGTCAATGTTTAAAGGTGCATTTCATTAAAACCTTATGATATAGATATCATACGCAGGATGGAGGGTTTTGGAAGTGCATCCAATCAAATGATTTTTACATAAGACAACACATTCAATTTCCGGGAATTTTTTTTTGCATCAGAATAAGTATATGGCACAATTTGCATCACAATTATACACCGCCCAGTACAACACAGTACATTTTAAGAGCGGAATCTGATTATACATATGCGACGTAAGCTTGCCTTACGCGATCCCTAAAATGTGTTGTAGTCAAAATGTGTTTGTTTTTAACACGCATTCATTCCAGAACAAAACCACTATTCAAGTGGTAGCTACCGCACCTTTTTGGACTTCAGTTACCTCTTATGACAGGTAATGCCCCAATGCTCGTTCAGTAATTGAAGACGTAAGTGTGTTTGCAGCGTCGTTTGTCTATATTGTATTTACTTAGAATGTATTTTGAGACATGAATTTCTGTTGAAATTTATATTGGATAAGCCAACGAGTGAATGTTGGTATTTACAAATCAATAAATGTAATAACAATATTCGTGCAATAAACAGCCTCCTCAAATGCGGTTTCAAACATAACATTTATGAAACACCGTTTGCTTAACACGGGGGATGCATATCGATGCATTGTGATCAAGGTTCAACGCATTAGTCACAGTCGAAGTCAAAATCTGGACTACAATCAATCTGCACATAAAGCCTATACGTCCGAAGACACCTATTGATTTGTCCTTGTGTGATATATGCACCCACTTTAATAATCACACAGGTTCAACCCCAGAAACCGCTTTGCCTGCCACGCTATGTGCACTGGAAGGTAAGCTTGCGTGATCAACGCATTCTAGTACTTAAGCACGCGATCATTGGTGGTGTCTTTATGCTCCTCTTGATATACACCACATTTACACTGCAACTGCTCACTATATCCGCACTGCTGATGTTGACCACATTCACACTGCTGATGTTGACCACATTCATGCTGCTGATGCTGCCCACATTCACACGGCTTATGTTTCATCGACCACATCAGTGTCAGTAAGAATGTAATATCTGGCGTTATTGCCAAATTAGTGTGCTTAATAAGCGCGTTTCAAATAATCACTAATCTCTCTCTCGCTCTCTCTCTCTCTCTCTCTCTCTCTCTCTCTCTCTCGCTCTCTCTCTCTAATGCTAATGATTAAACTGCCACATTCCAGGATATGCACAATAATCATGGCATTAGTATGCGCATTATTGCATCACTTGCAGGATATCCTATAAAACTGAGAATAGCCTTTGGGTCTATTACGTGTGAATCATGATCTCACGATTGCTGCTAACGAGTACTTCATTGGAACCGATGACAATTTTTGGATTATCAATGACTCCCATGTAACGCTAGTCCACCATAGGGTAAATAAGGTTACCTATGAACAAATATGGAAGGTGCTGTTGGAGTTTACTTTTAGATGATGCAATATACACTGCTTGCCTATTTGTTATGCAACCTTGCTTTCTTAATGAATGAGCAGTTCCCTGTGCTGCGTCATGTTATCGATTGTAAGTCAGCCTTATACAGAACCGACGGATCGCTATTATTGGCTTTTTACAATTGACAAAAAAATCACCCAAAACTTTGAGCAGGTGCGAACACAGGATAACCAATGATGGTTCGATTATGGGTTTTGTCGAGCATTTGGATATCCCTTTGTTAAATGCATTCACAATTGTAAGATAAATAGTTTAAAAGAATATCTCCATCGTCACGATCCAGAATCCGTTTCTATAGCAGTCGCTTATGTAGTGAAAACAAAAACAGGATGAAATGTTGATTTGCCCTATGTTATGTAGTGTATTGTAGTGTTCACATTTAGAAGCGGATATAGCTTTCGCGGAAAAGCAATGTTATTGAAGACAAGGATGGCAAAAACACGACATGTGGCGAATCCTACATTTCATGCAGTATTAATTTGACATGCCTACAAGGGTTCGGCCGAATGTCCATGAGCATCTGAGAGGTTACATTTCTTATGCACACCGATTCAGAAGCATTAAGCGAAGTTGGGGTAACTTCGTGGCTCGAGCAGCCTGTACTGTGAGAGCGATTACACATTGGTTTCTATCAATTTGATATTATGTTATTTTTATCGAATCGTAAAACATACACTCATGCGTTTTTAATCACTTCAATCACTTATGTGCTAAAATAATCACACACAAAATCCGATTGTCAGCCCTATGCTATGTGCCGTGTGTCACCTTGGCTGCATGGAGAGAATGGCCGCCTACCGCCGAGATGTTGGGGTATATTAGGGTATAACATGCCTGCTGAGTCTCCGATTCCCTGCTCGTCTGCACACCAATATTTGCCACCAAAATGAACAACTCAGCTCCATATGTAATTGCGGTTGCACAATCAGAGATATTCGGCCTTGCACCAAGTTCACAACGGCATAGTATATATATACATCAGGGATACTCGAAATCACGCCCGTGAGCGAGCTGGATATTTCCATTCATCTATATATGGCCATGGCCCTTGGATGGGTGTCAGGTCATAGCATTATGGCATTTGTCTTTTTGAATTATAGATGACTCATAGTATTTTCACGAATCATCATCCGAAAGCCTAGCTACGGCATTATGCACAAAAGTAGTGTGAATGCGCGCATTATTGCTTTTGGTAAAATCTCGCTAGTTTACGGATGACGAAAACGATTGATTTAAATTGTGCGGATGGCATAACCTGTTTTGTGCTAAACATTGAAAGTCTATTAAAAGTATAGTGGCATTCGATTAGTCTCGCTTTTTTCTTGCGTTTGTCATTATCAACGATAACCTCATGGAACCCGGCCGCCGGATATCCACAAGGTTAATAAGGTAACTGAAGTCGACATTGATTTGAAAATGCGGATCTAAACTGTAATGTATTAAAAGTAATCATCACCATTATCATCATCATCGTCCTCATCAGCAGCAGCAGCACCACCACCAGTATCAATCACGTCAAATTGATAATTATAGTAATCACCATCATAATCACATCATTATCGTCATCATTCAAATCATCATTATGATAATCATCATTAGCACCATTCACATCGTTATCAAAATGACTCATACATTATTATCGTCATCCTAACCCCACTCAAGCAAAATTGTCGTCTGCATTTGGTTGAACATTACAAACAGCAAATTTGAGTAATATTTTGTACTTGTTAATTTCCAGATCAAGATTATGCCTCGCGATTGTTTGTTGGTGCATTCAATTTTCTATTGATAACGGCCTATTACCACGAGACTGGTCCAATCGGTTTTACTAAACCTTCCTATAGCGATGCTTCCCATGGCCTGGCCGACTGTAGACGCTGTAACTACGACACGAATAACTACGATAGGACCTGCAAGTTTTTTTTATAGTTAACAATAAATGATCTCTAGCAGGTCGTTCTCTAATAGTGTTATGATAGATGCTTGCGGGATTCAGGGAGGAGATCGTGGAAGAACACATCCGCAAAGAATGTATATCATTTGACGAAAAGGATTGAAGCCAAGTCCCATGGGAGGCATCGAATGAACAGCCAGACGTACAGTTTCGCCATCAACACCGTATTACTCTCAACATCACCTTTCATTCTCTCACTCTGTCTTACTGTGCCCATGACAGCGAGTACAAGCAAAGTTATATTTGGAACAATATTAAACTTCCATCAAGGTCACCAAATTTATGTCAGCAGCAAGTACACACGGGGACACCTGTTTAATTGTTTATGTCGCACAGACCGTAAGACGTACTTTGATATGTGTAAATGGTCATGAATATTGAAGCATTATGATAATTTGTTTTCTGTGCAATAACATTAATGAATGTCACATCATATCAGAAACGAACAATAAGAGCCAAACATATTCATTTTGTGCCAAATATCCAATTACAATTCCATCAGTCATCTAATGTATCCAGCTGGTAAAGTCGACTATGACCCCTTAATGAATAAGCGAATTTCATTTCATATTTTGCAATGCCGGCAATAATTATCTGCGCAAATATCTACCAGATGATATGTTTTATTTCAGTGTCACGTTGTTTACTTGAGTGATTGAGCTTATGCGATATATTATACACGTTCAAGTGGTCAGCAACGTCGTCTCAAAACCAACCTGGGGACCATCCTTTGAAGTAATCTGATGTTCAGCCAGTAAGGACCAAATACAAGTGGCATGATATTTTATCACAGTTTTTTTATCGTGTCATAGGAAGACTCAATGCGTGTGAGCAGCTTTAACTTTGTCAACATTCCGAGATTGCTCAATCGAATTACGTGGTTTGTACAATTACCGATTAAAGCGGTTATAAAAAAGGTTTAAACGTTGAAGATTCCATGCAACGAAGAACTGGTTAAGCCAATTGCTATACTATGATAGTCAATATAATTGTGCTGAGGGGTATTTAGCATTGAGATGAGCCTGAAGGAGCATTGTCGTTGGTCGTTCATGCCAATCACGTCAGCTGAATATTGCTCATGTGCATGAGGCGGTACAGCTCCCCGCCTGCAGCTCATGTACCTATCGCATCTTACATCGGAAACAGGGCATCTTTCTTCAAATATGTAAGCAATTACACAACATGTTACTACGTAAGTATAAGATTATCTAAATGCTTCACACGACCAAATTAAGCCTAACAGCGATCCGTCGCGGCTATTGCACTACGTCGGTGATATAGCAAGCGTAATGAATCAGCATTTCATTGTATTACGAACAACGATTCTTATTTGATAATCTTTTAATAATGCCTTGAAGCATTAATGGTTAATATTCATGGTTTATTATTCCAGTGTGAAACGAGGAATCTCAAATAATGCCCTGATTCTTTTCAGCAATAATACCATGGCGCGTAATGCACATTTGCTTACTTAGTCTCGGTGGCATTCTGATATCTTCGCTACTCTGAATTGCTCACTCGGTAGCGACAGTCACATTCGTGATTGAGGGTGAAATTATCGTGTGTTATCTTACTTAGTTTGCATGATGCTTAGAAGGACTACATGGACAATTACTGGGATAAATAAGCGGTGGAGGATCAGCGCCAATGCTTCGTGCCCAGGTTTCGTGGAACAAGCAGAGTAACAGTTGTTATATAGAATTTACATGCTCAAATATATTTACGTTTGAATACCAAACCTTTCTAAATAGAGCGCTCATTAAGTGATAGTCAATGTTTGATACTGTGTATGAAAGCAGAATTACATAGCATGAAATATGATTGCTGCTTCTATATATATCTCTTTGCAAAGCTAACACCTTGTTTGTAAAGATGTGATAATCATCCTTATTTCATTAAGCATCATCATCGTCATCATCTCAGTCACCATTGTAATCAACAATTAGGTTTGACAAGAGAACAATAATAAATAACTACTATTATGTAACAAGCGGGATATTTAACTTGCATAATTCGACACACGTTCGGCAGTGGGCTATCAAATGAAAGATGAGCTGTCATTTTGGCTAAAAAGAAGAGACGAGCTTTAACACCAAGCTTTAAAAAGGATCAGTTATCACCATTGGTGTTGGTCACCTTGGCCATATAGCCTTTACGTTGCTGATGAAGAATTGGGACTAGGCAAACGAGATCATCCGTTATTGGGTAATTTGGAGAGCGGATTATAATGGCAACCTCGAGAGGACTCACGATGGATTCCAACTGAGCATGTCCGGCTATCTATAGTATTCTGGTGAATTCGATTCTTCATGTGGAACGTAATTAACATGGCAACACTCACTCAGCTGAGTATCGCTGCGAGGTCACAGTGGGGATGATATTGGGTTGCACAATTTATGCATCCTTATTTGGAAGTACATAAACAAATTAAGAGCTACTTTATATATCGAACAGACTGCTCTGTGATCATGGCTGCACATGTCTTCACATTTTCGGATATCATTTTGTTTATATGGGTCAATTAGTCACAATTCCCCAAATGGAGGCTACGTGTCATTATTGGGCCATAACAAGCGTACTACAAAAGGTGCCGTATGACATTAAGTTACGCGCCGGGCGGTAATATCGGAGACAATATGGCGACATAGTGATCTACAACTAACCATCGATTTGCTTGATGGAATCCCTATAATTACTGGTCCCCTTTGCACGATAAACCCCCACAATTACCTGAGTGGATGATCTATCAGTCATGGAGGAAAAATAAGGACCAAACTGGCCATTGTGCATCGCATACAAATTGCAGTCCGTCTGATCTCTGACACTTCCTGTGAGAAATATGTTCAATCTTTATATAAAGGGCAATCTGCAACCATAATATGACAATTTTTCGGACAATTATATTTCGAAGAGGGAGGATCGGTTATATTATGGCATGGAGGTGCTTTCTACTTATATGCAATCGTTATACATAAATGTATTCATGTTATACAACCGAGCCCTGTGATATAAATTGTAATTTTAATTAATTGGGAATGGTTATATGAGTCGGCACGTGTTGAACATTCTGCAACATTGCACAAAGTCTTTCACGAGAAATAGCCTGCCATTCCAACTAATGTAGATAAGAATGGTAGCATAGGATGCTGTGTAGATGCAACAACCAGTTGATTCATCGGATGCATCACTAATCTAATGCAAACTATGTTTAATTGCCAAACTGATGTTCTTGCACACTATTCAAAGATAATGTGAGAGGGTGGGTCGATTTCAAAGCCTCCATCCGACAAGGGAATGCACCACTCGCTGCTGCAATGTGACCAGTGCAAATATCGATATCGAGGCTGTGGTGAACACAACCACCACCGGGAACAACCATAAAGTCATAGCGATAAGACCTAATCCGTGATTCTTGGAGCAATATAATACCTCTCCATGCAGGCACTGAACCATCTCGCCTCCACATCTCAAGCCTAGTGTGATGCACGTCAATTAATAAACTAAATCTATGACTGGACTCCCTAACAGTTGTGTAAGGCAAGTAATAATGCATTATTGGTTAAAGAATATTTCAATGACTTGAGCTGGCATTCATATCACACAAGGACAAATCGATAGGCAGCTACATGACTCTGACTGTGATAAATGCGTTGATAATTGTTCATAATGAAACAGTATGTAGCTTTCTCTTTCAGCGGAGCTTTGGCATGAACTAATTTCGGAAACTGCATTGATAACTACTGTTACTTACATTATTGTTGTTATAAGATTTATATATTTGTAAACCCCGCATTCATCCTTGGGCATATCAAATATGTATTCCGACAGAGGTTCAAAATTTTCAATGAATATCTACACAAAGCCGACTAATTCTGTTAGAAACACGCCGAAAATACACATGGGCCATCAACTATTTGACGGGGCATTGGAACACGTCAATTGCAGTCCCAGGTTGTGTGGTATTTACGCTGTGAATAAAAATTTGCGTTCAGGAAGGCAATACAAACAGCAACCACGCCTTGAGCATGACTCTTTTCATAATGGTTCGGCTATTGGGCCCATAATACATCATAATACTTTAAAAGTCAATATGCTATTATAGCAGTCCGGAGCATTGAAGGAAGAGGCGTGAAGGAGCTAAGTAACTCGTGACAACGCCGTCGATGTCTTCCACTCACCACATCCATTGATGGCGATCGGGATGTCAGTCGGTGTTATTTTGCATCATCAATTCCTCTTGATGATAAAACACCGTGGGCGTACTGATGCGGGGAACTGCTTTTGTTATTCGAATGCAAATGAACGTACTATGGGGATTTATTTCGAGCAATTGTCCTCAGGCGTGTCATCAGGCTATTTGGCTCATAAATGCAGCGTTACACAGCAGCGGTATGACAACCGGGTAGAAAAACGTAACTCGCCTAGGGATTACTCGATATGGAAATCAGATTCGTCCATCGCACAGTGCCCAGTCATTTGACCACATAAATGCTGATTATTTTCACAGCGATAAAAGCTGTATTTTTCTTTGTGTGAATTGAGAGTATAGCTGTGGTTAAATTGCCAGTACAGCCTGATTTTGTTGCCGACCGGTTGATATTTATAACAACTTACGTTATCTGCAGATAGCCTTGTTGCGATGTATTTTCGCTGAGATCAATAGCATTGTACATAATTTAGGCCGTAATGAATTGTTGAGAAGTAGTTATTTCATAGAGATAAGATTTGAAGAAACCTTGTATAAAATGGTACGTTGAGTGCATGCGGTTATCTTATTGGACCATATTTTGCACTTAAATAGTCTACACTACAATTTAACCCTTTTTATTACACTTCAAATCTTAGTATGCTATGGTTCCAGAGACGTTTCTGTGAATTCCATTACTTAGTGTTATTCTGTAGTGTATCTCGGTAAGATGGTATGTCATCTACCGATTGACCTCATGTTTCTATATCACATTCACTTCCCTATATTGTTAAACATACATCTCACTACCCCACATAGCACATGAGCTGTAACATCTGACCGGGTCACGTTGTCCATCAAACATTACCCGCCCAGCTACGCAAAAGACGGTTTTCATCATTACCCACTTGGAATGTTCAAGAACACATAACCTCTCCTTTTGTCGCATGTTCAAATAACCTGGTCCTCACTATACCCACTTGACACATTACAGAGCTGGAATGGCAATCGCTCTCTGTGATATGCGTTATCATTTATTACATAAAGATTGTCATGACCCAGCCAAAACAAGTGTTATTGATACCATGATATTTACTCAGGTTGTTGCCTCGTCTATGTCAGTTGTAAAGCCCCAGTAAGCTCACACAGTGCTGGGCATTATCATGCAACACTTATAGATTGTCATGAATAATTCTTGATGATAGCGGAAATGGAATCCGACGTTATATCAATTATCCTGTATTTCCATTTACATCTTCGCGTGCCTTGGCTCCCCTTATCTCTATATTATTACATATGTTGACCATTATACTGGTATCAGTATTGCAATAATTGAGGGATTGAGTGACAGAATGACATATCAAGTTTACGTAGAGCTTATCACGAAGCTAATTTTCTCAACTCGAAGTGGTTGTACGTCTTAATGGCTACAATTAAGGCAATTTGTCTCATCTTATGCTATTGATGAACTTGGATATTGGCGTGTTATAGGTCTACTGAGATAGCCATCGCAAACATATGTGGGTGGCCGATTGAAGGGCATTTTTTAAATAGCAAAAAGTAGTCGGATTCTTCACACAATACAAACCCTTGTATTGTAAGACACAGGGTTAATCTAATCTGATCGAGCATTTCGCAAATTTGACAATATAACACATTTTCTTAATCCTATCGTGATACACAATTTTGAGAAGTAGCGACGTGCATTCGAGCACCTCCTTTCTCTATCTCGTTGATGCGTGCTTTATGATGCTACATTATCCGTTTTTCCAGCTAGATAAACCGAAGGCGACCAATCAGTAAGAAATCATCTTCGTTGTGCATAAAAAACACATTCAAGTAATGTTGTGAGCTATTGTTCCCATATTACGGATGTTAGATGGAGCAAACATAAAGAAGAAGGCGAGTATCACTACAAGTTCTTGCATTTGCTTAAATGCGTCAGGATAAGCTGAGAACATTTATGCACGCCTAAATAATGGGCTCAGCAGAAAAAAACATTTAATGCCGACGATTATCGCTGATATCCGAGTTGCAACATGCATCAGCATAAATTAACAACAGACTGCTCTCTAAAGAAAATCAATTTTGTTACAAAATATTCCTAGAGTATTGGTACATTAATTGCCCTTACTATTATGTACTTGGCAGACTGATATTTACAGAAAATCAAACGTTTAAATAATCTGGTAATGATATAGTCCTATAGTATTGATACAATAATTGCATCATCATCATCATCATCATCATCATCATCATCATCATCATCATCATCATCATCATCATCATCATCATCATCATTTATCGTCGTCGTTGTCGTCATCACCGTCGTCACCGTCGTCACCGTTATCATCATCGTCGTCATCATTAAAGTGCAAGTAATGGGTAAAATATGAATTTTCGGGATCTTATAGAACGCGATTTTCTGATCAATAATTTGCTGTTCTTTTTTCGATCCGACGCGTAGTAAACAAGAAATAAGCAAAAACAAACAACAGATTCCGGAACTTCCCGACCACACACCGAAGATGAACGAAGGCGCTGTGACGTCATATGTCACCAGAAGATCTATGGTACCACGGACGCCGTTTCTATTCGCGAAACTAGCAGTCGTACTAATTTATCGCTATTTACAGAAACTCATCAGCGTTTTTGTATCCATGGTTTCTTGAGAATCTGTAAGTATACTCATCCTTACATTTCCCATATGAAAGTCGAATTAGAATTCATTAGTTATGTTTCCGTACTGATTTTGAAAACAGAATTTGCACTTGCCCGTTGACAAAATTGACATGGCCGGTAGTGATCAGTGTGGGGCGGCTCAAGTTTTATAAGGCTGTTTCACAGATAACATATAGATTTGTCTCGTCAGGCTGCATTATGTAGATGTATGCTAGCCTGACAGTAGCTTACACTTGTCCTAAACAATCCTTGGACGATGCCCAGTGCTCAGTGAGTCAGTTCTGGCCTACTGTCAAATTTGCTTCATATAACTTTACCCTTATGTCTTCCAGTCTGTATCATCATTGTGCGAATATGTGAGTACCAGTACTGCAATAATTCGCATCTAGGGCCTCAAACGAAGCATGTCATTTCGTTTGGATGACCAAGGACGCCAGCTGGACTGCATCATCACCGATAGGCACACGAGTATCAATAAGTACATCCGTGATGACCAATGAACCAGGTGCACTTGCTGAAATGTATGACTACCCTGACAAGGAGGAGGCTGAGAGGCAGCATATGGAGAGGTTTCTTCTTTAGATGAGTCATGTAGTAAGGTATCTAAAGGTGATGATGAATGATGGTGGTGGTAGTGATGGGGTAGGGGAGGGGTGGTGATGGAGTTGATGGTGGTGGCCTAAGCATTATATTGGTGGTTGGCCGATTGATATTTGCTTGTTTACAAGTAATATCTAAGCTCTGTTTATTTTTCAGCTTTGGCTTCAGCTAAGTCAAGCTTGTAACATTTAATTTTACCTATCTGTTAACAAGTGCACAAGGACATAACTATTTCTTATCATCATACTTACAAAAAAAATGGTAAATATTGGGGTTAAAATTCACTTTGAACATCAAAGGTCATTTCAAACTGGTGGTGTAAGATGACGAACAAACATTGGAGTTTAAGATCCTATCGCCCAAATGGCACCACCGTGCATAGCACACAGTGGGATTTGAACTTGCCACATTTGGGAAACTAGACAAACACCCACCTTGCTAGACCACAGTTGTGGACCTATCATCTTAAACATCATTGGTGAGGTAACCGCCACAATATGACCTCTGATGTTGAAAGTGATGTTAAACAACAATATTAACCATTTTTATTTTCAAATCATCCAGCATGTGTATGGCTTTATGACTTAATTTGAATGTTAAATGGGTCTAAGGTAAGCTAAGCTGTGGTGAAACTCAAACACTGTTATATGATTCCTCTTTGTGGCTTGCTGAGAATTAATTTTGTAAATATATATGTTGGACTGGTGTATATATTTTGCCATTTCTATTATCACAGACAAGTGAATAAGACATTGTTGGTATTTGTGAGCAGAATTGCATAAGCATTATTTGTATAATGTGCCCGCGAAATTTAATCATGATGATTGATGTGCAATGGCACAGGATATATAAAATAGCCTGCAAAAATTATTAAACGACTGTTAACATACTGTTATTTGAGTGATAAAATATCTTTTGTACGAGATACAGGAACAAGATGCCCTGCAGGTATGTCATGATTTTGGAATTGATGCTTCCTATCATTTTATGCATATGGTATAATAAATTAGGTGGACTGGCCTTAACTGAATTTTGTTGCTGGTTGTCATCAGCGGCGTGTAGTATCATCATAGCTTAATGTAAATAACAGAATAAGACACATAATGCTTTTTTGTCCCTTTATTATTGTAATGCTGGCAGTTTGAAACCAACATAAACTGATTCACCCTTGGGAAATCATCTCTAATTTTAAGTACAGCACAAGCTGGCAGTGGCACTCTATGATGTCTGCCTAGATTACCCCATCACCACTGTACCAACTGCCGATATGCAGTGAATCGGAATAACCTGCAATAAAAAGAGTACATGAATATTTTTCATCAGTTATCATCTGAACCAGACCATTTTTAAGTATATTCACTCATGCTGAGTAGTAACTTTCTTCTTGTACCTCTGGATATAAGCACTATATGCTATTTCTAGTGTCGAGGGACGCAGGAACCCTGAGACAAATCCTGGGTGTGCTGTAATACAGGACGCACCCATAGATTTTACTTTCTCGAGAACTTGTGGAATTTCCTGGCAGCATTTACTCTCTGCTACTGTAATCATTGGCCCACATGAGCACCTAGTACAGAACATAATTACAATGAATAACTAGCTTTTTAGCAAACAAAAAATTGACATAAAACATGAATAAGAAGATGACTTGAAGCAAGACTTAAGGACAACTGTAAAGTAAAGAGAAAAATATCTGCAAAGATTGCTTGGACTGAAATGTGCCAATACCAAGTGCTGTTACCCAGTCGGCTCAAGTCCTCTTCTTTTTGAGGAGAATTTGCAGGCCTTGTCTTAGCTGGAGGTTCAAATCTGCATGTCTGTATGCCCCCCTTAGGTTCCTAGTTCCTCTTCTTGGTGAGATAAACACTCACTGCTGTAATCCAGCTCATCGCTTCCGGAGTTGTCTGTATATGAGGAAGATGAGGACATTTTGCTCCCTTGACATATAATAAAAGCAAAGTATAATGGCAGTTATGCACTGTACTAGGTGTAAGTAATAAATATAGAACTAATAAGGACAAGATAAAGTATGTATTATTGAGGTTGGTACCCCAGGTAATTCAAAGAACTAGTGTAAGGCCTTGAACTCTTTAAAGGCCTATGATATATGTAGTCATAAACATGTCACTGAACTTGGATCCTGTACAATTCACTGGAGAGGTATATTCAATTGTAACAGCTTATCCCTGATAGGTCTCGGTTCCCAAAACCAGTGCCAATATTCAAAATAAAATTGATATTTTCTGTTGTCAAGGAGAATATAAATTATTGAAATTTTATTCAATTTATAGCAAAAACGAAATATCGAGTGAAATCCCCATTTAATGTAGTATCAGTTTTCATTTGCGATTAAATCAAATAAAAGCACAAGAAAAGATATTCTCCGTAACAGGACAGGCAAATGGTGAATCAATCATTGATAACCATTAAACGGGCCTGAAATCGAAGTGCAGACCTCTGTTCCAGTACTGCCTGTATTATCGCTCGGTCCCCTTTGGTTGACGTTTTCACCCAACATAATAGAAGTTTATCACAATTTAATGTATTCTAGGCGAACAAGTACTCCATGCCACATTAAATGATGTGATTCGTTGCGGCGGTATATGATGTACATGATGACGGTATAAAATACGATTATGCTCACACCTACCACAGTTCCCATGTAAACAAACGAGGAAATGACTGCGCTATCCGGCTGGACGGTGACATATGACGTCACAAACTCAGGAGCCAATGGCCGTCGTTTTTTGCGCATATGCCAAAACGGTCCGAAAAATCGATGGAAATATTGAAAAAAAAACACAGAACGACATCTATGGACGAAAATATTGTCGGAAACGTCTTTCACAGGCTGAAATACACCTTATTCAACTTTGATTAGGGATTCGAAAATAGACGTTACTTAAGGCGACCAATCAGTAAGAAATCATCTTCGTTGTGCATAAAAAACACATTCAAGTAATGTTGTGAGCTATTGTTCCCATATTACGGATGTTAGATGGAGCAAACATAAAGAAGAAGGCGAGTATCACTACAAGTTCTTGCATTTGCTTAAATGCGTCAGGATAAGCTGAGAACATTTATGCACGCCTAAATAATGGGCTCAGCAGAAAAAAACATTTAATGCCGACGATTATCGCTGATATCCGAGTTGCAACATGCATCAGCATAAATTAACAACAGACTGCTCTCTAAAGAAAATCAATTTTGTTACAAAATATTCCTAGAGTATTGGTACATTAATTGCCCTTACTATTATGTACTTGGCAGACTGATATTTACAGAAAATCAAACGTTTAAATAATCTGGTAATGATATAGTCCTATAGTATTGATACAATAATTGCATCATCATCATCATCATCATCATCATCATCATCATCATCATCATCATCATCATCATTTATCGTCGTCGTTGTCGTCATCACCGTCGTCACCGTCGTCACCGTTATCATCATCGTCGTCATCATTAACATCACCATCATCATTCTCACAATCCTTGAACCAGCACCATCAGCTTCTGCTCCATTGGATGTTAATTCTATATGCATGCTAATTTTAATTGGATAGATCAAAGACATTAGTTGCCTTACCGGACAAAATTCATGTTTACACTGACGAGAAATTATGTCCTTTGAAGTTGCAAATAATGGCAATTATTATTGCATGGCATAACAGAATTATCTTCCGGTGATAGAATTTAACGCATATTATTTGTACGTGTTTTCCCAAAACGGCAATAAATTTTACCTTCTCCCAGATATGTTAGTATGCCGACTGACGCATACACTAAGGTATCTTGGTGACTGTCTGCTGTATTTGGTCATACATAACATGTTCCTGAACATAAAATAGCAAAACTTTGTGTACGTCAAGCAGAAGACCTAATTGAATCGCCATTCATACTGCTTCGCCTGATATATGTGAATGTCGGACAAAGCTTTGCTGCGCAACTCGCTAAACAGAAATGCAAACGATATGGAAAACATCAACCAGGCCTTGGCGGGCATTCTACGAGAATGTGCTAGGAATGTGGCAAGCGTTTTTTTCTGAAAACAAAACCAGGACATCTACTTGTGATATTACATTTTATGAGGAAGTTCCTGCGTCGATAATATAGAATTAACTTGATTATGGTGACCATCGAAACAAGTGTATCAATGTCTTCCAGATATTTCGTTGGTTTCTTATAGTGTTATGAATCATTTGCTACAATGCATATGCAGCCGTGTAAGACCACAGACTATCATGGCATAATGCTCACTATGTACAGCTTCGTGGATAGAAATGGCGCGATGGATCTCTTAGGACTCGTGCATCACGCTGTCGCCCATATGTAGTCATGAGTCTCGATTACGTCAAACAAACGCGACCGGCAAATGAACTGGGTCATTTGAATATATATCACTTCGCTACGCAAATACATTGCTCCATATGTCAGAACGGCCCCATCCCTACCCCCCGGTACGAGTGGGGTAAATTAGCTACAACTCGATAAGAACCGAAAGTAAATCTTAATAGGCTTCACATTGTGTATTATATTCCAATCAGTTCAGAGCCTGGCACAGCTCAACATTTAGGTGTGTGTCTGTTGTAACCGAGGACCGTACCCTTAACAGCGGGCTGTACTCGTCCAATATTTCTAAGGATATGTAACCGTCAATTAAACATTTTCCCAAATGCCGCAGTTCCAATTAAGACTAGCTATTAAGGACATTTATACGGTTGCCATTATGGAAATAGATCTTTATACCAATTAACTTTCACCAAACCTAAATTTCGTTTCAAATTAGATGCCCCTATATCATGTACATTTCCTTATGGATGATAACTAGACTTCAATAACATTGCTGCACACGACCACAGCTTACTACAAAGCCATCAAAGACCAATCATGTCTGACAACGCAGCAGACATGAATAGTTTTAAATGAATCTTATTGGCATAAGTATGGCCATTCCAATGCGGCCCTACTAAGTTACATCAAACCCCACAATATATTTAGACGCTGTGTATATTCAACGACCATTGGTAAGAGTTATGTAAACACATTCGTTCATCCCGCAGAAACAGATTGTCTACAGATGTGACCGACATTCATTAAACATTTCCTGTGTGTATTCCTATCAGGTGATTGAGAACGCGCCAATGTATTAAGGGGGCAGCAAATGAAATGTCTGGCTCGGCTGTCTGCAGTTAATCGACCGCTAAATACTGCCAGTCATACTGCGCGTTACACGGGATAACCATTGCTCATTGGACCCTTGATGGCAGCAAATGAGTGTTCAGAATACAATGTTAACCTAGTAGCCTAGAACAAAGCATAAAGGTTTCTTTCTAACTCCTGTTAATAGAAATAAAAGCCAACAACAGAGTTCTATGAAAGTAAAGATTTGTACACGATTGCTTAAGCTTATGTCTTAGGATTTTACAGAGTTAGGCAATTAAATGAACGTTGACGGTAAATCAAACAGTTCATGCCATCGATGATTTTCAGAATTTAGGTTCTTCCCGTTCCGAGCCACCAATGTGACATCCTGCTAACGTGGCTGAGACATTATGATCGGGTTGAGCTGGGAAGTCCATTCTACAGGACCAATAGTGAGACACAGAGACACCAGTGTTGTCAGAACTGCTACTAATCACATTGGGTATGCTTTACAATCACAAACCATTTCATGATTTGGTCGGATGTCAATAGCATCATTCCATGGAAAGTGAAGAGGCAATAAGATAATCCAGTATGCTGTGAGTAAAGAGCCTTCATTTGAAGATCATTCAACCGAAAGCAATAAATATACCGCCATCAATCTGCCGACATCGGTGTTTTCCATGTAAAAGCAATAAGTCAAACCACAACCTTGGGTGGTTTCAGGAGTTCTATTTGCAATACTTACGCTGGTATATGAACCTTTATTGTCATCAACCATAATTTGATTCAATTGAATTTAAATACCTAATGTATAGAATGAAACAAATAGACATGAAGTACAGTGCTCTATCAATATATTGGATTTGTTCGTCACCGTCTCCTCCAAATATGCATGTATAAAAGTGAGACAACTCTGACCATTAATCATCACCATTGATTCCGGTCAAAAAGATGTGACATTGGCATCATTGTCTTTCACTCGTCCTTGGATAGCGAAAATATAATATTCCAAGCAAGAATAGGCAAACCAAATGATTCAGCAATAGATGCAACTAGAAAGCTCATTATACTGACAACCTCGATAGAACATGACGTAATGAATTACAACTGTAGCGTATTCAGCTATCTATAGTATTCTTGTGAATCCGACTTTGCATGCGGAATGTAATTAAAATTAGCACATGCACTTGGTTGAGTGTCCCTGTGTTGTCTTAGTGTGGAGCGACATCGAGTAACTTAATTTATGCATCCAGATACGTACATATTAAGCATATTAGAGTATTGTTGTCTCCTGAGATGACTGCATATAGTCAGACTTCAGTGTGCACAATAAGCAATCATTTTAAGTGAAAATAATCAAGAATTTCGTTCGGGAAACTATCCACAGACAGCGTACAATAAACCGACATTAACCCTGACGGTGCCTTAGACAGTAAACTTATCATTAGAGTTTTCATGTGGTTGACTGTCCTGTTGCTTGTTTTCTTATCAAACGAGTGACGCAATAAATCAGACAGGATACACAACTCGCTGCTACCGTTATCGATAACGAGACAATGGTGGACAAGAACCAATCCGCATGAGACAGCGAATCTACCAGAGGAAACAGTCATTCATTTACTTACGATAAGGTCTTATCTGATAATTCGTGGAGAAATAAAGATGAACATGCCACCTTTCCCATTTAAACGTTGGCCAAAAAGATACCACGCATTCAAGGTCTCTAAAAGTTGTGTATGGCAAGTGATAATGCTTACTTCGTTGTCTTAGCCTACTGGTCTGTTCAATACAATGGCTAGATAAGCGGCAGTAGTGACTGGCAACATTGAACTTTTCCTCAATGCACCACAGGGGGCGCTGAAGATCACATCTCCAGAAAATAACATCGGTACCCAAACAAGCCCATCTTATGTGGGCTAACTACGCCAAGTCACATCTCACACATGAATGCGATTGATTTCTTTCAATTGCTGTACGGGGTTGCAGTTATGAGTGACGTGATGTAGAATATACGTAGATATACATCACATAAGCCAATACACTCTCACACACGAACCATAACGGAACTCACGTATTTTATTAACGAGTGGTACACACTGTCATACGATAACCCAAATGGTTGTTTGAAGCACAAAAATCAGGCACCGACGCTGGAAATGCTACTGAATAGCACAAACGTGGCCAATAAAACATTACCCGTGACGATGTGGTGAATATCAACAGAGTGGATGAGACCAACCTCAGCAGTGTGGACGTGGTCAACATCAGCAGAGTGGATGTGATCAACATAAGAAGTGCCTACTGAAACAAAAGTTGGGAGGTTAATGATGATCTACGTAACCAGAGCTCTTAGTACGAGAGTATTATTGTGATTGAACCATATACTGACGCAATGTATAATGTATTTTTGCATTCTTGGGCACTTGAATGCTGCGGCGTATATTTCGATCCTTCAGTTGAGCGCAAACTCTGAGCAAATAATTTTGCACAGCATATATTTTCTCTTTGTAAATGTAGGGTGGGGGTGGGGCGTTGATGGTGACTGAGTTGAAATCGTTATCTGACAAAAACCAAGTCAAAATGTATCTGACTATACCTAATATGCGAATAAAGTTGACTGCCGCTTATGATCACCATGGTATGTGACAACGCGTTTATAGAGCAGGTTCCCCAAAAAGCAGCAATCAAAAGAGTTATTATGAATGGAGAAGAAACACCACAGGGACTGCAAATGGCGCGTCGTTGCCATTCGTCACGACGTTTAAACTATCAGTTTTGGCGATGTTATCAATATACATTGTAACATCATAGGCAATAATATTGCAAAGCTCGCCTTTATAGACATGCAGCTCAGAGAGAGTCAAAGAACGCACAATGAAGTCGTGAAATGTACAATGAAGTCGTGCAATGTACAATAAAGTCGTGAAATGTACAATGAAGCCGTGAAATGTACAATGAAGTCGTGCAATGTACAATGAAGTCGTGAGATGTACAATGAAGTCGTGTAATGTATATTGAAAACATGTTACGAGCAACAGAGACATGCAACATAAAAAAGGGATATGCAACATGCAGTCTTGCATAAATCACAGTGAATAGCATCTTCGCTTGTGATAAACAGTCTTCTTATAAACCTCTTCCTGCGAATGGTTAAATATACTAATAAGGAAATTGACATAGAACAACATGTTATGTCTACAGCTGGCGAATAATCGCCTCGAGCGTTGCGCTGGTGTCTATCATGTTCATAGTGATAACGTTCCAAAATTAAATTAAATGATTGAGCTTGTAAATGGTTGGTATAATACTTAATATTACTTCGACATTTCTTGTTAATGGCCCGATAAGTTGAACAGGCATTGAAAGTTACTTTAATGCATTGTGGTAGCCTTGCACGTTATTAACATTACAACGTGCATGGCGGATGGGCTGTGCATTCGCCAACATGTATGCTATGCCCAACACACCAAGCACCTTACTATCAATATATAGAATTTCGGGCATTATCCACGAAGAAGCAACAACTTGCGACTAAGATAAATAGTATAACCGTGCTCGAGCGTCATCATCATCATAATCATCATCATCATCATCATCATCATCAATGGCATCATCATCATCATCATCATCATCATCATCATCATCATCACCACCGTAACCATCGTCGACAACAACAACATTTTCATCACCATTATCAGCCTTATCGTCAACATCACGAAGATCAACATAATCAACATCATCATCATCATCACTTACAACAGCAGCATCATTATCATCATCAAGTGACAGACGACATAGCCAAGCTTAAAGCTTGAAATATAAACACGTGTAGGAAAGCTCATGCACGCGATAACAGGTGATGCTGAATTCAATATTAGTATTCTGAAATCATTCTACAAAGTAGCGTTGTGTGCTTTAAACACGCAAACATAAATAAACCAAGCCTTTAAGGATCAGAATAAATATCATAAAAGCGCGCGACGACGACTTGGGGTGGATGCCATATATCCCCATATCGGTGCAAACTGCATCAGATAAGCAGAGAATTTTTCGACAAAACTACAGAAGCAGTCGATGTTCCGTGGTTAAATCATACTCTAGTCCAGTGGGATAATCCAGCCAGACATCTTCAAACGATAACAAGTCATTAGGCCCCAAGAAAGCAGTTACTTGGCAACTCTGTGTAATCGGAAGGACACTGCGTAAATCAACCGGATCATAACAATATCCGCAGTACATAATCTATTTAGGCCTTCGTTGCACAATATTTCTTGGATAGTGCTTCTGAAAATAATCAATCGCAATTGTGTTTCCAGATATATCCAACTTTGAACCGTACGCGGTCTACCCAGTGCTCTGTTTCTATCTACGACTTATATTATTCCCTACTCTGTTTTACTTACTGCACATTAAACCTCATACAGCGTATGATCTGCATACCATGACCGCTTCCCGTCATCCATAAAGCATTACCTGCCAAGCAACGCCAGGCACCGATCACCAAATTCGTTGTTGCTAAGTCTACATTTATGAGTATTAGCAATAACACGTTAACAGCATCCCAGTCGAAATCCTTGTGTAACTCTATACTGCGATGATGTGTCGCACCATTGTAGTGCTAATGGTAATATTGGTGTTGAACGGCACTTTTTACAACGATGTGATATCGCAAAGGTGTTGGATGAGGATGATTGAGATGCTTGGACAGCTCCCCTTTAGTAAAAGCGCCCACTTGGCACAAATAGGGCTGCGGAACCCACGCCGCTGTGACGAAGGTCCAGCAAGGTAATATTGAGCTACCGGGTCGGGTGCATCCCCTTTCAGAGATGGGACCGCCTTTTAATGTGATCATCCGACTCACGAGGAACCAGTCAGGTTTTCACACTTTGGTATCGAACCCACAACCTGTGTGTCAAAAGGGTACGCCACGGGAACCGGCTGTGTCGTGCCACGGTGGTAAGATAGCAACAAACGTCCGTACATAAAACAGAATGTGGTTAGCAACTGCAGCAAACATCCATCCAGTGAGGCGTAATATGCTTAGCTTACACATTTGGCTTACGATCTTGCCTATAATGTGGAGCTATTCCTAAAAGACGTATTCGATGGAATTACTTTCTGAACTGCCTAATCTATGTTAACTGTTAACCACGAGCAAGCGCCTACTATGTGAGTTATCGTGCATCATATATGGGATGTCATGACTATATATGGATTTACTCTTGGTGATAGCGAATCTCATGGGAAGTAATTTGTCTCCATTATCTTGTATTTCCATTAACATCCGCACTATTAGGCTCCCCATCTCTCTACATTATTACACATGTTGAGAATCAAATTACTTTCGTTATTTCAGTAATAGAGATACCGAATGACTAATTATGTGTACATAGATCTAATCATGAAGCTTACCGTGTGTAAACTACATCGCAACATCGAGTGCTTTTGTGTGTTAATGGATACCATTATCTCCCTCGATTTGCACCATTGATGAATTGGGATATTGGGGCACTATGGGTCTTCAAATAGTTGTGTGTGACTGATTGAGGTGAATATCTGGAATAAATGCAGAGAAGTCGGTTCCTTCACACTATACAACCCCTGCTACTTTCCGATGCTGTTATACTGACCGAGATAGCCACGCATTCCTCGATGGAGTAAAGCATAGAGAAGAAGATACATTGTTCTTGACACTTTCATATAATTTAATGCATCAGGGTAACTTGTAAACATCAATAACTATGTAAGAAAAGCAAAGAGACGTGTTCAGCAGACATTCGAATACTGTCCACACGTTGGGTGACTGTGTAATGACATTGTTTCTTTGTCATTGCAAATTCGTGTTTATCATTACTTTTTATTCCGATTAAACAGTTACCATTAACATCGGAATGTCACCTATTGCGGAAGGTTCTAGGAGACGCTAGCAGCCGACCGTGTGTGCATTAGGCTAATCCGCAGCCTTACAGGTTCAATCGACCAGCGCGTGTGTTTTTATATTCTAATCCCATTATTGCTGGCATCTAAATGGCAGCCTATACTGTTTAGTACTTTACTCCCGTGGACTGATATATGTGCGCAGATCAATCTAAACAAATGGTCCTTACTTTATTCACGGCGTCTACTCTATGGCTTAGATAGGATATGGATTTATTATTGTGGTTTTAGAAGCATTTCAATGTTGCAGATCAATTTTGTAGAAGTAGCGTGTCATGTTTCCACCGTTATATAACTCAACATGATGTGCATTTATACAATAACTGCAGCTGCTGATGTTCACTTGGCGTGTGCTTTACAATAACAAACCACTCCAAGCCTTAGCTGGGTGTAAATAGTATAGAGTACTGTCAGGACGACATGTGTTCCGGCTTTAGTCATTCGCCATTATTGAGCATAGCGCCTCCGTTTGGAGGCCATTCCATTCTTCGGATTCATTATCTGCTATTCATCATCATCATCATCATCATCATCATCATCATCATCATCATCATAATTATTGTCATGATCGTCATCAACATAGTCGGTTGGTTCCCGAAAACTGATCTGCCAGCTCTTTACAGAGTAAAACCGCATTAAACGCAATCGCTGTGATCCATTAAATAAAGAAGAGAGCGCATTAAATCGTGGTTCTTAAGAGCTTGATATTTTGTTGCAATATCTCATCGCTTTATAGCCGAATCGGCGGTAAATCGGGGCGCGTTAATACCAGGATTTCACCATATACAGCGCAGTGGCTCAGTGCCACCGAGGCACCCTCTCCTGGTTCTAATGCGTAATCTATGTCTTTTCTCCGGGACATTATGCATTGTGTTAAGTATTTCTGGTGGTCAATAACGTCTTGTCCACATTAGAGCATTCGTCGTTCAATGATGGAATCCGGAATAAAGCGTGACCTTTATTCTACCATCACAACGAAGCTTGATTGAAGTAACCATACTTTATGTTGCCCGCATATCACATGTTATAGCATTTAACCTGAATAGCTGTAAGCTTGGTTGGTTTCAGGAGTTCTACATAATGCTGACGGAGATGACAAGATTTAGTGGTTGATCCTATTGAAGACACTGATTTGGGATTACCCTTCAACATCGCACACTTACTTGTCTTATCGCTCAGCGTTAATTTTAGGATGTTTTAGCCATCCATTACAGTATACCATAAATATAATTAATTAATTGGGAAAGTGCGATTGTCCAGTTGTGTAAGATGACCGTCCTGTTTCTGCTCCCTCACCGATCCTCTCAAGAGCGAACCCTTGTTTCTCAAACTAATTACATAAAAGAGCGGTAGAAAGATTGAATGTAGCAAGAGTTTTTCAGAAGAAAATTAACTAGGTCGCTTTAGTCTATAACCTGTGATAGCATTCAGCAAAGTCATGTGCTCACCCGTCCCATCTAATTCAATTTGTCCAATCTACTATAGGTACTCCCGCTCGGTCACGATATCAGTCTTATTGATGTCGGATGCTGGTTGTCTTATGTCTGACGCTTATGTAACAACACCTTATCGTGATACAACATAATCACAGGATCCTAGCATTAGACAGAGTAACCCACAGAGCGACTAGATGGCTCTTATAATGTCAATGACCATCACCTGTCGCACCTGGTGCATGTAACTGTCGTACATCAACCAACACAGAGGCACTTGTAAGATGTATAGGAAAACGGCAGAATATCCTATATTATCGCGGCTACCGGTGAGTGCTTGCTGTATTGCATATAACAAGCAAATAAACGCTGTGTGATTGCGAGGGTATCGGTATTCTCGACGACATTAACATGAAGTTGAATCAACGAGGTACTTGTTAACGTAGTAGCACACTCTTTAAAATCAGCTGCATTCGGAAATGCCTCATTATGACCCGAATATGACTCGGGATCGTTTGTGCGTGTTGCCTTTAGCCTTGGTGGAATGTTGTCTCAAATGTTATGCAAGACAGCAGAATTCTCTTCATGTGCGAGAGCCTTATTGTTATGAGAGCGATCGACAGCAATAAAGGGAAAGTAGCATGCCATCACCTCTTGCTAGGCATAGGAAAAGGGCACAATGTTATCGTAATTAGGCATGATTACATACCTAATGGCTGTAACAACCAGATAATGACACAAATCCTCACAACGCTTGGTCAGATAGTATAGACAAATGACACCAATAAGAGTGGTGATGTTGCCTTGGGGTATGAGCAGAATCTGTAAAATGACAATGAGACCCAGGTGACGGTGAGGTCAGCATTTATTGTCTGAGGGTAGATCTGTGGACCTGTAATCGTCACTTGACACGAGCAGATAGAAGATTGGAATGAAGTCCAGGCGTATGATGCAACATGGGGAAAGTGTAGTATGGGTGCGTTAATTGTCCACATAGCAAAGGTTATATATATAAATTGTGTACGTGTATGCATCACATATGCATAGAGACGAGATCACTGAAAAGTATCATGTACCGCCGTGACTTAAATTGATCATTGTTTATCAGATCTACGCAATACCGATAAATCATTTTGGTGAATAATCAACAATTAATTTTCGGGAAGCGTTGAATCCCTGAACTGCGCTTGTTCGGGTCAAATAATTACGTTCCCATTATTACTTCCTCGACAGAGTATACAAAGGATAGTTAACAACTAAATCATGTTAAGCGCATTGGTTATATAATAACGACGAACAATATTAACTTAACTAATGATTGTAACCAGCATAATTATTGTAAACACCTACGATGCCTTCACGTAACTAGTGATTGCAATCAGCATGATTCTTTAAAGCCACTACGGTGCCTTCACTTAACTAGTGATCGTAATAAGCATACGTCTTGTAAGCTCATACGGTCCCTTAAATTAACTAGTGATTGAAATTAGCATTATTCCTGTAAGTCCCCACGGTGCCTTCGCTTAAACAAGTGGTTATAATCATCTTAATTTGAGCATGATACATTGTAATGTTAATGCTATACTTTGTGTCCCCTTTCATCTCTCCGAAATCCAAGACATTGCAGCTGCAGAAAAGGAAAACCAAAGTCATGATTAGTAAAGGTTATGTGGAATAATAACTATAATCATCAAATTGCACCCGATGCCCGTGCTTATAGCAGCTCATTATCTGGGTCTCTTACCAGCTGCGCCATCGCTAAGCTCGTAATCATTTCCCTCCTGCCCTCATCTTCGCTCTTTTTTTTCCATATCCATTGGGTATTGTCTGTCACATCGATTGAGTAGGATACGTGAACTAATCCGGCCCAGCATTATCTGGTTTGTATTTCAACAGGGTACATATTCACTCCTGAATACCACTGTATTGAGGCATTTACCTATGCCTGACACATACACACACACACACACACATACTGTCTCTCTCTCTCTCTCTCTCTCTCTCTCTCTCTCTCTCTCTCTCTCTCTCTCTCCCTCTACTTCTCACTCTCTCTTTCGTTGCTTCTCTCTCTCTTTGTCTCTCTCTCCCCTGCATCCCCCCCTCTCTCTCTATTCCTTTATGGTATCAGAGGCGGCAATAGCAATAGACATATGGGATAGCTAGATTGATCATCGGTGGATCAACGTTGTAGAGGGTGGTAATTCTATAAGAATCTTAATGTCTCCATCGGATAAACATATCAGATATGAGCGTAAAACAGTATAGCTGTGAACAATCGAATGGATAAAACGGTGTTTTGAACATAGCTGTCTGTCTGACGCCTTGATCATATTTATTTAGCGAAATACGAGCTCTCATTGTAATCACAAATATGCAATTCATCAAATGTTACTCGAATTCTTAGAATATCTTTATGACGTAGGAATTATTTTAATATTTCTCGTGAACGTATCCGTGTGAGATATATGTCTTGTGTGTATTTACATAAAAAGGGGAACCTTTAAACCATATACAATTCATCTTTTTGCGATGTTGATGCTGTTAATAAATGATCCGTCAGTCGCCTTGATCAATCAACACATATTCTCTAATAAAACATGTTAGAGATGCAGTTTATTCATTTGTGTTGAGTTTGGATATTAAACTTAGCGCCACAATAATTCCTTCGTGCATAAGGAGCTTTAACTCTCAATGTGGGTTCTACAAAGCCGTATTACTTTATTAACATAATACTTTCTTTGCGCAAGTTAAGCGTTATGATTTGATTGCAGCCATAATGCAAAAAACGACCCTTATAACAACTGTATATAACGTGTAATCATGGGTAAATACGTAACATTTCGACAGAAAAGAATGTGGTTATATTTAATTTGCTACAGCATTTTGCAGTTACAATTTAGCATTCCCTGTTTGGCACAAGAATCTGTGAATATCAATTCTACCATAATTGTACAATCCGTGCTCAGTCACGGAATCACAGTCATCATGGTGTATAACGTATTTCTTTGATTGGTCTACCTGATTTCACGGCATAAGAATTATATTTCTGGGATTAAAAATCATTCAATTTGTTCTCCGTGAAATAAGTCTTCATGAGAATTAGACATACGCGCGGTTTAAATCCCCTAGTATTGTACATCTCCCCGTGGTTGCGATCTCCCGTGGTCTCGCCGTCGCTATTCAGTGAGACATCCATCGCTTACATCAAGGCACATATAATGCATTTCTGAAATACTTTCCTTCTATATCTCCTCAGAGCAAAATTCACTGCTGCTTCCTGTTCTTGCTGAAAAGCCAGCCTATTGAAAAAGTAGTAGTAGGTACCATTTAGGCAAAGTTACATTCTGTTTGACGGTGCCTTTGACAAACAAATGCTATAAGAGCGCGCGATTAAGTGTTGGGAAAGCTTATTGTCTCAAGGGGAGTTCGGCATAAAAGTAAGTATGGGGATGGGGGGGGGGGGGGGGGTAGGGGAGTGTATTATGTTTGAACCCCGAATCCCCCAAGTGCACTATATAACACTGATGAAGAAGGTCTTACGAGGAATAGCGAGTGTTATCGGCATCAAGCTTCCTCTGCAATCCAAAAAAGAAGAGGTAGACCACAGAGAGAGATATAAACCTCTAGATGGTGCCTCTGTGACTTATATATGTTAAGCAACAGCAATGCGATAAACTTTTACTATTTAAACAACATCCCTCATTTTCAAAAGGCTTATCTATTTGTATTCTCCCAACATCGGTTGTTTCACTGGTTTCAACTCAAACCTACAAATTGTGTTAATTGGTGATATTTTTGCACCAAAACAGGATACAGCGAAGCCATCAGGAAGTGCAAAAACTGGCATGCTGATATTCAATCAACGCATGTTGAACGTCTTCAACATATGTCAGTCTAAATACCACATTGATTATGCCACAGTTAACTGTCGCTGGTGTTTGCGAAACCCATTAGTTCAGGAGGCATCATTATTATACTGTGAGGCAGGCTAAACTGCTAGACAATGCGGCAAGCGATATATTCTGAAGGTGATAAGAAGATGATTGCTGTTATCCCGTCAACAAATAGAACTTCTGTTCTTAATGTTGCATTTCATAGAGTTACTGCATTGATAATTGCACTACATTGTTGAATACGGTGACCATCTACAAAAGGAGTATCAATCCTTTATGACATGTAAGTATATTTATATACATCAAAAGTTTAGATATGACATCGAATCGACTCCTTTAGGAACTCTGTGCGTCTGAAATTTGTTAACGATTAACGCAAGCAGCGCCCAATCTATTCAGCAATATTGCCACATTCCGGATGTGTGGCTGTCACGGATGATAATATGTTATAATATTACACTAGCAGTGATGGTAAATGGTGACAATAATGTGTATGCAGTTGTGATATTGTGACAATAACACACGTGCAGTATTGACAGTCCGCGATAATCAAGGGTTTTTTTTAGACAAACATGCACGTTATATCGTGACAAAAATGCACATACAATATTAATTACAGATCATAGAGATATTTAATATAGGTAAGAAGTTGTTTTTCAGCAATCATTATTGATGATAATGTCACATAAACCCATATAGAGCGTTATAATCACAGGCATTCGGATGGGAAACGTATTAGCTGCAGGTGGTTCCGACAATTAGTGCTGACGCTGGCAAAATGCGTTCATAATGGTCTTATGTGATATCAACAACACATTGGAATGGTGTTTTCAACACCAACTGTATAGAAAGGTTTATCGTGCTTACGTCTGAGATTTGTGAGTATCTGTCAGATAGAGAGCTGCAATTAATGCATAAAACTTTGGACTAAGATAGGGAAAACGTTCGATCATGCGGACGAGTAAGGAAGCATACGGAATCGATTTAGCCACACATATTACAACAACGATCAGCGTCTGTTCAATTTCCATACGTAATACAACCCATATGTTGGCATCGTATATTTGTAAACGGTCTCAAAATAATCTTTATAGGTGATGAACAATATTTGGTATGTAAAAAGAACACCCACTTTGTTGAGCTTGTGACCCCTTTCACAAATGAATGAGACATCGGATCATCAAAACTCTGTGTTTTCATAGCAAGTACATTCGATTAGCAGATACAATAACAGTTTTAATCAGAATATGAATTGGACAACAACAATCATAGGAAATATCTCTATGATTATTGGCGAAATTAATCATTTTGCAACAGATACTAGCTACTGGATAATGCCGTAACGAGGTATTGCTGGTTAATGCGGTTCATTTATTGCTTGTGAAGCGAATGGACACACTGTAATTGGTGTTAGCGTTCTCCTCATTGCTGTAAACAATCATTCATATTACGGACAGTTATATTAGAATTTTACTTATTATGCGGTGGTATTTCTATGTCTGAGCCGTCCGGTCTCCCTCTGTATTTATAGAAGGCCATCAAAAAAGAGGGTTATCACTTAAGTCATTCATCCGTTAGCTGCGTTGTAGAAAACGACATGGCCACAACAGCTATTGCTCTTCAAATGTTATGCATTGCTGTTACTTTGGAATCCCACAGGACTCCGTATTAGGACAACTTTTAGTCATTATTTTTAAAAACGTTCTTCCCACAGCCTTAGCACATTCTAAATATATTCAATCGGCATCGAGTTCTGCAATAATCAGTGTGTGGACAGTAAACCAAAGCGTTCATGCTGTTCCAAACCACCAATGTAACATTCTGCTAACGTGGCTGGCACATTGTGATCGGGTTCAGCTGGGAGTTCCAATCTTCAGGACCAATAGTGATACACAGAGACACCAGTATTGTCAGAGCTGCTGCTAATCACACTAGAAATGCAGAACATTCACAAACCATTTCATGTTTTGGTTGGATGTGAGGACGGCATGTACTAAGGCATAAATCATTCCAGCATTATTGAGTGTTGCGACTCCGCATATAGACATATATATATAGATATAGAGATATATATATATATATATATATATATATAGAGAGATAGATAGATAGATATAGAGAGATATATAGAGAGAGATATATATATATCTATAGAGAGAGATAGGAGAGAGAGACTCTATATAGAGAGAGGAGAGAGAGAGAGGAACATCTTAGATCTAGAAAGAGAGATCTCAGAATAGATCTATCATAGATCAGAGAAATCTCTAGAAAGAGAGAGGAGAGATCTCTCTCCCCCTCTATCTATCTCACTCTATCTCTCTAGATAGAGAGGAGCTCTAGAGAGAGAGAGAGTTCTCTCTCTCTAAGATATATAGAGATCTAGAGACAGATAGAGAGAGACAGAGATAGATATATATATCTCCCTAGACATAGATCAAGAGATATAGAGAGATATCTATCTACAGACTATAGAGATATATCCCTCTATATATCTTATATATAGATATCTATCTATATATATCTATAGATATATCTATATCTCTCTATCTCTCTCTCTCTCTATATATCTCTATCTATATATATATCTATATCTCTCTCTCTATATATATCTATATATATGTATATATTCATTTTTATTTATTTTTTGCAGTGGTATGGAAAAGGTCACCGCGAGAGACCACGAGTCGAACTTATTCGGGGTTCTTCTGCACTTAATCTTTTGTTGCAAACAAACGGGGTCCCATGACTTATCGCGTTATGGGCGAATTGGCTGTGAATGGGTAGGCGTTAAAATCGGGGTTTCACTGTGTAACATTAAAGTATGCAATGTCTCACTACCACCAAGACACCATATCCTCATTCTAATCCGTGCTGTCCTTGCATTACGAAATGTGATGAGCACTTTTGATGATGAATAAAGTTTTTCCATACCATCACGTTCGTCGTTCAATGATCGAATCCAAAATATCCCGCGTCAGATATTCTGTACCATGGGTCCTCATATATCGCACCTGATTGAATTAACCATAGTTTATGCCATATATCCCATGTAATAGCATATGATCTGAAGAGCTGTGACCTTGGTTCATTCCCTGAGTTCTACATATCATACTTACGGAGAAGGCAACATTTGCCATTTGATCCTTTTATCTCTTCGTCCTCTGTTAACAGTTTTTCATAATTACCTAATGTATTGATTGAAGCAACAGAAGGCTGCAATGATGTGTATTACCTGTCTCATGGCTACGAAGGTCGCATTGTATGGCAAATAATAAATTATATGGGGAACAGAGTGGTAACAATTCGGTCGTACTGTTATAGAAATACGCCTACATAATAATGAATTAGCAATAAAGTACATGATTCAATACAAATATTGCATACGTTCTCAGCCCTCCATTAATACAATAATGTTATTAATTCGTTTAAGATGAAGTGATTCTGCATCCTGTCTCATCTGATTTTTAATAACAAATTATTGTCATTTGCTAGCACTTGTAAGGGTACAATAGAAACAGAAACATTTTTCATGGGCCATAGCTAAATCGGGTTTGTCCAATCTGGTATTAGTAATCTCACGCAGTCTCAATTTCTCAACTTTCCCGTTTGCAGTGACATACAAACATTATTGGAAATAGATGTAAATACAGACCTTTTGACCTCATGCATCAAACAGTGCTGACGCCATGAATCATTTATTGCTGACGTCATTAATGTGTGTCTGTGCATGGAAGCTTATGATATAACCGAACCACCATGCGGTATGCCTCAAATCAAAGCAAAGGCTGACCGTCTGCTCATAGGTTTAAACCTGCATTGTACAGGGAGATGAATGCCCTCCATTTACCTCATCTCTGTATTTCAGAAAGGATATTTATCTGGACAGCTATAACATACATTATTGCACTAATATTCACGGCAATCTGAGTGAGCTTAATTCTCAGTCTCATTCTAAATCACACTCCCTTCCCAATTTTCAAAGTGAGGTAGCGACAAAACCGCGTTTGATCAATAAAACAAACCTCATTTGAGATAATACAGCAACATAGTAACCAGTTCATTGATCGTGAGCTATGGTTATTATTTGCATAGGTAGCAAGGCTTGAAGTATATGTCGTTGATAAACGAGAACAATTTCCCGCACATTTCACAGATATCATCAGAAGGAAATCTGGTCAATGTGATTCAAAAGCGTCTTCACAATCTACCCGTATTCTAACACTCCCTAGCCCTTTTGTTGATTCTGCTAAAGTCGTACTACATTCGCTGCCCCAATCAACAGAGTGCAAACACAGATATGCTATATGCATACACAAATACTGGCAGAATAAATAATGTTTATATCAACAGCCTGCAGGTTTAATACCCAGCACCAATCTTGACCAGTGCTCTGAGGACCACTCAGATTTACATATGTCCAACTTATTTTGCTCACCAAACTCCTTCCCCCCCCCCCCCCACCACCTTGTGTTATGTAACCTCTCTTCCTCCATATTCATTACATCATCCATCGGTTCCCCTCTAAATTGGTTAGGTGTTTTTCAGTTGTAGTCTCTTGTGATAAGCTTAAACTTACTTCATTCCTCTTGCAAGCAATTATTTGGACCTATGTAACCTACTTCTTCATACAACCTCTCTTCACATCTATGTATAACCCTTTCATTACGATATTGTTCGCATCCTCTCAGAACATGCAGGTGTTTCGGGATGACAACTGAATGCTTAGTTTCATTTCATTTGTATATCTTATTGTCATCCACACCTTTCACAAAATAATTAAATTAGCAATACCAGAAGAATGTGATTGATGTCAATGAGATACTGTAGGTGCTGTGGTTTTATGTCAACTCTCCTTTGTGGAAAAATAAATGGTCGTCTAGATCATTTTATAAATGCGGTAAACATTGTGATTTGACTTTCTATGAGTTCTCTGTCGCGTGGGTAATTATGCGAATTTGAGTACTCATGCGCGTATTCAGCCGATGATGCCTCAATAGGATGTATGGTTGTTAAGGGGTTCTCACGCAACATTATATTTCACCGCCTTCAAAACTCGCTTTAAAATCACCGCTGATAATACGTGTACATTTTCACTCCTGTGATTTCTGAATAATGTGTGGGTCGGACGTACAGTGGTCAGTTTTAGTCAGTGTGAAAGCGCTAATTCTTTGATAGTCCGCACTCCATACCAGTTCGATACACATTAGTACATATATTCCTTTTAACCTATGTAACGTAAACGCATCTATTCTACACTCACATCATGTTGCATCATGCCTACGGGCATAATTCCGATCTTCTGGCCGCGCGTGTCAAGTCACGATGACAAGTCCACCATTTTACCAACAGACAATTGCTGGCCTTCTCGACAACACCTAGGTCTCATCGCCATCTCCGAGCCTATATCCCTCACGTTTGTCCCTCGGGAGAGTATTCCGGCAAAACCCTATTCGGTATATTGCCACATCGCCCGGAACCATCTCAGTAACACGACGCCATTGGTAGACTGGGTGTGATTGTGAGATCATGATAACATTGAGGGTATCCTGCAAATAAAACCCATGATAAGAATGCATAATTCTTGTAAGCCTCTATGGTCTCTTAAACCTGTGCTTGTAATCGGCAATAATCGTGTATGAGACGCGGTATTTATCATGCTTTCCCCGAGGCACATGTCACAATAATGGAGCTCACATTCAAGCCGAACTATATGATCGTTGCAAAACTAAGATAATAAATGGTCAAATTCTAATAGAGCTGTTGCTATTGCATTTGATATCAAGCAACTCATTTTTATGAAACCAACGATAAATGCTTTTATTTATTAATCTTCAATATTTCCGTGGTATGTTTAGGATGTGTGAAATAATGCGGGGCTGTATTCTCTGGTTTCCACGGATGCTGTTTTTATAATCATCCCAATTACGGCGACATTTTGGCATTTACTTACGCCTTACAAGCTAAATGAAATGCATTTATTGTTTCAACAATTTGCAGTGAATGTATCATTTAATGTATATGTAGAAAAACTATAACCTTCAAGAACACAGCCAGTGATCACGATGGGAACACGACGAGAAAAGGCTGGGGCCACGGCGGGAATAAGGGCATCCCAAATTCTAACGCCTTTTTTCACCTAGATTTTCTAAATTTGGGCGATTTTATGATGATGATTTGTCTCAACCTTGTTTTCTAACAATTTCTTGTAGGTCCCTAAGCCAACTGTTAATTGTGTTCTATGCATACTCTTTGCAGAAGGCAAGCACATCTGTACAATAAGACATTATCGTTATGAAATTATATCTGAATTAACGCAAGACGCTGCAATATCACAAGTGTATCGTGGTAATCAGAATTTCATTATACAAATGTCATAGCTCAATTGGGTTGCTTAAGAATCATGGAGTTAACTCAATACATCCCATCCCCACAACTACTGCTGCATCTCAAATCGATGGACGCGGCTGATTACATTAACTCAATTTGTTTGGAACTCAGTAGCCCCATTCAGTCCTGTTGCCTGGAGACATCATCTGGGTGCAACAAGGCGGATTAAGATTCGGATGCCAGCGAGTCTATAGCTTGGCTTGTACGTCTGGGCACACTGTTCTATCAAAGAGATTATTTTCTAGATTAGCACTATCAAACCAATATTTTATCGTTTAATGCCAACAACTTCGACACAAAAACATTGAAATGTGAACACCATCGTAAAATGATCAACATCAGTGCGAATAAATGCACATGGAGAATGGCCTCCATTGGAATGGTTTTTGTGTGATAAGCGGAGTGCAGACACCCGTGACACCATCGTTGGCTTCTAGCTTCCATATATTATTTGTGTTCTACACAGATAGAAAACAAGTATGCCAATGGAATTCCACATAGCCCTGTCATTATATGGGTGTGTGTATGGCGGGAGGGGTGGAGTAATTAATTTTATTATTCAACGGTACAGCGACTGGATATTTACATCATTTGGGAATATAGGTTCATGGTTGAGGCAATTGAAGTATGCTGATGTCTGACGGTGACAAAAGGTTCATTCAGTTGAATGCATTTGGCTGATTAATGATGGTTGTTTTCTCCTTTTGTTTAAGCTTTTGTCTACTATAATGAATTATATTAGAGATAATATTCAACCAACCAATGAAAGGGTTAATTCCTTACCAAGGCCATGCAGACACGCACAGTCATGTGACTGTTTTCTTCGTCCAATCCCGAGGCATAGAAACAAACGCAGCGTGACGGTGACCTTTTCGCCGGGTTCAGCAGGGCGTTCTATCGTGTCGCAGCCGGTCAATAATGAGGCATGCAGACTCCTTTCAGGGTTTACAAACTGCCACTCAGCACACATAGTATGAAATAACAAAGAACCCTCTGAATTAATGAGATGCTATAGTAAATGATTGTAAGTGATATATCATAAATGCTCGACGATTCTCAATAACTTATGTGACATTCAGACTTCTCAAGTAATTATCGGACTTGGTGTTGTAATCGGTAACGTTGTCGGTGAGCTACATGGTATAGTCTATAGAAGCGACTAAATTTAATTTGCCTGTGTGGCCGAAGATATTGGTCGCTAATGATGTGCTCCCAGACAATACAATGCGTTCTTTTTTCGGTATTTTCGTGCACTTCCTATTTTGACAGTTTATGACTTTGCTACAATAACTCGAATGTAACCCTTTCTTGTTAATGTATTACAAAATCATGGATATCTGCGACCTGAAAGCAGTCTTCGAACTTCGTTTTAAAGATTAGAGAACGGGTAAAGTAATAACTGAACATGCGCAGTTCTATCAGTCATTGCAATCGTGGTTTTCAGCTTCAGATAGAAACGGGACTTTTTAAAAAGCAAGGGTCACTGAATGGAAATGGAATGCTCCTTAAACATATTGCAAAATCGCGGTATGTGATGCAACAGCTATATTACAAAATGTGATTTCACCAGCAGCCATTAACATGACAAATGATGATGATTGGCATTACTAGGATCATGTAGTCATTCATTGGGGACATTCATTGCTCTGTTCTATCTAACATTGTGATTGATTAGCTTTACGAGTTCGAGGATTGTTATTTTTGTGTTAATGCACAGTACCGATGGACAAGCCAAGACCCGAAGTTCTTCCTATTATTTCAACATCTACGAGACATTTAACGTTGTTAAAGAAAATATCTAGCAAACAACCGACAATTTGAGATAGATTGGGTGCGAAATGGTTTCCTCATTTTTTGGTATATTTACTAGCGCCGCACACGCAGTTAATCGTCAGAATCCAGATGAACCTCATTCTCGTGTTGCTCGTCAAGTCGTCATATTCCCAGTGTTCTGTGAAACATGATCTGATGTGTTAATGACCAGTTGCTGCTACTGTTGGTGTTGTTGATGATGATGATGATGATGACGACGACGAAGATGATGATTTTGATGATGATGATGATGATGATGATGATGATGATGATGATGAAAAAATTCCTGAATGATGCAAGTGAAGCATAAATTTTACTGTTTAATGGCGGATGATGCTGGACTGAACTTTAATTATATAATATATACCAGAGTAAATAGTAAGGGCAATAAATGTACCAATACTCTAGGAATATTTTATATACAAATTATTTAAACGATCGATTTTCTTTAAATAGCAGTATGTTGTTAATTTACGCTGATGCAAGTTGCTACTCGAATATCAGCGATAATCGTTGGCATTAAATGCTTTTCTGCTAAGCCCATCATTTAGTCGTACATAAACTTATCCTGACGCATTGAAGCAAATGCAAGAACTTG